>CM044105.1:443292-570144 GCA_024174645.1 Lemna minuta
ATGCCCACAAGATCTCTAACATCATACATTAGATATGATAGTAAATTCTTGGAGGTGATTGTGTGGTCACAATGAGATCATCCACCCTTGTACTTGAAGAAATTGACTCAAGGAATGAGATGTGATGAAATCCTTGGCCAAGGTAGTGAAAATATCATAGAAAGAGTTATTAGTGCTTTCCTTCACTATCAGTACTAACTTGAATGACTGATTAGGATTTAATATTTGATTGTACCTATCGTCATTCATAAGTCTCATATGGACTAATAATATATATATAGAATAACTGATGACATCGAGGTTCTATCTAAAGTTCTTATTCACTCTTTATCTCCTAAAAGCGGAAGGATAGATTGGCACCCAACAAGCTAATAACTCGATATGACGGTGGGTTAAATCAATCCTTGATTAAATAATAAATATGTTCATATGTTAATGTAAAGTTGACCAATAAATGTTTTGGGTCTACAAAAGAAAGAAGAAGTTCATAGGACTCCCTTTCCTTTTCTTACAAGCGAGATATATGGACCAAGAGTTGATGGACGTTGGTGGATTTAGGCATAATTTTGAGGCTTTTTGTAAAAATTTCACATACCCAACGTCTATAAAAAAAAGGAGAGAATGACTACACCTAAGAGTGTGGTGCAAACCTTGCAAGAAACGCTCTCCTTTCTTTTCTTTCCCTCTTAGTGAAGAGCATTGAAGATGAGATCTAGTTGTTGAATGATTGTGATGATTTGCTAGATTGTGATGAGATCTAGTTGAATATTTTCAAAGAAGTCCTTGATGAACCCTAAAAAGTATGGATAATGATCTATACCAAGATGATGAGATCATCTTCTAGCAGGCTCATAAAAATAATGAACTTTTAATTGTTCGAAAAGAAAAGATATGATAACTTTTGCCAAGTTCATATGTTGGATAAATGAATGTGACAGGAAAATTATAGTAAGGAAAATACATCGTCGAAAAACCCTATGCTGATCACACCGCATTTCGCACACCTATAGGGAGCATCTATCTAGGAGGATGAATTAGAGAGAGAATTAGATGGGAGAGAGAGTGATCAGATGGGCCTATAACTAGGGCCTTATGGACAGAGAGAGAGAGTAGATGAGAGAGAATGTTTATCTAATACCTAACGCCTTATGACTCAGAGAGAGAATTAGATGCGAGAGAGATGATCAGATGGGCCTTAATGGGCTCATGACTGAGAGAGAGAGAGAGAGAGAGACGAGAATTAGATGGGAGAGAGAAGTGATCAGATGGGCCCTAACGGGCCTTATGGACTGAGAGAGAGAGAGAGAAAATTAGATGGCGAAGAGATGATCAGATGGGCCCTTAACGGGCCTTATGGACTAGAGAGAGAAGGCAAACGAGAGTTTCTTTTGGCGTTCTAGAACTTTTTCACTTCTCTTCTTCTTCTTTCTCCATGCGTCCTTTTCTGATTTGAGGCTGGCGCGTCATGTCACAGAGACTTCTTAGAATTTCGACTTGTCATCCATGGCCGAGGCACATCAGGAGCAGGAGCGGGCAAACGGGCTGGACTCTGGAGGAGCTTTAGCACCTGGCTTCAGGCTTTGGCCAGCAGACCTCATGTTCTTTCTCTTCTCTCCGCGAGATCCACACTATCCGCCAGGTACCCATGCGATGAAGCTGCCCTCCCGCTCTCCATTTTAGTCTCCTATCCTCGTTTCCCTTCGTAATATATATGATCTATTTTTATTCCTCAACCGTAAATAGTCTTCCATGGGATACGAAAATTTAATCGGTTGAAGTATTTCGTTGAGTTTTATTATAGTTTTTGCCATTAATACACTCTCTTTCTAACGTCAGAATATGGATCCCTTTCTAACTTTCTGTGAAGTGAACTGTGTTTCAAGCTGCGGTTTTAATCGTTTTAAATGTTTTGGGTCCTAGTTTAATTGTTTCATGCCAAAATATGCTCTTTTTGGAATTTCTGCTGTAAATAGTATCTCAACATACGTAATCTACTTGTTGCGCTATTCATTCCTCTTCGCAAAAATACTAAAATTTTCGAATTGTAGAAGTAAATAACGTTTCAATGTCGAAGTTTATATTGTTTAACTGTTCGAGTCTTGATTAAATCCTTGCCCTATTCATAATTCCTCATCTGAGTTTTAAATTTTTCGAATTTCAGTAATTAATAGTATGTATATACTTGAAATGTAATGTTTAAATTGTTTTGGTTCTTAATTTAATCGGTTAAATATTTTGAGTTTGAATTTCATCATTGCCCGAACCTCCAATCCGTTCTTCAAATTCACTTCCTTGTCAAAATTCAGACCTTTTTGAATTTCTGCAATGAATAGTATCCAAAGATTCGGAATTTAATGTTTAAAGTCTTTTGGGTCTTAATTTCATCGCTAAAACAGTTTTCACTCTTAATTTCCAACTGCCGCCTTGAATCAGTCTCCTCCATTCTCATGTCATTCTTCCTCTTTCAAAATATGGAAAATTTTCGAATTTCTTAGCACATAAACGCAGAGCTCTCAAGATACGTACCACCTTTAATCTAAAGTGTTTTGAGTCTTAATTTGATTCTTACGCCGTATCAATTTTCCTTGTCGAAGTTATAAACTGAATGCCATAATTAGTTTTTCCAAGATGCGAAATTTAATTGCTTGAAAGTGCTTGATTATTCAATCCAATCGTTGCTCTTTATCTTCAATCCATTCTCCTTTCCCTCTTACTCATCAAGATTTGAACTTTTCTCTAAGCTCAGCGAGTAACAACGTTTCAAGATATGAAAAATTAATTGTTTGAAGTGGTTTGGATCTTCATTGAAACGTTGTTTCTAAATCAACCGTTTCTCTTTCTCCTATCCATCTTAATTGCTAAACTGAAATTTTGCACGATTTCAGTAAACGGTGTTTTCATGTGATACAGATTAATTGTTTTAAAACCGTTGACAATCTTAATTTCATTCAGAAAAGTGTTTTACGATCTGAAAGTGATTTATTGAATAGCTTCCAAAAGCGGGGCCCATTCCTGTGAAGGATGTTCCATCAACAGCTGCATCTGCCCTCAATTATGTTTCTCTGAGCTCCTTTAGTTGGGACCAGGACAGTGACAAGATCAAGGTAATGACTGTGTTCAGAAGAAAAAATAGTTTTCAGATGAGAATTTTTGGGTTTGAGTTTCCAGTCCGAGTTAAATAGATGGGTGAATATATTGCTGGTAATGCAGCTGGATCATCGGATAGATGCATATAATCTTTATAGAAATCGACCGAAATGAAGATATATAAGCGGATATAGATAAATGGAACAAAAGATGGTTAGATTCATAAACAGACAGGTTAGACAGATTGAGAGATATTGATATAGAATAGATGAATGGACAGAGATGGATACCGATAAATTGCAAAACCAAGATATACAGTGGAAAATCTAGGGAGATAAAGAGAGAAATATAGAGATGGAAGTAGCTAAAGAGATTGATTATTGCACAGATTGACTAATAAGATATACGGATATAAATCTTTGATGGCTGTCTCATTCTCTCTTCAGATTTATATTTCCCTGGAAGGGGTGGATAGTGAAAAAGTGGATGCCACATTCAGACTGACATCAGTTGACATCAAAATGCATGAGGTTCAAGGCAAGAACTATCGATGTGCTATTGCAAAACTCAACAAAGAGATCGATCCCGATAGATGCAAGATCCTCGTCAAGCCGCTTCGAGTGATCCTAACTCTTCAAAAAGCATCCAAAGGCAATTGGCTTGATCTGCATTAACGGGAAAGATAAGGTTAATATGCTTTCCTGTGTTATCCTCCCCTGTGGTGGATTGTGTATCAAATATGTATGGATTGCGGCTGAGGAATTCTAGACTTTGATCTTTCTTGTTTTTATGTAGGTTCAGTTCAAACCGAGCATGGAAAAGGACAAGGATCCGATGGCAGGGATCATGGATCTGATGAAGGTCGGTCCTATTTATCTCTCTCTGACCTACTTATTCCTCTGTCTCTCTCTATTCTCTATTTGTCTCTCTCTCTCTCTTTTTCTTTCTTCTTCCCCTCTCTCTCTCTCCCCGCTCTTCATTTCTTTCTCTTCTCTCATCTATCTTTCTCCTCTTCTCTCTTTCTCTTCTTCTCTCGCTGTTATTTGCCCTCTTCCTTCTCCTTCTCTTCTCCCCCTATCTCTCCTGGAATTGCAAACACATTATCTAGAAAAATCAAATTCCCTCACTCTCTCTCTCCCCGTTTGTTTGACTGGAATGGTTTCCACTGTAATGGGGCAGGAACATGTACGATGAAGGAGACGAGGACATGCAGCGGACCATAGCCAAAGCCTGGATGGACGCTCCGGGTCGGGAAGACCGCGGATCCCCTGAAGAGAGGCTTTCCCTAGCTCTCTCTCCCCTATCCTCCAGGTGTTCCTAACTAGTTCTTGGTAGAAAAATTTGTCCTTGTTGAGAAACAGTTTCTCAGACTGAGTCTTCAGTGACAATTTGCTACTGAAACTCTCTTCTCTTCTCTCTCTCTCTACATTTTACAAGTTCATTTGCTTGTGTTTTAGACTCAGGGCTGTATGAGCCTAATGAGGCCCAATTTACATCCAATGGGATGACGCCTATTTGAGCCTTTGCTTTCCACATGAATCATAATTGGGCCATGCAAGGGCCTTCTGGGCCATTCCTACTGGTACTCAGAGCATGGGTCACCAGGATCTGCCATCATTTCCTTTCTCTTGTTGATCCGAGATTCTTCTGGGATTGGCTCTGCTTTCATTTCACGTTGACCAGATTGGACCTAACCTGCTTGTGCAATAGCAAGACTGTCGCCGAGACCTGATCGATGACACTTCTTTGCTCACAGAATTCAAGAATACATTCAGAAATTCTCTTTTATTGTTTATTTCATATCTGCATGATTCCTTCTATCAGGTTTAATGGATGCCGCCGAGCAGCGACCGTACTCCGACGATTGGATCCATTTTGCCGGCCGGCTACGGCTGGGAAAATTAGGTCCTGACTGCATCTCTGATAATATGATCCACAACCTCCCCCAATCAAAGGCCTTGCCACTTTTGATTGCTTATGTTGGGCCTCAGCATTGACCCACTAAGCCGCTTTAAACCTCTTCGTTTACTATTCTTGAGAGCTCTATCATTCTAGCTCCAATTTGGCTGATTCAAAAGCCAAAAAGTCTAAAACAGTTAGAAGAATCTACGGGCGACGATTTGAAGCCCAAAAACATTCATAAAAATAATGTTTCATCGAATTTTTTTTGACAATCTCATGCTTAATGCAGAGGAAAATAGGGGTTTCACGTCAATGGTGGCCATTATTCTTACAAGGGCAAGTATTTTGGAAAGTCTGGACATTCATGTGAATAATGCTGGCAGAGTCTGCCAATTCAAAGTGTTGTTAAGTCTATAGATATCTTTGTAGTACTTTCATGGTGAACTGTATACTTTATCATGTTTAAGATTGGTTTGGGGGCTTGAGAATGAGAATGATGGCCATGCGCTACTCCGGATCATCTTCCTGATAGGATGAGCATAGCGCCCTTTTGGTTAGACTCTTCTATACTTTGGCATTGCCGGCTTGGACATCTAAGCATTTCTACACTTTGTCAAGCTCTCTCTTCGACTTTTTGTTCCTTCATTTGAGTGCGAGTCTCGTCAGCTCGGGGAAAATCATTGAGCTACATAAATATGACTTGATTTTTAAAAATCTCTCACATTTTGATTTGTCTTTGTTGGCTTTTTTCTTTGTTCTCAAGGGTCTACTTTCTTAAAGACTTTCACCGATGTAATGCTCTGTTTTCATAAATTTCTCCAAATAAATCTTTTGTTGAATATTCTATCACACCAAAATTACTTTGAGCAAAAGAAATGCCCTCCGGTGGTTCAAGGATTTTACAAATGACCTTTAGACTACTCCCCTCGACATTCTTCATAGGACAACAGCTCTCCATAGGCATTCAACAAATGGCATCAATGTGAGCACAACCAATGCATCTACTTGACATGACTCACCTTCTTCAAGTAGAGATGTGAATCCTTACTACCTTTGGTCTAATGCTATTCTTATCTCCACATATGTTCTGAATAAACGTCCATCCTCACCTTTAAACGTCCATCCTCACCCTTTATCATCTCCACCCTAAAATTAACATTTTTGTATCACCTTTCATCTTTGGGTATTTGGCATTTGTCCAAGGCCATTCTACTAATCTTTCTAAATTGTTTCCTTGTGCCTTTAGAGGAGTATCTTTTGGGTATTTCTGCACACAAAAGGGGTATTGTATCTTTCTTCTTGACCAAAAAAAGCATAAATTTTGCATTGATGTTACATTCTTCGAGTACACTTGCTCCTTTACCACATGACCACCAAAAAGTCCAACCATCTAGCCTGATCCTTGCACCACTCTCCACCACTACCACCACTTCTCGTTTCATGATATTGGAGATAATAGGTAGATCTTCATTTTCAACCACTATTAAAGTGACTACCAATGCCATGGCTCTAATTGAGCAGTATCTGTCCTTGCCAAATTAGCCCTTGAATTCATCTTGAATTCATCCTTAGCTGTGACCTCCTACAGTCACCACACCAAAAAGCATGATGATCTTTACTTCACCTAAATCCTCTTTGCAAAGGTGAAAGTCAATCTACCCTTCCTCAGCATCTCAACATATTATTTTCTTAAAATCATCTTCGCCAATACTGCATCTTTATCATCTCGCTCATCGCCACGTGTACCACGTCTATGTATTGAGGCTTTGCAGCTACTTGAATGGCGGCAAACTATGAGTGCATGAAATTTAGCGCTTATTGAGCGGAGCACGGGAGGGTTGATTCCTCGTTTATGTTTATACTCGTTTTTAGCTTTTCGTAGGTTTGAGCACCATCAAGTATGACATTCAAACAGCACTCCATCATTATAAAGCCTGTCGGCGGCTGGATGCTCATAGGCTTATACGTGGCTTTTAGCATGAACTTCATTCATGCTCTTAATCCTCATTTTGCTACTAATCATGCTTCTCCACTTTGTCAACTTGATATTTCCAATACTTTTCTCATGAGTAGATTCACTAGATCATGTCTCTATGGATCACCCTCTTGGCGGAGTCTTTGAACATTTCTCAATCCAAAATGTGCCATTTATGAGTCAAAATAGAGTCCTCAAACATTGTTCAAACAAAGTTCAATCGAGGTCATTGCTTTTTAAGTAGACTTTTCGACATACATGGTGGACCCTAATGCCTTTTGGAAGACATAAATTGGATGTGGGATTGTCATTCTTGCTCTCTTTGTGGATGAGATTTCATATCACTAGGAGAGATAAGGCAGGGATTATCTCATGCCAAGCGCTCACTTACAAATACACTGTGTTGCTTTTGACGTGGGCAAACCCGACGCTTCTTGGTCAATGAGTTTGCCTATCAGGTTGGGTAGATAATTCTCCACCAATCCAAGTATGTGCATAAAATCTTTTGGAAGATTAGCCTTCTTGGATGGAGAGCCAAAGCTCCACTATTTGATTTATGAGACAACTTTTTGGAAACTACATCTCTACCTCTAGAATATCTTCATTGTTTGAGAGTCATATGAGTCTTGGGATCCCTCAAATGAGCTTCCATATGAGATACTACATTGCCTATCATGGAGGGAAACCCTTTTTATCTGGTCTATTAAGAAGCAAAAACTTGGTATCCCTCTCACCCCTTGACATTAAATATTGCTCTATGGTAATGACCTCTTGTGAGATGATATGGATACAATCTCCACTAAAATGTTGAGCTTATATACATCTACCCCGTGTCTATCAACTGCAGAAATCAATCAGCCATCTTCATTGTGAGCAATAGAACTTTTCATAAACGCATCAAATACATTGAGGTGGATTGTGAGACAAGGTGCTTAAAGACCAAACCACTACTCTTCATGTCATATCATGCGTAGAAACTTCTATATATTCTTCCTAGGATCAGGTGGATTTTTATGAAACTCTTTTCAGAAAAACTAAGCATGCTTGAGGTCTACACTCTAGGTTTAGGGGGAGTGTGAGAAGACATATGGGCCTAATTAGCGTGTTTAGCCATTATATTTCCCTCTTCTCTTGTATAACTCCTCTCATGGAGCGAAAGGAGGGCTCTCCTTTTGTTTTTTGAACCTTTTATCTATGTGAGTTTCTCACTTTTTAAGTGTTGTAATCAAGACCCCATCCTCTCTTTGAACACTCAAGAAGACTAGGAGATATGAAGAAGAAAAAAATGTAAGAACTACTCAATCTTTAATCAAGATTACTCAAAATTGAAGGTAAATAGTCCTTGTATCAAGGCCCTTCTAGTAGGAACAAAGATAAGGACTCTAACTTGGGATGCACTCAAAACCCAAATCTTATAACCCGACTAAAACTAGGGTTTAGGGAAATCAATCCATCTCAGTGCTCCTAAAGATTTAGCCTTCACTAGTTGATTCCATTCCCCTAGTTACAGAGTAGAATGTATGGGTCCAGCAATAATAATAGAAAAAATTCTCTCTTAGAGGCAACAGAAAGGGTGAATTAAATATTTGGAGGCTAGGCAAGCTAGAGACTAGGGTTGTGGCTCACTCAACTAACCTCCTTGGGCAATCCCTAAATTTTTGGAGGCTTGGTGCCTACACAAGTGACCCTAACAAGAGGTTCCCTCTCTCTTTCTCTATCTATCTCTTGGTAGTGCCATAGCTTGGAATAGCTACTAATCCTCAGCCCTCACATATATGTATACCTTTATGTATGTTGATTATGCCGATTAGTTCTTATAAATTTAATATACATCTATAATTCAACCTCAATATGCCCATCTTTTATGAAATTAACTCCTTATGAATTTTGGTCCCAATGTTCCATTGTAATTCATATATTAATAAATGTTTGTAAAAAATTTCTAGCTATTGAAATATTTATTGATAGATAACTATCTATTTGATAAAATTAAATGGTTTAAAATATTTTTCTTAGTTTCTTAGTATTATTTGACTTGTCAATGGAGTGATTTGTGCACTCTGAAGTATGGCGTGACCAATTGACCATGTTTGGTTGTTGGATCATGAGCTCTTGTCCTTACATATTCTCCTCTAAAACCAAAGAGAGAGAAGAAAAGGACCTGCAATAGGATGCTCACAAACTCAAATCAAGTAGCCCAAATATCTTCTAATCTAGAACCAAGAAAGGAGAATAGGAGAAGAAGAGGTAATCACAAATGGGGTAGTCGTGCCAAGGAAAGAGGACCCCTAGGTATCGGTTATTTCCTTAGAAAAGCTCTTGCCCATTAAATGGGATGTTTATTTCTCTAACAAACAAAAATCATGTTGAATGAGTCCATTGAATGATTCTTCAAAAAATTAATCCTTAAAGTTCAAGTAAAATCCCAAAAAACTTGTCTTTGTAAGTGAGAGACAAGGGAGGGATGGATTATGCAACATTCTAAGTGAAAGACAAGGGAGAGAAAAGGAGGGTAGGGGTGAAGGGGGGGGTATGGACCTCAATTGGAGTCTAAGTCTAGACTAAATGAATATTCTACTGGAGCCAGCATGATGGGCATAACTAAATCTTACAATGACCATGTTCACTTTATTTGCTGGCGAGGAAATGATGAATTAATGGCATTGGAGATTTACAAAGCTTTCTCAAGGATGCCATCTTGAAACTCCCAAATTGGTGAACACATATATCAAGTCTTACTCTATCACCTTTATACATTATCTAAATTTTTATAAAAACTTTGGAAATCAATATTCATGTACATAATAAACTCATTTTACAGTTTTCATGTAAGCCACATAATTACGACTAACCCTCAAAATCATCTTTATTCGGAGCCCATTTATTTGAATAGTGGGCCTTTCTCTTATTTAGATAGCCCATTTTATGTCCGGATAGGATGTTTTCTCAGATGAGTGATACTTTTAATTGAGCTGATGATCATCGTTGGCTTGACCAAATCCAACTTCCCATCTCTAATATTCATATGATTATTTGATTGCGACATATGAGAGAATATCTACACTAATTGCCTTCAAATGTTTGCTGCACAAGATGGATCAATTTACGGAGAAAAGTGGAGGCTCCCGACCGATTCGAATAAAGAAAGGATGAAGTCGCAAGGGGGATGATGAATTTGATTTAATTTTCCGTCTTTTTTGTTCGAAGAACTCCATTTTAAATGCCATACCATTATAATTTCCGCTCTTCTAGGAAAAAAAAGAGAATGTGAATCTAGAGAAATGTAGAAGGAGAGTGTACTCAAAGAAGACCTCTTAATGCAAAAGGGAGCGTCTCGGAGTTGCAAAAAGTCCAAGACATGGAGAAAGTGGAGAGGAGTCTATGGCGGAGTTATAATGAACTATGGATATGATCGACTCCATGGGATCGCGGGCCCATTGGGCTTTCTCATAAGGTCATTATGGGAATCTCGCATAAACTTGTATCATCTCCCATGAAGTTCCTCTTTACTTATCAAACATCTCTCTATCATCATTATTCTTTTTTTATATTTATTTATGAAAGTTTGAGCATTGATATTTAGAAATATAGGTACAAGCTATAGGGATTTCATTGTTTTTCTTTAGTGCCCCTATCATCTAAAAATATTGCTTTTTTTTGGAGAAGCCCTTCACCTGATCACATTGTTTTTCTCTTACCCCTTTTCAATTGGGTTGCTAAAAAAACCTTTCATTTTTTCAATCTTATCCATCTCCCCTTCCATCCATGATCCATTCATGGTAATTAAAGCAGTCGTTTTCCCTTCTCTGGCATGTGCATGAAAGATGAAACGACTTTCACAGCCTGACTTGTTGGTGAGGGTGAGGATCAGCAGGAAGAGAAAGAAAGAGTATGGCCGGAGGGGAGAGGAGGACCGATAAACGGCCTATGACGCGCAAGCAAATCTTCTGTATAGGCACTGCCGACACGAAGCTTGACGAGCTCATCTTCGTCTCCAGCTCCCTCCGCTCCTTCCTCGGCACCTTCTCCAATTCTCAGGCATTCGCTCTCTCTTGCCCCCCTTAGATCTAATTGTATGCAACTATGGACATGGTCTCCCTCTCTGCATATGGGTTTTCTTAATTCTCAAAGAGCTTGAACATAGTATCTCTTTCTCAAAAAGCTATTTCTCTCTCTCTCTCTCTCTCTCTCTCTCTCTCGCTCCACAGATTTAAATTTGTGTAGTTCTGAGCATAGTCTCTCTTTCTCCCTCTCGGAGAATCTAAGCAGGTGGAAGTCACCATCGTCGACGTTTCAACAGGCGAGAAGGGAATCGAAAAACTTGACGGATTCTCCCTCATAACAAGAAAAGATGTGCTCTCCAGCATCCCAATTGAAGAGGGGAAAGATCGCTCTCTCCAACTACCAGCTGATCGGGGAGAATCCATTAGCATCATGAGCAAAGCTCTCAACTTTTCCCTCCAGAAATTTCAGGAAAAGGGAATTTAGTCGGAGCAAATTGGCCTTGGCGGCAGCGGAGGAACTTTTAATCTCTCCAGCCTTAGATTTCTCCCAATTGGGGTTCCAAAGATAATTGTTTCCACTGTGGCAAGCGGGCAGACTGGACATTATGTGGGCAACTCTGATTTGATCTTGATTCCTTCAGTTGTTGATCATTGTGGGCTTAATCGGGTTAGCCGGGTCGTATTATCTAATTCGGCCGCCGCGCTGGCGGGGATGGTTGTCGGCAGTTTTCGTCGCCATGATGATGAGGATGATGGGTTGATGGAGACTGTCGGGATCACCATGTTTGGGGTTACTACTCCTTGTGTGACAATGGTTTCGGAGATGTTAAACAGAGAAGGCTTTGAGACCCTGGTTTTTTTCATGCAACTGGATCCGGAGGGAGAGCGATGGAAGATCTTGTTCGCTGGAGGGGTTATAAAGGTGGTGACTTTTTTGCTTGTGGGTCTGATTCTTTGATATTCTAGTGGGAGATAAGAACAAATGCTCTTATAAAGATATAGTGGGTCTGATTCTTTCACATTTTAGTGTGTGATTAGAACGTAGAGGATTATAAAACTAAATTTTTTGCTCGTGGGTATGATTATTTTGATGTTCTTTTGCAAGATTACTATGAGGAGATTAGATAGATATGTTTTTTGCTCCTGGGTCTGATTATTTGATGTTCTTGTTCGAGATTAGAATTTAGGGATTATAGTGCTAGCTTTTTGCTTGGGGGTTGTCTGATTATTATGATGTTCTTATGTGAGATTAAAATGCAGGAGATAATTAAGCTAGCTATCTCCTTGGGTCTGAATTATTTGAATGTTTTCTATGCAGCATTAAAAATGTAGGAGATTATAAAGCTAGATTTTTGCTCATGGATCTACTAATTCAACGTTATTATGTGAGATTAGAATGCAGGGGATTATAAACTCCAGTGGCTATTGGCTCACGCTATTTGACTTTCTATTGCGAAACTAAAAATGCAGGGGTTTTGGATTTGACCACAACTGAAGTAGCTGACTTTTGTAGTCGGAGGAGTGATGGCTTGCGATGAATCGCGCTTCGATGCTATCATCGAGAAGAAAATTCCTTTTTGTGGTCAGTGCAGGAGCGCTTGATATGGTGAATTTTGGGCAGAGAGAGACCCTTCCTCCAGAATTCGCTCAAAGGAAGATCCACATCCACAATGATCAGGTCAATTTGTGGGCATTCATTAATCGTCAATTTGTTTTATCAATTCTTTCTCAATCTTACTCAGAGCTCTCTGATGAGAACTACGGCAGAGGAGAACAGGAAATTTGCAGAATTCATGGCAAAGAAGTCTGAATCGATCATCATCCAGCATGCGAATTTGCCTCCCAACACAAGGGTTTTCAGCTCTAGATGCGCCAGGACAGCCATTCTATGATCCCCTGGCTACGAATTCTCTGATTCACAGGCTGGAAGATTTAATACAACAGAATGAGACCCGACAGGTGCCTGCGAGTTTTCCTTTTTTGGGCGTTTTTAATGAACTACCATGTTCTTTATTTCTTAAATTGGAAATTGGGGAACTCAATTCATAGGTGAGGAAGTATCCATACCACATCAACGACCCAGAATTTGCTAGAGCAGTGGTCGAGTCCTTTTTGGAGATTGCTGGTCGTCCTCAGCAGAAGGGGAACACTCAAAAGTCAACCGACAAGGGAGAAATTTCTACGGGGTCAACCATTTTGAAGAGCCCGGTTGACTTCCCTAATGCTAAGAAAGGTCAACTCTCTTCTTTGTGATCAATCCATCGTCATTTTGATAGACATAGATGTTTTAAAAACAGAGACACTGGAGAGAAGGCAAAGTGTGTTGCAGCGTTTGAAGGAACAGATAAGGAGAGGGGAACCAATTATAGGGGCTGGAGCGGGGACGGGAATATCGGCAAAATTTGAGGAAGCTGGTGGCGCAGATTTGATAGTTATCTACAATTCCGGGAGATTTAGGATGGCTGGAAGAGGATCGTTGGCTGGGCTTCTTCCCTTTGCTGATGCTAATGCAGTTGTTCTGGATATGGCTAATGAAGTGCTCCCTGTGAGTCTTCCTCCCTCTCTATAAGCTCTCTTTCTCACTGGCAGTCTTATTTAATTTTCCTCTCACTCACTCACTCTTTCTTTGTGGCAGTCTTATTCAATCTTCCTCTTTCTTTCTTTCTCCCTCTCCCTTTCTTGTGACAGTCTTATTCGATCTCTCTCTCTCTCTCTGAGGCAGTCTTATTCAGTTTTCCTCTCTCTCTCTCTCTCTCTCTCACCCTCTCCCATTTACCCGGTCTATCTTCCCCCTATCTGTCATGCTGTTTCTCTTTCACTTCTCTCTCCTCCACCCTCTTTTTCTCTATAGCAAAACAACTGCACTTCATCAGAGTCCATCATCACTACTGTCTGCCTCTTAACTTTCTCTCTCACTGGTTGAGTTTCCTTTATCAGGTTGTGAAGAACATCCCTGTTCTTGCTGGAGTTTGTGGCACTGATCCATTTCGCCGCATGGACTACTTTTTAAGGCAACTAGAAAACTTGGGCTTCTCTGGAGTGCAAAACTTCCCCACTGTCGGCCTCTTTGATGGCAATTTCCGCAAAAACCTAGAGGAAACGGGCATGGGTTACAGGTCAACGCTTAGTCAATGTATTTGACTTAAAACTTCCAAGAATTGACCGTTGGGTTTTTAGCTTTTTGCCAGTCTGGAGGTGGAGATGATAACGAAAGCACATGAAATGGGTTTGTTGACCACGCCCTATGCATTCAATGTGGAAGAGTCCATTGCCATGGTCAATGCTGGTGCTGACATTATAGTGGCCCACATGGGGCTGACGTCATCAGGATCTATTGGGGCAAAGACGGTAATTTCACTTGAAGAAAGTGTTCATCTTGTGCAAGCCATTGCTGATGCGGCAGTCAAAGTAAACCCTGAGATTATTATCCTTTGTCATGGAGGTAAATTGAAAAAATATATACTTGTGTATTCATCTTCCCTCATTTTATATTCTAGGGTTTATATTCCATGTTAAATCTGTGATCTCTGGATTGATTTACCCTCCCTACAAAACTATATGCATATTTT
This sequence comes from Lemna minuta, assembly GCA_024174645.1. Classification (NCBI taxonomy): domain Eukaryota; kingdom Viridiplantae; phylum Streptophyta; class Magnoliopsida; order Alismatales; family Araceae; genus Lemna; species Lemna minuta. The sequence goes on from CM044105.1 coordinate 457,830, forward strand.
ATTTATATTTTCATATTTTGCATCTTGGGTTTATATTCTGCTTTAAAAATGTTTTTCTTCTCTAAAACCCTGAAGGACCCTCACAAAGAACATTTTTTATTTTTCAAAAACACTATTAATTAAAGTTTTCTTTTTTCTCTTCCTTCATTAACTCGAAGAAGGTGCAAGTTCATGTTTCTGCCTTGCAGGTCCGATTTCAGGAGTTGAAGAAGCAGAATATGTGCTGAAGAACACTAGTGGGGTGCATGGGTTCTATGGTGCATCAAGCATGGAGAGACTACCGGTTGAGGAAGCAATCACTAGCACCATGAGGCTCTACAAGTCCATTTCCATCTCCTAAGACCATTTTTTTCCCTTTGGATCTATATCCTTCACTCTGCAGCTTTAAGCAAATTATCAATCACCTAAGAGTTCTTCCGTTACTAAGAAACTACTCATGACTTATGCTTGTAAAAATGAGTAAGTGCCTTATGGAAATTATTGTAATCCTCTTGAGACATTGACTACATAAATTTATGGATTATTATGCAATATTTATTCTCTAACCATCATAGTCAAATTTCTGAAAATCTTATTAACGGGATATCTTGATATTTTTTTCTGAAATTTATGCTTTGATGATTCTATTTATCATTTGAACTTAATCCCCTGATTACCATAATTTTATTATAAATCACTCATCTGATTTTGATATAGCACAATCTCTGATTTTAATTAACTTTGATAATTCAAAAGTTTCATGTGGAAAGCTAAAAATAATCTTCATCAATGTGTCTCAAATATTCTATAGATTTAATCGCCCCGTGATCATATTGATCAGTCTGATTTTGATGATGAGCATAATAATTTTGTACTGGTACCACCTTCAACATTTATGTATCCACAAGTTTGACTACATGAGATTATTGTCACAAAGCCATCCTTGAAACTTTATTGTTAAAAAATCTTCAAGATCATCATTTGATAGTCATTGATTCATTGTATCCAAGAAGTCATCATTATTCCAATCATATAATCACCTCAAAAGTATCTTAAGATCATCAAGATTAATTAAAAAAAAGACTACTTGTCCTCTATATTCGCGATTGATTTTAATTTCAAACATTCCTCCGTTTATTGAAATACGTTATGGAATAAAGGGCAAGGCATAAAATCTAAGCCAATTGAGGCCTACTAAGATTTAGCAAAGACTCAATAAGCTCATTTTAATGGGACTGATGGCCCAACTAGTTAGATTGACTGGTTTGTTGTGTTACCAAAGCCTAGCAATAACAACCAAAGCCCGTTTGGAGATACGAAGGCCAGTTAGGGCACATGAAGAAAATTGAGAAAATCCAACAAGAGAATCAACACCAAAGAAACAAAAAATGGTAGTTTTGATGATGTATATTTGTGTGGTTGTTAAAAACACACATTAATGAGTTAAAAATTAAATCCAAACTCACTTAAAAATCAATATTAATCAAGTATAATAGAGACAAAAAGTCAAATCCGCAAAAAATTAAGGTTTATTTTTGAGAGATTTTAGAATTTGATTGAATTGGATGATGAATTGGCAAGAGAATTGATGGAAAAATATAGATTAAGAGAGAAAACTTCAATATCTTTTCACTAAATCAAAAATCACAAAAATTGGATTTAAATCTTTGTAAAAAATCACAGAGAGAAGTTAAAGAGAAAAAATTGCTTGTGATGAGGGAGAAAGTGACAAAATTTATGAATTTCTATCAAATTATGATTCTAACCCAAAACTAAACCAAAATATAATACACATGATGATATATTAAGGAAAATAAGCAATTACGAACCCAAAACCATGATGAAGTTGATCCCATTAATCATTGAATCAAAGGCTTTTCATTCCACGATTTCAAAGTGGAAGATTGAAGTTGAAGCTATAATTTCTCCTAAATGTCTCATTGAAGTCTTGATTTTAAATTCTCATTCAACGTGGAAATGAGTCAACTACATAGTTTTGTCAAGAGATTCAAGGAAGAAGGTGTCCAAAAATTGGATTAATCATATTTTCCAAGAATACGTCCACCATCTAAGAGAGAGGAAATTTATAGAGGGCAATATGGGCATAACCATCAGATTGGTCCTTTAGATGCAATCAATCATCAAGATTAAACGAGGAAAGGTAAATCAATGCCTTTAAGTCGTGGCCATAATTGTGTGTAGATGAGTCTCCATGTAATTGCATATGGTGGGCTTTGATTCAATGCTCTAATATGCACCATTTGTCACGGTGAACTCCAAATGGTGAACTAAATCCTAGCCATTATAACTCCTCATATCAATGGTTGGGATCCCCCTGAAAATAAGACAAATTGACATTGAATAAGAAGCCACTACGTACCCCCTCCAATGAAGTGAAACGAGAGGGCATCGATTTTATCGTGTTTGATTTAGTTGAGTTGACGTCCTAGCTCCCACCATGCCACTTGAAGACAAAGTTATTTATTTATTTAGAACTTAAAAGAATCAATGAGATTTTCGGCAATAAAAGTTAAGTGAGTCGGCAATAATTAGTATTTGCTTAAATTAAATTAAAACAAAATCTCCGCTTAATGCCACATAAGCGCTACCCCCACATGGTGCTTGTAGACATATGCCATGTGTGGCCACGCAAGCCCACACAACCACGTCAACGCTTGAAACGGGCCCCACATTTTTTTTTCTAATTGTAACTAGAATTTAAAAAAAATTAGTTAAAAATTAATTCCAAAAGACCCTAAAAATTAGAAAAATTCATATCTTTAAGATTCATTATTGAACATTTTTTAAGCGTTAAGGAAATTTGAATTTATTAGAAACCTTCAAAATTAAGTTTAACTTAATATTTCAGACTCATTTATTTAAATATTTAAGGAGTTAAATCATTTGAGTTTGATGTTAATACTTTTAAATTGGATAACAAAAAAATTTAAAATGTTTGATTTTGAATTTATGTGATCATGAAAGTCATATTGATTTGATTCTCCCTAGAATATTGACAACTTCTTTCCTACTTTCAAATATATGGTTAATTATTCATTAAAATGCACGAATTATCATTTGAACACATGTTATCACTATATTTGATTATTTTTATTCATATAATTCCATTCTCACTTAATTTCTCATTTTGGATGTTTTTATTGTCTTTATTTGATTAGGTGTGTTTGACCATGTAACCATGAAACATGAAACACTTTGAATCAAACTATTTTCTAAAGTTTTAATGATTTTATGACTTAGGTGAATTCAAGGAATCAAAGAAGATAAAAAGGAGAAATGATGGTTTTCATGATTACTTTTGACTTGCTTTGATTTTTTATTCAAAATAAGTCAAAATATTAAGTTTTTTATTGCTTATATTTCTATTTTCGGTTTACAAATTGCACCATAATATAGATTATTTAATTTCCTAAAATTTTCACTAACTGGATGGAACAACCTTATATTTTGAAAGATATTATTATTGTAAGGTTTTCTTGTTTTTTGATTTTTTTGATAGTTTTGAGATATTTTCAAGGCTAAATCAACACCATGGGGGCCCTCTTGGTGTTGATGATATAGCGTGCTGCTGTGGCAATGCGTGTATTTGTGGCATTAGGCAATAGTGGTTAAGGGAACCACATGATATAAATGAGGGCTTGCATGGCCCTTGATAAGTGTATTAATAGTTATTTTTAAAATGGGTGTCCATGGGCCATTTAAATAAGAGGGTTACTCTTCTTTATATGCAGATAATTATTTTTCTAACTTATCCTATGTGGAACTATAATTATCTTTTTTCTTCCAGGTGATGTGGGGCATCAATGACTATCAAATGATTCATTTAAACTTGGATTGTTGGGGGACACCCATCGACCATCCAAAGGGAGCCCCTGCTCATCATCACTGAGGGCACACATGGGCTTACACCAAGAATCACAACTCTTTTATGGGGGTTGGGGGCATCTAATGTCACATGAGGAGATGGTTAACATTGTTTCCACCTTGCATCTTTATCGCCTAGGACCGAGGCATTGGGTGGTTCAACTAGCACCATGGTTCATGTGGTGATGTTGGGAATCATGGCCATGTTTTCCTCTCCTACATAGAGGTACATGCTAATTCTAATATTTTAGCATCCCTCACGTCCCATCTATTCCACTTCCCCTGTGGAGGATGACATGGGGGCATCGTAATGTTCCTCATTCAAACACCCGTAATTAGGGGGGGGGGTGTGACCTAGGGATTTTGGCAATGCTTGATTTCTTGGGCATTGAATGTGGACCACAACCCACGTGTCCAACATGGGTAATTATCGATGGCCCCGATATTTTTCAAAATCAATGAAAGAATTAAATGTTTTTTTATCTATCTCCTTGATGGGATTCATCTTGATCATAGGATGGAGAGCATATGGATGACCCAAATATGACGTTTTCCTCTACATTATGACAATGGTCCTTGAAGATGGATATTATGTGGCCTATAAGCCAATCACACTTTCATGTATCTTGTTTATGTTCATTGAAATGATATTTATTCATTGTCATTCTTCTGTGATGTTTGCAATGAAGTCCATAAGCACATGAAATGACTAAGTGAATTATGATGAGATCATAATAATGTGATCACTAATCTTTAAATATATGTCATAAACATTCGTAGTTGTGGGATATTCGAGAAGGACATCGAATTATCCAGAAGGAATCACACTATGTAATTCGGCTCATATGATGAGTATGACTGATCTTGTAGCCATTAGTGTGGAGACACTAAGGATATATAGTGGGTGCTCTTTGGAGAAAGAGTTCACTGAATTGATGCATATGAATATCTGAATGGTAATTATATCTAACTATCAATCAAGTTGATTCATGTCATGGTTGTGTATGGAGTCCTTTGACTTGAGATGCCAAAGGTATCTTGTGGATGGATGATTGGGTTTTGATTGTGACTTATAAATCCCTAGTCACGAGATATCTAAAATATTATATATTAGATACAACATGAAGTTCACAAAGATGATGTGTGATCAAGATTGGATCATCCAACCTCGATATTTGAGGAGATTGACTCAAGGAATAAGATTTAATAAAATCCTTAGCCAAAGTAGTGGAAATATTTGAGGAGTTTCCGATGATTTCCTACACGCATCAGTACTAACTTGAGTGACCGATTAAGGTTTGAGAGTTGACCATACTCTAAGTCATTCACCAGTCTTGTGTGGATGAAGGATTATACATGCACATTAATTGATGATAGAAAGGTTCCACAAGCGAGTTCTTACATACTCCATATCTCCTAGAGTACGTGGCACCAACCGGGCTGGCAACTCAACCTATCGATTGGGTTAAATCGATCCTTGATTAATTAATCTATATGTTGATGTGGATAATTAATTAAGGTTGACCAGTAAAGTGTTATTTGGTTTATAGAGTTATTAACTAGTGAGATATATGAACCTAGAGGGTCACACTCATAAGGTCTGTGAATGTTGGTGGATATATACATAATTATGAGGGTTTTTATAAAAAGTCCACGTACCAAATGTCTATAAATGGGGGGGGGGGAGAATGACCACGATAAAAGGTGTCCATGCAAGTCTTATGGGAATTATCTCCTTTCTTCTCTTTATTTATTGGTGTAGAGCCTTTAAGAGGAGATATAACCATCTGAAGATCGTGTGGATACCGCTAGAGGCGAGACACTTAAATAGCTTTAAGAACTCCTTTCAAAGGAATCATGTATGTTTTTCTCAAATATACTAGATGATAGGGTCATTTTTTCTTGGTGCCTCAATGTTTGAACATCCGATTTAATGTATTCCACTGTATTTGATGTTTTGATTGAAAATTCAGAAGGCTGATCTACCTCAAAACCCAACACTTGATCCATGTAGCAGAATCCTAGTCGTCGATTTGCATCAAGATCATTCAATGGATGGCTATTAATGTGTTAGACTTAAGACTCATGCAATTGTGGCCTTTGACTATCACGAATGACAATCAGATGACCATGATAAAACATCCCCATAAAGCCTTATCAAAAGCTTTCTCTCTTGTTGCATTAGATCTATCTCTTGAAATTTTGATTGGTTGGACCATTATGGATTGTGTTTTAGACTCGTGGATTGCACTATAGGATACTTCTAATGAAGATTTATTGAAAGCATGAGGTGATTTTGATGCTTGAATCTAGAACTTTGTCCAAGAGAAGGTGGAATGAAAATCCCTTGATTCACTGATTAATAGGATAATTTCTTTGCATTTTCAGATTTGTTATCTTCTAAATCTCCATATTTCATATTTTAGGTTGAGATTAATTTTTAGAAGCTTAGATATTTTGAAATCATATTTTATTTCAGTTTTCTCTCTGCTAATCTACGATACTGTCTATGAAACTTCTCTGTTGAATTTGTCTTTTCTTCAAACTTTGAATTTCTTGGAATTTGATACATTGGAATAATCTAACTCTTTTAATTTCTCATTCCATAATTTCTAACCTCATTTTTGTAGTTAGACATGATTTTGATAATTTAAATTTTAGTTCTATTAATGTTATGAAATATTTGTTAACTTTAGTCAAAATCGTTTGAGGAAGGTATATGTTCATGACTATAGGAACCAACAGCTTGAGCAGCTATCCACACCAACATTTGAATGTGGACACTGACATTGAAGAATAAGCTTTACAACTTTATTTTTTTACTCCATTTTATTATTTTTCTTTACCAAATTTATAATTGATTAAAATTTTTAGTTTAGTCACTAATTAATTAACCAATCATTTAATCAATGTCCACTCTTAAGTGATCCCTAAAAAAGACACATGAAAAGGGATGCGCTCTCTCATTCAGTTGGGCACTAATCCTCTCTCTCCCTTAAGCGATCCTCTCTCTCTTAAGCGATCTTCTTCAGCTGTCACCTGTGATCAAGCTTTAGCTCACCTGCAATTTTTCTCCAGCTCTCACCTGCGATCAAGCTTCAGCTGACATGCGTTTTTTTTTCAGCTCTCACCTACAAATTTTTTTAGCTCTCAACTGAAATTTTTTGTCTTTCAGCTCACTTGCGATTTTTTAGCTTATCTGCAATCTTTTCAGCTCACCTGTGATCTTCTCCAGCACATCTACGTTCCTCTCCATCTCTTCTCTTTGGCGCTCTTGTTTTGTTTTCTTTGTGACAATCTGATTTCTTTAATGATTCTTTTTAGGAATCTCATATCGCTTTTTGAAAATTTCATCTCACACTTTTTTTTTCAGTGACATTCATCTCTCGATCATATCCGTTTTAGTGACATTCAGCAAGTTCGTTTCCCATGGAACTCATTTCAAAAATTCTATCTCATAGACATTTTATTTCCATGAAACTCTTTTCCAACAAATCAATTCCAGCTAGTTCTTCTTTGACGAATACTTCATGCAAATTCATCAAGAAAGCTCTAGAGATTCTTTAGTTTATTTTTTGAGATTGAAAAAATTATATACCTCCATGCATTCTAAGAATATTGAGTCAAAATTCTGTCAAATTCTTATCTGATTTCTACTGGATTTTCTTTTGGTCAAATTTCAGTATAATGTTCATATGAGTTTTAGGTCAGACCATGCTAAGCTTATTTCTTTTCTATAATTATTTATTCTTAGATTACAATTGAACTTGATTGGATTAGACCCTATCTCATCACATTAAACTTGTGATTTTTAACCTGCATTTGTGTCTTAATAGGTCTGACTTTCTTTAAATTAGAACTGATTATTAATTGTGTTTCGACAAGTTTTTAGTTTTATTGGGATTGAGCGTGTTAAGATTGACCTTTGTCAATTTTTCATTTTTTTTATAGTTATTAATGCTGATTTAAGGGCTGATCATTATTTGAATTCCTGATATGATTAATATTTATTTCGTGAGTCACTGCACTGTTGAGAAGTTTTTTTTGTTTGGGGATTAGTAAGAAATTCAAACAAGTCTACATTAATGTGAGACTTAAATGATTTTTTTCAAGGCAAGTTTTAATTATATATTACTCCATTCATAGTATAGGCGCATTAGAATGATCTAATGCATAATTAGAGGATCATTCTAGGGGTAGCCATTGTTATTGTGTATGCATTATTAATACATTCAAAGGAGAAGATGCTGAGTATCAAATTCAAAGGTAGAATTCAAAAGCAAAAATCAAAGTCAAAATCAAGGTAGAAGTCAAAGTCGAAGTGGAAGGCAGAAGTTAAAGCAATATTTCAAGGACTTTTTATTTTGTTATTTAGGAATTTACTTGTTATAGTTGTTATTTTTGAAATTTCTATTATTTTTTAATATTTTTTTCTCATTAATTTAGTTTTGAATTCCTTTTTATATTAATGCCTCAAGTGAGCTTTTCTTAAGAAGTAAGAACAAGTATGAACACCCACACACATTGTGTTGACCCCAGGAGAGTCATACTTACTCGTGTGGGTAAGGAGAAGATTTCTAAGGAATTTCAAGTAGACGAGACGAGTCTAGACAGTTGACTAGAAAGTCAGCTCGAGATATATTTGTTCTTCACCTTGTAGGATCACACAAATTCGAGGACAAGAAACTACTTGGAGGGTTCATGGATTGGTGACGAGACTAAGAGACTTGAAATAAGTATGCTGGCCTAAAGGGGAGTAAGGAGTGGCACCTAGAGCTTTGAGAGTCAATCCGTGGGAGATGGGATGAGCCGTATCATATTGAAGAACGACAACGAGGTGAGGTCTCTAATCAAGAGCGTAAGTAGGTCAAATTGAAAGCTCGTGTTTGAACTTTGATCTGACTATTTAGTAATTGATATTGGGGGATTAGCAAGGTGAGGAGTGACTCTAGGGGGACTATCCCCTCGTGGGATTGGCATGGGGGGTTTGGATTCCTTGTTTTGTATAAAAGAATCTAGTTTACAAGTGACATGAGGATTTGAGTGGATAATTAACGGATTCAGAAAACAATTAGAATAACATAAATATTCAAAAGAAACTAATTCACCCCCCTATTAGTAAATTCACCATCCAATTAGGGAATTTCACATTTTAGGATCTCTTATAATCAACATAAATTCTTTGTGGATTCGACCCATATTTACAAATTATACTAAAATTAATTGTCAATTAAGAAAGTTTGGATTTTTTTTTGTCCTATGATTGTATGTTATTATGACGCTATGATTTCTTCTCATCACATACTCACTTAAAATGAGACCAAAGACAAAATTTATTGAAAGCCCTCATATAAACTCTATGACATAGCGCAGATGTTGTAAACCTTTCATGGTCCTCTGTTGCTATACCTAGAGGATCTAAAGGATTCCTAAATAGGTTTCATATGTTATCAAAAGGCCTAATTTGGGTGAGATGGTACTAAGGCTAGCAGACATGATTAACAAAAACAAGGTAGAATAACCATGTAGTTTTTGGTATTACCACAAGGGCTACATTCTATTCCAATAACATAACAATGGTAATTGTTAAAGAGAAATTTATGACTTTTGTGCAATGATGACCGTAAATTGTGTGGTTGTTGAATAAAAATGTTTAAGCATATGATTATGATGAAAATGAAACATAGGTTTAAAAAAAATGATAAAATCATGCAAAATGACAAATATGGGTTGAATTCATGAGGAATTGTGTTTGAAACTCACAAATCAAGAAGGCACAAATAGATTCAAGAAAATATGAGGATGAATTTTGATTATAATATAACAACTAACAGAGATTTGGAAATAGGACATGAAATCAATGCTAAGAACTCCAAGAATGAGAAAATCATCTAAAGATTAATAAAATGTCAATAAAAATTTAGAGAGAGAAATTTGGCATGAGAAGAGAGAAAATTAAGAACATAATCCTAATTATAGAACCACACTTTGAAATTAAACCCAATTTTGCATAGATTAGAGAAATTATCAACATAGATCTCAATGGGTGCAAAGGATTGGCCCAATTCATGCCATAACAAAGGCTTTCATAAAAATTTCTCAAATACCTCACCAAGAGCAAAATGATAATTGTTTCTCAATTTATTAAGAAAATCTGGTTTATTTGATTTGATTCAAAGGGTCTTTTGCTTTAGGTTTTGTCAAGAATCGCTAAGATCATTGAAACTCTATTAAGATCAATGGTGATAAAATTGTCCTTAAAAGGGATAAAATGTTGAAATTTACTCAAATATGTGATAAAATTATAAAAAAGGGGTTTATGAAGGAGCAATTGTGGCTATTCTGAATCATTAAATTTTCCTTAAGTAAAGGCACATATGGTACAAATTAAGCATCCTTGCTCCCTATTGAGAGAGGAGAGAAGAGAGTGAATATAGAGGAGGGATTGGGGTGAAATGGAGCCACTTGTTTGCCTCCATCAATTAGCAATGAAGTCTTCCATTTAGATTTTCTGAAAGGCTTGTTAAATATATTGTCAAATGGTGAGATGCCATGACCCCATAGCGGTACAAATAAAAATGGATGGCGGGGACTAAATAGTGCCTTATAATGTCCCAAGATGCTGCCATGTATACTCTTTTTAAGCCTTAAAATTTTTTGACTAGTGATAACATGCATATTTTGATGGATATTATGTGGTCTATAAGCCAATCACACTTTCATGTATCTTGTTTATGTTCATTGACATGAAATTTATTCATTGTCATTCTTGTGTGATGTTTGCAATGAAGTCCATGAACATGTGCAATGACTATGTAAATTATGATGAGATCATAATATAGTGATCATTAGTCTTTAAACATATGTTCTAAACATTCATATTCATGGGATATTCGAGAAGGACATCGAATTATCTGGAAAAGAATAACACTATCTAATCTATCTCTTATGATGAGTATGGCTGATCCTATAGCCATTGGTGTGGAGACACTAAGGATAGATAGTGGGTGCTCTTTAGAGAAAGAGTTCACTGAATTGATCCGTATGAATCCTTGAATGGTATTATACCTAAGTGTCAATCAGGTTGATTTATGTCATGGTTGTGTATGTGGTCCTTTGACTTGAGACACCAAAGACATCTTGTGTATGGATGATCGTGTTTTGATTATGACTTACGAATCCATAGCCACGGGATATCTAAAACATCATATATTAGATATGACATGAAGTCCACGAAGATGATTGTGTGATCAAGATAGGATCATCCACCCTCGGTATTTGAAGAGATTGACTCAAGGAATGAGATGCGATGAAATCCTTGGCCAAGGTAGTAGAAATATCGAAGAAGAGGTTCTCGATGATTTCTACACGCATTAGTACTAACTTGAGTGACCGATTAGGGTTTGACAGTTGACCATACCCTAAGTCATTCATGAGTCTAATGTGGATGAAGGATTATACATACATGGTAATCGATGACGGGAAGGTTCCATAAGTGAGTTCTTACATACTCCATATCTCCTAGTGTACGTGGTGTAGCTTGGCACCCAACGGGCTGGCAACTCAACCTATCGATTGGGTTAAATCGATTCTTGATTAATTAATCTATATGTGGATGTGGATAATTAATTAAGGTTGACCAATAAGGTGTTATTTGTTCTATAGAGTTATTAACTAGTGAGATATATAGACTTAGAGGGTCACACACATAAGATTTATGGATGTTGGTGGATATAGACATAATTATTAGGGGTTTTATGAAAAAACCTCATACCAAATGTCTATAAATAGGGGGAGGACGACCACAACTAAAGGTGCCCATGCAAGCCTTATGGGAATTCTCTCCTTTCTTCTCTTTCTCTCTTGGTGAAGAGCTTTGAAGAGGAGATCCAACCATCCGGAGACCGTGTGGATACCGCTAGAGGCTAGACACTTGAATAGCTTCAAGAACTCCTTCAAGGAAACCTGTAAGTATGTTTTCTCATTCATACTAGATGATAAGATCATCAGATCTTGGTGGCTTGGTATTTTGAATGTCCGATTCAATGTTTTTCCGCTGCATTTGATGTTTTGATAAAAATTTCAGAAAGTTATCGACCTCAGATCCCATCATATTTAACCCATATTTTCATCATAATTAACTGATATTAATGCTTAATTTATGTAATTATGATGCATGTTATCATAGTTTTATGAAATTTTCATCATTGCCATGACATTTCACTAAAATCCACATTTTATGCATTATTTAAGGTTAATTATGTGTTTTATTGATGTTTGACCTTTTTCAAGGTCAAACAACTTGAAATTAAACATTTTCCTTGAGTTGAATTTTTAGGACTTTAGTAGATGATTTAAAGAAGAGATTAGAAGAACAGAATGATGGAATGAATGAAAAGTCAACTTAGGGGGTTGATTTGATTTGGCTTTTAAAGTCAAGTTAAAATTATTTTAATTCGTCATATTTTCTTTCTAATATTTATATTTCAGTGGCATGAGATTAAAGAAGAAGAAATTTGTGATCCAATGAAGAAAATTTGAGTAAAAAAGGCCTTTTAAATTGAAAGTTATGGATTTCTTAAGTTTATATAATTTTATGGAATTTATTTTGATTTTTGAGGATTTTTAAAGGCCAAAAATGCAAAAAAAATTGGGTTTATTTGGCATGGGACCCGCGTGGTGCTGATGTGGTGAGATGGACATGTGACAACACCTGTTGGGCCTGCACAGACTCACTCGAGCACCTACATGGCGCGAAGGCTAAGTGGGCTATGGTTATTGGGCCCACGGGCATAGTGGGCCCCAGTATAAAGCAAAGCATAGTGGGAGCGTCATAAGGCCCATAGGCTGGTGCGAAAGCTATAAGCCACCGCATTTCACATTTTTCTTCCATGTGGGACTAAATGTATCTCCATGTTTCACAAGTGACATGGAAACTTGTGAAGCGTTGGACTAAGCGCATGAATAGGCACGTGTTGATGTGGTGGATCTCGGTCCACAAGATTGTGGTCAAATGCATGTGTTCAATTTGTAGCTGTCAATCTCATTAGTGATATCCAACGGCTAGGACATAATCTCACAACCATCGAATGATGGAGTGATACGTGACGGTTTGTGGACGCTTCGATGAAGGTCAAACGGTGGAAATGAAATAGAAGGTGGAGCCAACGTCGTGGGAATCAGGGCCCACTTCTTCCGAGCGACGTGGCATCATCTGAGCTGTCCGATTCTCTAAAAGAAAAAAGATGGCCAGATTTAAATCATGAAATTCTACCATAAATTCATGTTCTCTCTTACGGAAATGTAACTCTTGATTAAATGTTGAATTGAGCATTTTAAGGGGAAATTCTTGAGTTCTTCGTGAATCCTTTGCGTCTTAGACCCAATTGCGCATGGATTGAGGCAATCACGTATGGATTGAATGCCGAAATCATGTCGGAGAAGGAATCTGAGAAATTTACATCAATCAAAGCAGTTTAAGGCTCAATCTTCGCGTCAATCGGGTTAGTAGTGTGGTACCTTCGTAATCCTCACTTTCTAGATCATTTAGATTAAGTTTAGATAGGTAATTATAGTTTTAAGAATAAAATTTTTTTCATTTTCCTTAAATTTCTTTGTGGATTTTTCATTAATTTCCCGAACAATGAGTTCTCCCTGATCTTAAGTCCAATTCTAACGAATTTGATTTCATTAGATTCCTTGTTCAGTAAGCTTTTCGAAAAAGAGAATTTTTGGCGCAAATTTGAATCGAAATTGTGAAAGACACATATGGAAATAAATAATATCTGATTCGCAAATTTTCATCAAGGTTTGACTCCTTGATTTGCCTTTTGACCAACTACTGTTCAAAACCAATCTAAATTTGGGCATTGACTTTCGAGGGCTATTACTACAAAACTAGATGGTGAAATCTGTCAATTTTAGAGTCTTTCTAATCCTATGATCATAAGCTTTCTATGAATAAGTTGTTTGTGAGATTTGGATATCATTTGTCTAGTCAATTAAAGATTTTGACCGAAATTTTAATTTTGGTGAATTTTCTGTCCATTGACTTTGAAAAATCATAGTAAATCCAATTGTGCTCTAAAAATTATAATATTTTTATCAAAATTCTCCTCTTTTTCTCTAGTTTCCAAAAATATAATTTTCGTAATATTATCTCATCTTTTTTTCCTCTGATTTCGCATAAAGTCAAAGTACAATCAAAGTCAACACTTTTGACTTTGGCTTTTGACTTTTCTTCTCCAAAAGAATTTTTAAAATTCTAAAAATATCTTCTCTCATACATTAGTACTATTTTCATTGATTATCTAGCATATTCCTTTCTTAAAAATTTTTAATTAGACTTAAGTTGACCGAGTCAACTCTTTCGATAAAAGTCAAGTGTGGTCTTTGTAGATTTGACCTCATCTCATCGCTATACTTGATTTCTGAATTTAAAATCATCGTGAGTTCAGAATTTTAATATTTTTTGACCGATCAACATGTGTTTCAATGACCTTACGTTTCATCGCTCATCAACCAATGACACTGCTACGACCCCTTGAGCCTTTAAGTGAAGATTGACGAGTTAAGTTTGATGTCAGGGATAAATAATTCACATGCTATGTTGTTTGGGTCTGTTGATTTTTGATCACTAAGCTGTTGATCAAAATTGATTTTTAATTTTTGTTTGTTGGGCCTACTAATCATGCGTTTATGCGGTGTCCCCTTAATGCATCTACGCCTGAAGCAGGCACAACATGGGCGCATGATGCCCCCTAACCACCACAAGGTGTCCCCTTAATGCATTGCGTAGATGAAAGCTAGCGAGATGCATGAGTGCCACAAAATTTGGGTGGCTCTTGCCAAGTGCTAGCTGGCAATATGGTGGCATGCCACATCATCAAAGTAAAATATTTTTTTAAGAAATTTCCCTCCTATTATAGAATTGAAAATCATAAACATTGAGGGAAAATTTAGATTCATATATGAATTTTCCTAAAAATCAAAACACTAACTTTTGAACCTCAAATCCTCTTCTGATGAAGTTTTCATTAAATTGTTGTATTAGCGTTTTTTGGACATTCATTTGCAAATGAAAAATATGAGGGGGGAGGGAAAATAAAAAATCATTCCAAAGATAAACCTTTGGTTTTAAAATATTTAGCTCAATTATCATCTTTTTTACGTTGTTCTTTGTAATTTCTTGTAATTGAGCCATGAAGTAGAGAAGATTCAAGAAACGAGGATTAGATGAAGATTTTTGACCTCACTAAAGGTCAAATTTGAAAATTCTAAAATTTTGAAAAGTATTTCATGCATAAATCCGTTAATGCATGCTAAAGTAGGATAAATGCAAGAATGAGAGAAAAACATGATGATGTGTTGTAAATTCATGAAATTTATGCATTGGAATAAGTTGATATTAATGAAAATGCATTAAGGAATGAGACATTATCATGTGACCAAAAAACTATTAAAGTTTGGGGAACCTAAATGCGATTGGATATTAAAGGTTTGATGAGATGGGTGCCCATTGGTTGTGCCACCAAAAGGCTGTGAAACAAGGCATTAAGATTTTGGTCCGGATTAGGAGATTTTTAGTATATCAGATCTATATATCCATGAGTTATATAGTTCATTAAATTAGTTGGAACATAATTTAATTAATTGAAAAATTTCTAAGGTTACTTTTTTTCTCCTATAGGGAAAAATGTCGTTGTTACCCACTTTGTAGCATACTTGATGCAAATCATTTGACAAACCTAAACCTTAGTGATGGGTTGAATAGCTTTAATATTGTTCATAGGTTTGAGAGTATTTCTAAAAAATGGTTACCTTTCTGAGACGACATTTAATTCGCTTTAAAGTGGAGATTATAGATTATCACAAATTGAAGGATGATTCCACTAATGAATTTTTCTATGTTGTCCTTAATGAGCAATGATTTTAAGATGAAACATGAAGCCATAAGATATCAAAGAGTCTATTCATAGCTCAGATGGATGAGGGATCTTCAGTACAAATGTATATGCTAAAAATTTTCTAGTGGATTGAGAGGTTGGCTGTGCTTGGAGTTGAAATCCCCATTGAGATGAGTACCAACCACACCCTCCTATCTCTACTTATTTCTTACTCATGTTTCATTTTGAACTTAAAAATAAAACAAAACTCAAGTTGCTCTTGCTTATCTTCTTTGCAGCTTAAGCTTTTTGATAACCAACAAGAAGAGGAAGGCAGCTTTGTGCTTTCAAAAAGGACAAGGTGAAGAAGTGTAATAAGAAAACTTCATGAAATAAGGACAGAAGTGCAAAAGGTGGTTGTTTTAATTGGCATCACAAAGGGCTCTAGAAGAGGAGCTATAACAGGTATCTCATATAGCAAGCTCTAGCAAATATAATCATCGAGATGCATCAAGTATATAGAGGATAGATGTTTACTTATATTCTAGCGAGTTCACATGATGGTTATTGGATAGTAGATGTACTTCTCACATGTGCCTTGATTTGTGAGCAGTGACAAGTAAATGAAAGGCGAGCATTGGTGAGGTGGAGCTAAGGATGTGAAATAAAACAAGAGGTGTGGCATTTGTAGAGACAATGAAGCTTAGCATTACCTTTAGACAATCAATGATTTTTATAAGATATTTTTATAATCCTGGCTTAATAAAGAACATCTTTTGTATTTTTTGTTTATACATAGTTCGATTTATCTTGAATTTTGTGAACAAATATCACTCTTTTAGAGCTGTCACAATATGATCTCCATCTTCTCGAATTGAATTCTCTTAAGAATAGTAAAAATTAGGTGAGTTAGATCTACTTGTGGACAATGGATTTCTAACCATTTTCCACTTGTGAGTCTTACCCCAATTTCCATTTACTACCATGAAGAGTGTTCCAAGGACACATTAGAGTAGATATTGATACATAAATATTTAGGGTTTAAATAAGTCATTTTTGGAAAATTAAACTTATACTATAATATTTTTAAGATTTCACCTTAATCACAAATGACCACATGTATGTGAATAACAGTCATAGCGAATAGAAGAAGGTTCTTAGATCTTAAATGCAAATGCAAGATTTTTTTTGGAGAAAAGGATTGAAATCAAGATGAATGTGCAGCAGTGTGATGATCTAAAATATCCAAATATCCTTTCTAATTAGAAGAATATGCAAGATTAGGGATGAAAGTAATGAATTTTTAAGTTTTTTGATGAGAGATAAGATTCTAGATTCAAATAAAATGATCTTAACCTATTTCTGACTTGAGCATAATTAAGAACATAATATAGTGATGCTTATATTATTTTTTTATTCATTCAAAAGCTTTTACATTTTTCTTGAACTATGTGATTTGCAGCCAACATGAAGAATGAAAAGATCAAGCAAGAAATTTACAAAAAATGATGATCAGATTACAAAATGACGAGTCATCACTAGTATCTTTCTTGTGTCAAGCCAATGCTAAGAGCATACAAAAAAACATAAAAAAATTATAAATTTTTATGCCTATTAATAGGATGAAAAGGTATGGAATTTTAGAGGGTGAAAAGACAAACATGTCCTTATAATTTCCACAAAGAAATTATTCTAGGTTGTTGGATATCAAGCCTTGAAAATGGGACTAATCCTGGCCATTGATGTTTCTCTCTTGTCCTTAGCTGTCCAATCAACATCAAATTCTATGTTGGCTTGAAATCCAAGAAATCCATGGAATCCAAATTGATGCCTCAAACACCATGATCGAGGTAAGTCATGGTCCCTATAACCTTAAATAAAATATAGAAGTATAATGACCTTGTCAGTTTATGCTAGATATAGCATTTGCCAACATGGCAGTGCCACGTGTAACCCTATCATTAGTGCCTTTTAAAGGGAATATGGTGTGATGATTCATAGTTTTCTGCTTCCTCATGTGTCAAAAATACTTTTTTGTTAGGGGTAGGGTAATTTTGAAGGGAATATGATATACTATTTTCATCTGTTTTCTCTCTCAGATCTATGTGAAGGGTAATTTTATAGATATTGAATAGGACTTTAGATCATGTGAAAAGGAAAAGATCCATGAAGACAAGAGCCCCACGGATATAGCTAGAGTTCATGCAAGTGTACAACTTGAAGCATTACATTTAGGAATCAAAATGTAGCAAATTTGATTCCATGCATGGTGATAATATCACATGTTCTTTGTTTTTCTCAAGTTCATATAAATTTTCTATCCCATCGAGTATTGGTGGAAAAATTTATAATTGATTCTTTTGTGCACATCAGATTATGTTGGACACCACTGATCCCAACATCACCTTCTTATGGGATTCGTCTCGTTGACTACTTGTGCAAAACTCATCTTTGGTATTGTTGGCCCTGACGTTCAAGCATTTCTAAAATTCATCAACATCAAGATCTTCCTCAAAATTATGTTTCTTTATTTGAGTGGGAGTCATGTCAATTAGGGAAAAAAAATATCATTCTACATATAAATGGATTTTTAAAAGAAAAACTTCACCTTTTGATTGGTCAATTGGGATGGATGGGGTCCCTCTTGCATCATTTCCATTCTCAGTTTTTTGATGAGAATCTAATTGATCAAGTCATTGGGTTGGTCAATGCTCAACCCTTCCAAGACAATGCCCAATTGAAGATCCGAGGAGATTAGAACAAGGTTTTTCATTGTCAAGACATCTCACATGGAGAAAAAATTCCATAGAATCAAGCACTAAGCAGTCAAACCCTCTACTTTGAGGAGATCGATAGGGTCATTGTTAGTGACAAATGCTGACTAGTCAAAGTCAGCCCATGAAGATTTGGTCAACTTACATGAGTTTTGGAGTCTCATAATGGTCTGAAATGGATGTTCAAGTGGATTTTCTTGACAAAGATGCGTGAGTCTCAAGATATCTTTTAACCAAGAGACACATCTATTCAAGTTTGAGATATTTACAAAAAAATGCCGCTATAACTTCTTTCTTCTTCTTTGTGTCCTTTTAACCACTCTTTTTAGCCACCTTGATATCATCTTGTGGATGAATCCCTTGGAAGAACCCCTTGGAAGCATCCTTTGGAGGTATCTTCTTAGAAACACCCTTTAAATAGACACTTTTCCTCCAATAAAATAATATCATGTTTGAATCTCTCATTAGTTTTTAAATGATTAATTTCTTGGAATGTTTAGGAGATTTTGACTTATACTTTTTCCTGCTCAGAGGTTTTCTTATTTTTCCATCCTCAAACCTTCTTACTAGTTTGGTGATTCTCTCTTCACCCCCCTTGATACTTGTTATTAATTCCCTTCTTCTTCTCATCCATACTTCAATGAATTCTCTCTTTACCTCTCCTGTATATTGACCATTCACCTTTACCTTCCATGTGCTTGCATCTTGTCAATTTTTAAAGATGATATGTGTAGGAAAAAAATTCAAGAAATATTCAATCTCCAAAGCGTTATCGGCAGCAATGTCCAAACATTTCAAATATCTTCCAAGCAGCTTGTCCTATATGACTTTCAATGCTATACTATCTTTGCTCATGACTATTCTCCTGTCTCATGAGTCTACCTTCATAAGGACCAAACAAATGTTGCACTATCTAATTACTGTTGTCCCCAAGAAATACTGAATCGATATCCCAAAAGTTGACAAGAACCAAATGGTATTTGAATCGAAAATAACTTTGAGTTTGTATATGGATCTTTGCAGGACCTTTGCATCTCCCTTCAAATTATTCATCAAACCACATGTTCCCATTTACATGAACCAACTGGTGTAGGCAAGTGCATATACTGACATCTGCTTAAAGTGAGTTGCACTCTTTCAATAAAAGTGGGATTCCCACACTACATTTTGTCCAATACTATACGTATCTCGACCTACCTTCTCAATAGACTTGGATTTCCACCCAAGGTAGTGAAGTTTATAGAAATTTTCTCCATCCAATGAATGCCATTTTTCCCCTACCATCTCAAATTTATGGGTGTGTGACATTCATCAAAGACCATTCCTTGAATCTCTCTTAATATTCTCCACTTGCCCTCAAAGGTACATTTGTTGGATAATCTTGAAAAAGGATATTATGTCTATATTATTGACAAAAAAGATTACATTCTTTTCAGAGACTTACCATATTAAAGTAGACTTTCTTCTTTATTTTTGTGCCACCTAAACATGCTACCATCCAGATTGAACCTTCCACCAACCCTTTGTTAGTACCACCACTACTCCCCTGCTCGGTATTCAATGAGATCATTGATGCCATGGCTGATAAGTGAATTTCATAAGGATATAGCTCCCTCATTTTGTGGAAATCCTGCATAAAATTTCATTTGTAAATCTCCATTAGTCTCTCCATTGGCCATTTAGACAATGGGAAAGTTGACTAAGAAATTAGAGCATTTAGATAGTTACATTATCTATTGCCTATAATTTATGCATATTTTTGTTTTTTACACATGAAAAAATTAAAAGTAATTAAAAGGCATGAAAAATGAATAACCAAGAATATATAATAAGAGCCTTTAGTCTATTTTGAGGATTTGAATAATCTTGTGTAGGAAATCCTTATTGAGTGGATAGCTAAAAGCTTGTCACATTTCTTTCATCTCCTGTTTGTGATGCCACTGATCTTCATCATCTACTCCCCATTTTCATATATTCCTTGAATTTTTATTTTTTATGAGGAATAAAGCTATCTTTTTTTTCATGTAATGACGGGGCAATCAAGAAATAAAGAAAAACAAAAATAAAATTCCAATAATAAAAATCATGTAAAGTATTTTCAAGTTATCTTCATGTTTATGTATGCATGCTCCTTTCATGAAGTTTAAATATTTTTTTTCCATATTCCTTATTTTTGTGTGGGGGATGACATTTATGAGTCTATTCCACTCTAGAGTAAAGGGTGATGACCTTGAATTTTTTGGGGTGAATTATTTTTAAAAACCTTTATTTTATGTGCAGTAGGAGAGCATTGAGATCTTTAGGTATCCAAAAGATAACAATTTTGGATTGCTGGGGAAATTCGTAAACCTATAGCTACATGAACCACAATCCTTGGCATCACCAAATTTTGAACAAATTCTCTATTAAAATGCCTAACCCCCATGGATTCCAAAATC
This sequence comes from Lemna minuta, assembly GCA_024174645.1. NCBI lineage: Eukaryota > Viridiplantae > Streptophyta > Magnoliopsida > Alismatales > Araceae > Lemna > Lemna minuta. The sequence goes on from CM044105.1 coordinate 478,791, forward strand.
ATTTTCTTGTCCTAATATATTCTTATTCACTTTCATTTCTAAGGGACTAAGAATGATTTAAGTTTGAGTGGGTCTACTAACATGCTTTTCGTACATGAAATTGCAGTTTTAATTTCATGAATTAATGCTTAATTTATACCATAATGTTGCCAAGATGTTGCCCATTTGATTTAATTTTTACTAATAATGTTTACATATCACGAAATTCATGTTATTTGAGAAGATCATATCATTTTTCCTAGTTGTCATTTTTGCATAATTTTATAGTTTAATTTTTTGATTAATTGTATGTCAACATTATTTAGGAGAAACATCTTGAAGTCCAGTTATACTCTTAAGTTTTCATGATTGCAGACCTTAGGTGATTCAAAAGATGAAAAAAACAAGAGAAAAATGACAAGAAATGAAGCCAACTTTAAATTTTGACTTAGTTGATTTTTCAAATAACTTAGGTAAAGAAACCTACTCTATTTTCATTTTTTATTTCATTTTAGTTCATTAATGACACCTTCGAACATTAAAGGGATGAAATAATGATACCTTAGGAAAAATGAAATTCCAAAATTTCATTGGCAATGGATTGTATTTTCTAAATGTTTATTAATTTGTATTAATTTTCTCGATGTTTTTATAGAATTAGTAAGGCCAAATTGAAAAAGTGGATCCCAATAGAATAAGGCGATGTGGGAGCTAATGCAAATGTGGTGATGTGCAATAGTATCATTACACAAGGTGTAGGTGGTGCTTGCATAGGATCATCGAGGGGAACATTGATTTAATTTCGATCGCGAAGAGAGAAAATGACAAAACTTCATAAAATCTAAACTAATGTATGTATCAAAATTAAAATATTTTGTTATAGGATAAAATATTAGGAAGAAAACATATAATCAAACCCAAAATTGCGCTCAAAATGAACCAATGAATTGCCAAATCAAGGATTTTTAATTCATTTCTAAAAAAACAAAATTCGGAGTTGAAGCGGCGAATTCTTCTTTCTCCCTTGACGAAATCTTGATTTCAAACACTCCTCAGATGTAGAAATGAGTCTAGAAGATGAAGAAAGCAAGATATTCAAGGATTATTGATGTAGGATATTTCTAGATATGTATCTAAATCCTACAATATGGGGAGGGATCTATGAAATGATATCACTATTATGTAGATGATTAAATCAGTGAGAATGCCGAATAGGATAATTCAGATATGTGAGGATAATAGAGATGATATTAGGATAGATTATAGTGATATGATTATGAGTATATATATAAGAGAAAGAAATAGGAGAATAGAATAATAGGATAATGATTGTGGAATAGATAATGGTGAATATAAAGGAGATGGATGAGGTGAGGATGATATATTATCTAATATAGATTTAGACAGAAACGAAGAAAACGACAGAGAAAGAGTGAGGGATTTAAGTAGAGAAGCAGATCTAATGCTGGACTATAGATTATGAGGGAGAACTATTTTCACAGTCAAAAGAAGGAGAGGACGATTACCTTACTTGGACTGGAAGATGATGCCTCGGATTTGCTCCAAATGATATAATATCTCCTCGGTTTTGTTCTCTGACAGGAGTTGTATGAAAGCGAAAGAATGGGGAGGAAGAATAGCAGAGGGATAGAACTCGGGAGACGAAGAAGGTGCAGGAGATGGAATGGTGGAGATACGGGGAAACACAAACACAGGGTAACAGTAACAAGTAACCACACTTTTCATTCAATAAAAACTATCCTTTTCGTTGAATACAGATTCCGATTTATAGGAATGAAGGACGGGAAACTTCCGTCGAGAAGTTGCTTTGTGGCAGTTGCTCTTCGCGCCGGTTGATGGGTTGACCGTGCGTGGTATCTTGTCTCGTTCACTCGAGAAGTAGATGGGTAGGCGCTTCGCCGTATTTTCCGCTTTATAGGAATAATAGAAGGGCGGTTATGACGAAATATCACGGCGCGAGGGTAGCTTCTCGCGTGGATTTGTCGAGTTGACCCGATGGCTTCCGTTGAAAGGCCGTAGTTCGGATTGTGGGACAGCTGCGTCAACCTTGATGTCGATAGGTTCTCCGGTCGGATGGCGAGAAGGCGGGGATGGGCAATAGGAGAGCCAGTTCTCGGAAAGATTCCGGAGAACTTCAGTTCTGGAAACTTCAATTCCAAGGCTAAGGATATGTTGCGTTTGCTGAGTAGATTCTTCTCTCTATTCGGGTCTGTGCATGGAGCATCCGCATGTCTGGGCGAGATGTTGGATGTTCGCGGCTTATCTCATGGAGAGGTTTCTTGTTTCTTCTTTGTTTTAGGTGTCATCAATTCTCCTGCGACAGTCTTGGAGACTTGCAGGGTTGTCACGGTCGTTAATTCGGCTCCCATCTCTTTGGCGATCGTATTTCTTCGTCAGACCTTCGGCGATTGATCGATAGCTGTCATATCATCCCTGTATGCTCTTCAGACATCATGGCGATCCTGCTTGTTAGGCAACCTCTCTTGAATAAGTCTTGATTGGAGAGTAGTCTGCTCCCAGGGGCGATCTCGTGGCTTCGTCTACTTTGTAGGGGTTTGAGAGTTTATTAACAAGGAGGCGGCAGAGAGCTATGATAATAACTCTTGTGCTGGGGACGAGGGATAAATCCGTATAACTGTCTTTTCTTAGAATGTCGCTGGCAGCCCACTGTCTATTGTTATGACTTTTAGCTTCACATGAAAGTCCATGATAATAACTATGTTGAGGTCTTCATGTTTCCTTGATGAATTTTTCCTTCAATTCTTCTTGGTTGGCTTTGACATCTTCTTTGCTCTCATCAGGCTGTTTATCTTCATAAGGTCTTTGTCTTGATATGGAATTCCAGGATAATATCAACTAGATCTCCCCTATAATTCTAACTAAGGGTGGTTTTTCAATGAAAGAAGGGATATTTCACAAAAGTATTCCTATTGATGCTTTTGAGATCATTATTCACAACTATACAAGGTTACCTATGATATAGTGGATATGGTGTGGAAAATTAGGAACCTATATCAAAGATAAAAGGGTGGTTGACTTGGTCCACTCAAGGAATTCTAGGTTTCTAAAGATAAGGAATAAAGGTTTGACCAAATCAATCTTTAGATCAGTATAAAATAGAAAGAGGAGGGAAGATAGTTCCCTTAAGATCTACACTCTCTTTATTGATTTAGAGAGGTCTTCTTAATCCATTCAATAAATGGATAATTTTTTCAAATTGGTAAAAAGGAGGAGGAGAAGGAGGAGGAGGAGGAGGATAGGTTCACTTAGAACCCTTGTGTTCATGTATAGAAATAATTCTCCATCAATTATGCTATCCAAAAGGTCTAATCAATAAAAAAAATCCAAGAATGCTTTACACCTTCGAAGAGAGAGAATTTCTAATGTTTTGAAATTGGGCCTGACTATTGGATCTTCTCCTTGATGAGATTAGCAATCACGATGAACTCTGAAGAGGCAAATCGTTATGGTTAAATTGTGATTGTTAGATCTTCACTGGAGTGTCAGAATGGCGCCATCTATCCATATGAATAAAGAACATTACCAAATCATAGCCGTCCAATCATGCTCCAACGCAAATGTCGCTTCAAATCTTGACCATTTTAACTTTTCTGATCAATAGCTAGGATTAGCCCGTTAACTATAATGAGTTGGTATCCACTAAGATGCTGACACATACCTGATGAACTCGATTATGCGTGTTTTTCGTCGTTGTTGTGTATCGATTCCATGCAATAAAATTTATTTTTCCTTACTTAGTATAGTGTAAGCAAGGGTGCAATCCATAGGGAGCTGAGGTAACGCGATTAGGCGTTCAAATGAAAGGTGAGAGAGCGTGGAAGAAGTGAGAGCTTGAAAAGAAGTGTGAATGTAAATGGGGCTTGTAGAGATGAATATGAGTGATAGTTTCTAGGCTTATTTTTTAAATTAAGAGATACATATAAACTCCAATGGAAAAAATGTCGAAAGAAATGCAATGGGGATGAGATGATGACAAGGTGAGAAGAGTGGTTGGTGGTAGTGACGAAGCATTTTTGTGCGGTCGCTAAAACACAAAAACATCGGTCAAAAAAATTATATAAATCCGAACTCACAAATATAAAAATAAAAAATCAAGTAAAGTGTAAGTATCGGGTCGATCCACAGAGAACAAGCCTGACCTTAATTGCAGAGTTGACTTGGTCAAACTTAGGTTTAAAAGAGGTTTTAAAGAGGTAAAAATAAGATGTTATCAATAGAAATGATATAAATATACTAAATAAGACTTTTAAGATTTGAAATCTCAGATTTGACAGAGAAAAGTCAAAAGTGAAAGTCAAAGCATTGACTTTGACCAACAATCGAAGTTTTGTAAAATCAGAGAATCAAAAGGTGTCAGAAGATTACGAAATCTGGAAACTAGAGAGAAAATGAAATTTATTGATATAGAATTCGTGATTTTTCGATAAGAAATGAATTTACTATGAATCATTAAAAATCAAAGATTAGGAAATTCCTGAAATGCATACTTCAGAGAAAATGTTCAAATTGACTGATTAAATGATATCCAAATCTTGAAATTTATATATCAATAGAAAGCTAAGAACCAAAAGATTCTAAAGAGACAAACATGATTGAATTCTGATGTATATTTTGAAAGAAATTGACCCCGAAAGTCAATGTTCAAATTCGGATGGAAAATGAACAGTGCTCGATCAAACGTTAAATTGAAGGGTCAAATGAACTTGGAATTTGATGAATTTCCTGTGCAGGGAAAGCTTATGAAATAAGAAATGGAATGAAACCAAAATCAAGTGATTTGCAAATATATCCAGAGAGATATCCTATTTTCAAAATCAGCAAAATTTTGGACTAAAATTGGGTGAAATTGAAGAACACTAAGAACTCATATGCAGAATTAAAAGATTTAAGCCTAATTAAAACTCAAATTACCACTTGATAATCGATCAAATCTCATGACTAACCTGATTGACACAAGAATAGAGATCCAATTCACGCATATTGAAGCAAATTTTCTTGATTTCTTCCTCGGAGACGTTCAGAATTCAAGGGGAAAATTTGATGAAATCCGGTGATGATTCGTGATCAATCCCGCTCCAATTGCTTTGCAGTTGAGTATAAACCGGGGGGAACATGAAGAACTCAAGATTTTGCTCCAAATTTGCTTAATTGCTTCACAAATCAATCAAGAGTTAAGAAGAAAAGCAGAGTACATCGCTTTTAGAGGGATTTATCTCACAAAAAATTCGGGCCGTTTGATCCACGATTGGATGCAGATTGGTGGCCACCATCGCACGATGATCGTGACCATCAACTTCTGGTGATTGTGGCCATGATTTGCGCATCAATCGGGTCAGGATTGCGTGGCGATAGGGCCGCGATTGCGTCGCGATCGGGCCACGATCGCGTTGCGATCACGACCCTCGATCGTGCCTCGATCGTGGACCACTTATCCTTTGATGTTGATGCTGCCATCCGATGAAGATCGCCACGTCGAGATGCATCCACGAATCCTCCCTTGATGATCTTCAAACTGGATTAATCTTGGCCGTCTGATCGAGATCGCGCTTTATTTAATGCATTTGATTTCGTGAAGATCGGGAGCTCCTCATGACGCCACATGTCGTAAGGTAAGCCTTTCGATCGTCGTCACTTATTCGGAATTTAGCGCACGTGCTTTGATTAATGATCGCGTGGACTCAGGTCCACGTGATCGATGAAGCGCGCTTAGATCCGACGCTTGCGATGCCGCCACGTCGCCTGCATATATTAAACTCTGCGGGAACTTAGTCCCACACAGAGGAAAAAGAAGAAAATCGTGTGGTTAAATAGGGGGGAGGTTTAATGGTAATGCGATACCACCCCAATACTCTAACCAGGGCCCACTAACCCGTGGGCCCTTCACATGCCAGCCCTCTTGCCACGGGGCGCCCCTCACGGGCGTCCGCGTGGACCTGCATTGATCCTTGCCGCGTGTCCGCGCCACTCGCGCCACCTGCGCGCTGCGTGGGCCTCGCAGGCTCTGCCACGTGGCCTTGCGTGCCGCGTCGCATTCGTGCGGGTCTTGCGCGCCACGACAGCATCGCGCGCCACGTAAGCTTTGCGGGGTTACGAAAATCCCCTTTTTCGCGAATTTAAATCCCCTTTTTCATGATTTTAAATAGGAAATACTGATTAAAAATTCATTAAAAAAATCAAAAAAAGGGCAGAAACTTCAGAAATTCATAACTTTAAATGTAAAACTCCATTTTAATCCAAATTTTCTCCATTGAATCACAAATTTCTTCCTTTTTAACATCATGCATCTCAAATATAATTTCAAAGAAGAATCTAAGATGAATTAAAAATTAGCTTGAATCATTTCTTAAGAAATCTTCTTTAATATCTTCATTATATTTTCATCTTTGAAATTTATCCTTCAAAAGATTGTACTAAAGTTAAAGTAATTCAAGAAAGAGATTAACTTCTATTAATTTCAAGTTTGAAAAATATTAATCATTAATCAAGCATAAAATTAACCCTAAATTATGCATAAATATAGACTTTAGTGAAATGACATACCAATGGAGAAAATTCCTAAAAAGTATGATAACATGCATCATATTCTCATAAAATAAGCATAAATATGAGTTAATTAGGATACGAATTTAAGTTATAAATGCATGTTATCACACCCCTCCAACTTAAATCATTGCTAGTCCCTTAGCAATGGAAAGAGAAAGAATATGTAATTGGACTAACAAGCTTAGAAAACCATGGGTTAAGCATTGATAGAATCTGAAATGAATGTTCTACCTTAAATGATGCCAAGAATAAAGTAATGTGCTAGAAACTTAGGGTCACGACATTCCTCCGGCAAACACTTTAATCCACCACAAGAACTAAGAATGCTCTTGCTGTACATACTAATAGAAATATACATAATTAAAAAAATTCATCATACCAAACCAATCGTTGCTTCCTCCTTGCACTATGGACATAAATGATAAGGGCGTAAGAAGTAGAAACAAGCATCATCCTTTTCATACATAGTGGCTATAAAATAGAGTCAGCTAAAACACATGAGAGGTAGCTTACCATTCTAATTCTACTTTTTATTCTTTTTCTTTCTTTCATCCTAATTCTAGTTTTTTGTCTTTTTCTTTCTTTCTAATTCTACTTTATTCATCCTAATTCTACTTGCTGCAAGCCTTTTTGAAGAAAGAGATTAGATAATTCAGAATTTGAAATTTTCAAGGCTTTTTATGCAACATTATTGAAAACAACATTACTCATTTCATGGTGCTCATCCTACCCATGTGTCGTCCTTAGTAGACATGCAGCTTATTCCCCCGAAGAGGTTTTGGTATCTCTATGGATCAGGGAGCTTCACTTTATCAATAATAGTAGTGCCAACAAAGGATGATACAAGCTACGACTTGCTGTGGAAAGCGGAAGGATGTGCGTGCAAGGAGTCATTAACTCAAGATTTAAAGAGAAGAATGAGTGGATGAGAAGTATAGAAAGTTTTGAAAAATCATACTATGAGCTTGAGTAAATCCTTAGTTTGGATTTTATGGTTCCCCAAAGGAATACCTAGATCCATAATTCCATCGACTCTACCATCTCCTTAACATAACACTTAAGGTTGCTCTTCCCACAACTTTCTAAACAAGTTGAGGTGTTAATGTACTCTATGCTTTACTATTTCATGTGGTTTTGGAGAGATCATGGTTCTGTTCACATGTTTAAAAATCAGATCATGCATAGAATACCAAATGAAGGAATTGACGAGACGAGACCGCGAGGTCGTCGATTTCAAGCGGTATCGCGTCAAAAATTATTCCAAACTTACCAATTTTAGGAAATTCACTCGAATAGAGGGGTATAATGGTAAATACGGGTCGAATTCAGAGGGAATTAAGGATTTTCTTGACGTGTTCTTCAAATTTGATCAAATCGGACGAGAAATTGATGGAAGAAATTGGGGAAAATGGTATTTTAAGAAAGCAGACTTCAAATCGATTCCACGGAATCAAAAATCATCAAAATCGTCAAAAATCGGACTTGATTTCGCGAAGAAATCATGAATTGAAGTGGAGAGAAATTTCGGAGCGGCGAAATCGCGATTTTAGAGGAAATTTAACAAAATTGAAATTGAAATCCTATTCTAAACAGAAATTAAACTTGATTGGGAGGTAAATCATGCAAAACCGCTTCCACTAAACTCGTTTTGCAATCAAATCGCCGTGATTAAGCCGATTAATCGCGGAGAAAATCAAGAACGCCTCGACGAACTTCAAGCTGCGATTTCTCACTCAATACTCCACCAAATCTCGACTTCTACCCCTCCTTGGACGCGGAAATTGAAGAGGAAGAGGAAGATCTCGAGAGAAACGAGTAAGGAAGGTGTCTAGACAGTCAATTAGATTGATTCTTACTCGGATGTCTAAGAATGACGAAGAACATGCCTTTTTATAAGGCGACATTTCGTAACCGTCCGATCGAAACGATCGACGGTTACGTTAAACGGTCCACGATGGACCGTTTTCCAAAATGTCGCGATGGTTGGATGAAAAGTGGATGGTCTTGATGCTCCTTATTTTTGCGTTTGAAAACGCGTGCGATCGCGTTCGTTGGATCTTCATCCGACGATCGCGATGCTCCCCGCCAGCTTTTAATCATGGCCGTTATAACGCCTTGATTTACGCACGTGCTCTTGATCAGATCGGGTGGTCTGCGCTCCACACGATCGACGCTCCTCCGTCCGCCACGTCGCGTTGGATCCGGCCGTTATAACTCTCTTTAAATAGCACGTGTTTATGTGATTGATCATGGTCCGCTGGTCCACGCGATCAACGCGTGAGATCCTTTGCTCCGCCCGATCCAACGCCCATCGTCGCGCCACGTCACCTGCATCAAAAGAACGTGTGGAACTTAGTCCCACACGGAAAGAAATAAGAGAGAATGTCGGGTATATAACGCCCGACATTTAAGAGGGTTAATACCCTCCCCATCTAGGCGAGGCTGAAGAACCCTTTTTCTTATATATATATAATAATAATATACTAGAATATATATCACGCGCCACGTAGGCGCTGCGCGGGTCCGCGTGGCGCTGCCACGTGGCCTTGCGTGCCACGTCGCATCCACGCGGGCCCCGCACCCCCTTTTTTAATTTATTTATTTATTTTTATTATTAAAAATTGAAAATAAAATAAGAAAAACTGTTTTAAAAATCCAGAAAAATCCTTTAAAAATAGAAAATTCATAACTTTTAATATATAACTCCAAATTAATCCAAATTTCTTTCATTTGATCCAAAATTTAATTATCTATTATTCTAAAAAGTCAAAATTAATAAATAATGAGAGTTTTAAATTTTATTTCAAAAAAATATAGTTATTTTTTTAAGAGATTTTTAACTTAGGAAAAAAATATAAATAAATGTCTATAAAGGCTTTCTCTCATTATTTTAACTCTAAAAAAACATCTACAATCTCAAAATAAAGATGGGTTATTAATTTATTCATCTTAAAAATCATTATTTTTTTAACCCTTATTTAAAAGTATTTTTTGAGAATATAGTGACTTTTCATATAATAATAGAAAAATACATATAAGTATGATAACATGCATGAAAATGAAATCATTTATACTTAAATATGCATCAAAAAGTCATGTTTTATGATATAAATATAGCATGTTATTAGGAATGCAACAATTTTTAAAAATTTTAAATTTTCTAGAAAACTTCCCTCCATGCTAATTCCTTTTATTGTCCTCAATAAAAATCAGCATACTCATGGAAAAATGATGAAAATCATGATACATAGCATGGAACACTAGTAAAAAGGAAGAGAGACATAAGGGATAGTAAAAACTTAGCGGGAATTTGCATCGGTTGCATTCTTCTTTTCATTGGTGGAGTTGTTGTGAGGCTGAATTTCTTCTTTTGATGTTCCCTTCTCCTTGGCACTTAATAAACTTATAGAGAAACAACAGACAATATCAAAGCAAACAACAAATATAAAAGTAAAAAATAAATACAAGACGAGAACAAAAGTAGAAAGTAAAGGCAAAAAATAAAGATAAAGATGGGTTGCCTCCCAACAAGCTAAGTTTTCCGTCTTTAGCTAGACGTAAATCCCTCTAACGACTAACTAGTGGCTGAGATCTCAAGGGATTGCAGCTCTTCACTATGGGGAGGTGGGGGTCCTTCTTCACCAATATATGGTTTCAACCTATGTCCATTCACCTTGAAGGAATTCTTGGTCTTGGGATCTAAAATCAAGACCGATCTATTATCAAACACTTCAAGTATCTCATATGGACCATGCCATCTTGAGCACAATTTCTCTGGAAAGAGTTTAAGATGAGAATTATAAAGCCATACCTTGTCGTGAACATGAAAAGTTTTCCTATTAATGTGCTTGTCATGAAAGGCTTTATTTTTGGCCTTATAAATCTCGGCATTTTGATACGACTCATTTCGTAATTCTTGGAGCTCTTGAAGTTGTAGAAGTCTTTCTTTTCCAGCTTGATCAAGATATAGATTGAGCTTTTTAATGGCCCAATATGCTTTATGCTCTAACTCGACGGGGAGATGACAAGGTTTGCCATAAATGAGCCTAAAAGGAGACATCTCGATGGGTGTCTTGAATGCAGTGCGGTAGGCCCATAGAGCATCGGGTAGCTTCGCTGCCCAATCTCTTCCATCCGTGCGAATGATCTTCTTCAAGATGTTCTTGACTTCTCTATAGCTGACTTATACTTGGCCATTTTCTTGGGGATGATACGGGGTCGTGACACAATGGTGAACTCCTTATTTCTTAAGTAAACTCCTGAAATGAGAGTTAGTAAAATGAGATCCACCATCACTAATAATAGCTCTAGGACAATCGAATCGAGAAAAAATATTGTTAACAATAAACTTATTAAGCACTCGATGATCATTTGTCCTCGTCGCTATCGCCTCGACCCATTTGGACACATAGTCCACCGCTACAAAAATGTACTCTTTTCCCTCCGACAGTAGAAATGGTCCCATAAAGTCAATCCCCCAAAGATCAAAAAGTTCTACCTCAAGGATAGTTTGCAAGGGCATTTCATCTCGCTTTGAGATGTTCAATGCGGATTGACACTTTAGATATTCCTTGCAATACTTGATCGCATCCTTGAATAGAGTCGGCCAATAGAAGCCACTTTGGAGCACCTTCGCTCCAATATTTCTCGACGCAAAATGTCCTCGACATAAAGATGAGTGATACATCGATAGAATATGCTCTTGTTCCTCCTCCGGAATGCATCGCCGAATAATCTGATCAGCCCCTACATAGAACAATTGGGGTTCTTCCCAAAAATAATATCTAACATGATATGAAAATTTTTTCTTTTGATGCGTGTTCCAATAATTGGGGATCGATTTTGTGACTAAGTAATTAACAATATGCGCAAACCAAGGTACCCTAGTCGCAACAGCGAGAAGCTGCTTATCGGGAAATGTGTCACAAATCTCACCTGAAGTCGAGAAAGATGATCCGCCACTGAGTTCTCACTTCCCTTCTTGTCTTTGATCTCCAAATCTAATTCTTAAAGAAAGAGAACCCATCTAATCAGTCGCGGTTTAGCCTCTTTCTTGGACAACAAGTACTTCAGTGCGGTATGATCCGTGTAGATAATGATCTTGCTGCCCAAGATGTACTGCCCTGAACTTCTCCAAAGCAAAGACAACCACTAACAACTCCTTCTCCGTAGTCGTGTAATTAAGTTGAGCTTTGGCTAGCGTCTTGCTTGCGTAACATATGGCGGTCAGCTTTTTGTCGATTCGTTGCCCCAAAACCGAGCCCACTGTAAAATCAGAAGCGTCACACATAATCTTAAAAGGTAAGTCTCAATTAGGACTTTGTAAAATAGGCGCTTCCACTAATGATCGCTTCAGCTGCATAAAGGCGTGCTTCCCTTCTTTCTCAATGATAAAATCTTTTTCCTTGCATAGAAGAGAAGTCAGTGGTTTTGAAACTTTAGCAAAATCTTGGATAAATCGACGATAAAAGCCGACATGTCCTAGGAAACTTTTAAGTTCCCTTGTCGACTTAGGGAGTGCAAGGTCTTGGATTACCTCGACCTTGGGCTTGTCCACTTCCAAACCTTTGCTTGAGACTAAATGCCCAAGCATTATACCTTCTCTTACCATGAAGTGGGACTTCTCCCAACTAAAGACTAGGCGTTTCTTAATGCAAACGTCGATGATTTGCGGTAAGTGCTCTAAGCACGCATCAAAACTCGGCCCGAAAACTGAAAAGTCATCCATGAAAACCTCCATGCTCTCTCCTATAAAATCAGAGAAGATGACAGGAGCGTTACATAGTCCAAATGACATGCGCTGAAATGCATATGTGCCAAATGGACATGTAAACGTCGTCTTAGCCTGATCATCGAGGTGTATCGCTAACTGATTATACCTGGAGTAGCCATTTAGGAAGCAATAAAATCCTTGACCTGAAAGCTTGTCAAGAATTTGGTCAATAAATGGCAAGGGGAAGTGGTCCTTTTTCGTCGCTGCGTTAAGCTTCTGATAGTCGATGCATATTCTCCATTTCGTTGGAAGACGTGTCTGAAGTTCTTCGCCCTTGTCATTTGTCATCACGGTGATCCCCGCCTTTTTGGGGACAACATGCACCGGACTAACCCATGGACTGTCAGAGATGGGATATATGATACCTGCATTAAGCCATTTAAGGATTTCATCTTTAACGACATCCCATACCTTAGGGTTTAGTCGTCTCTGTGCCTCTCTAGAGGGACGAGAGTCCTCCTCTATTAAAATACGATGCGTGCACAAAGAGGGATCAATTCCCTTAAGGTCCGACAAATTCTATCCAATTGCTTCCTTTTGTTCTCGCAAGACCGCGAATAATCTCTCCTCTTGGTCCTGATCTAGCTGCGAGCATATAATAACAGGGGTTAGCACAATGATGATCAAGAAAAGCATATTTCAGCGTAGAAGGTAGCAGTTTTAGCTCGGGTGCCGTCACGCCAGAGGGAAATGGATCATACTCAGGCTCCTCGAAGCTCCTGTCCTCAATAGCCGCCATCGTCTCCTTGATACAACTCGAGATCTCTGGATCCTCGTAAATATTGACAGCGCCTACCTCGTCGGACTCATGTGAAGGACGTCGCATCAATTTGTTGATGCTCACCTTCATCTTGCTATCTCCAACCTGAAATATAACTTCCCCCTTGGCCCAATCGGTGATCGCTTTCGCGGTAGCTAAAAATGGTCTCCGTAGTATGATGTGAGAGTTGGCGAAGTCCTTCGTGGATTTCATATCCACGATAATAAAGTCTAGAAGAAAGTAGCAGTTTTCGAACTTAACTATCATATCCTCTACTACGCCGTGAGCTTGTTTGACGGATCCATCCGCTAAGCTCAACTTGATAAATAATGGCTGCAACTCGCCAAGTGGAAAAATGTCATACACTCCCTTCGGGAGAATATTGACAGTAGCCCCCGTGTCGAGGAGAGATCGAGTGAAAGTCTTACCCCCTATCTCGCAACTAATCATGGGAGCTCACGGATCACGTCGCTTACGAGGAAGCGTACTCAGCATAATAGAACTAATGGTCTCACTCATATGGATACGTTTTGGCTTCCTCGTAGGGGTTCAAAGTCCTTTTAAGAACTTCGTATAGGATGGAATATGCTGGATGACGTCTACTAAAGGGATGGTGATAGTAACCTATCGAAAAGCCTATAATAATGTATCATCACTATCACTCGTAGAGACTCTAGGCCGGCTCAATAGCTGAGGATATGGTACTGGAGGTTTGTAAACCTCAGGATTGGGCTCTGCCTTGCTCTCCTCATCGGGCGCCTCCTCATCCTCGGAGTCCTCCTCCAGAATAATCGTGGGAGATGGATGATCGTCCCTCTCCTCAAGCGGGTCCTACCGACCCTTGTGGTCCGAATCAGGATCCACTTAGACCTTGTCGCTACGTAGGCCCGATATGGCATGTGCCTCCTCCGATGCACTATCAATGTGAACTTTGTTCACATTGTGGGTGCGGCTCGAAGATGCTTGACCTACATTCTAGGGATTTGACAAAGGTTGGGAAGCTAATTGATCTATAAATTCAACTCGCTTACCCTTCCTTTGCTCGGTAGAAGCATCAGAGCATTGAGCTTTAGCCCCTTCGACTCGGTCGAGTCGGTCGCTAACCTCATTCAGTTTACTCAAGATTTGTGCTAATGTACTCATGAGGGGGTCAGCTGAAGGTGCTGGAGGTGGGACTGCCTCTAGTGGTGTGAGCACTCGGGGAAGACCGGGGGCGAAAGATGTCAGCCTCGGGTTCCCCATATTCTACGGCGCGGATCCATAGGGCTGATGATATGGAGTGTGCTGCCCGTTCCGCTACTGCGCATAAGTAGGGTTATGAAAACTAGAATAACCCTGATTCTGGTAGTTAGACCTACCCGCCTGGCTCAAACCTGGATATGTAGTAGGGTTTGGTCGAAATGGAAATGGACTTTGGATTGCCATCATGGGGCAATCCAGCTCTACATGCTCAAAACTAGAGCAATGCAAACACAATGAGACATCAACGTGTGAAACTGGCGCGAGGCCATCAGAACCCGGTCGGGTCTTAAGCAAATCCATGATCAAGTTCTGTGCTTCTATTAGTTTCTCAATCTTATCTAAAAGCATACCTGTCTCTGCCGCCTTCGCGTCCAACATCCCTCCCTTAGCGGGAGCGCTCCGTCCTCCGAAGGATTTAGCCACATGATGATGGCCATTCTCCGCCACCAACTCGATCAACTCGAGGGCTTCATCCTCATATTTGCTCATGAATGTGCCTCCACATGCGGCATCGAGCAAATATCTATCGGGTGCACCTAAACCATCATAAAAAATCTGAGTAATCTCATGTTTGGGTATACCATGATGCGGACACTGTCTCAAGAGATCTCTAAGTCTCTCCCATGCCTCGTAGAAAACCTCACCTTGCCCTTGTGAGAACTCACGTATGGCTCGTCTCATGGCACTAGTCTTACCTACCGAGTAGTACTTACGCAAAAATGCATCTTCCATATCTCTCCATGAATCAAACTCGCGGCCCAAGGTGAAAAACCACTCCTTTGCCCTTTTCTTAAGCGTGAAGGGGAAGAAGCACACCTGGCTGAACTCGTCCATATGTCGATATGGGTCCTCCGATGGTAGTCCATGAAAAGTGGGCAAAAGGCCAAGAATATGTGAGTCAATTTTAAAATTCGCACCTCTTTGATGAGGGGCATTGACTCGCGTAGTCTGCCTTTGGACGACCGGTCTTGTGTAATCGCTAAGACGTCGTCTCACTATATCGGCAGGAAGAGGGGCGTCTATCAGCTCTCCTCGCCCTGGTGTGGCGATGGGTGGAAGGGAATCACTAGAGGCATCTGATGGAACTCTAGAATGCGTGGATGTAGCGAAAAGGTCCTCATACAAGGCGTTGTTCCTTCTATGCCTCGTGGGTCGCGGATTCTGATGTCCTTCTCGTCCTCCTCGGTTCCTTGGATGCCTATTCATATCTAAATCAAAAAGATCACAGAACAGCAAGTATATATATATAAGAAAGTCAGAAAAGGGTGAGACGAAAAGGGTGATGTCCAAATGAAAAATGCTTCACTCTACTCCACCAAAAGATAGATCAAGCTACACACTATAAAAAATCACACCATTAAAGATAATAATACTAATAAGTCTCAGATAACAGAGAATGAATATGAGATATATCAATATCGACGTCTCAAATAAGTAAAAAACACAAAATAGACTACCAAATTTGCACCAAAACTATCAAATAATGGGCAGCATTTGGTAATCTTACCTTACTATACCTTTTTCACCACTGAGAAGGTTTGATAAACTCTCTACATGTCAGTAAACAACAGAAGACAGAAACCTAAATATAACCTCGAAATCAAGCAATCAAATCAATAACGCATGTTCCCCACCAACGGTGCCATTTTGATGAAGCATTTTTGTGCGGTCGTTAAAACACACAAAGGTCAATCAAAGCATTTATAAATCCGAAACTAACAAAGATAAAAATAAAAAATCAAGTAAAGTGTAAGTATCGGGTCGATCCACAGAGAACAAGCTTGACTTTAATTGCAGAGTTGACTTGGTCAAACTTATATTTAAAAGAGGTTTTAAAGATGTAAAAATAAGATGTTACGAATAGAAACGATATAAATATACTAAATAAGACTTTTAAGATTTGAAATCTCGGATTTGATAGAGAAAAGTCAAAAGTCAAAGGCAAAGCATTGACTTTGACCAACAATCGAGTTCTATAAAAATTAGAGAACCAAAAGGTGTCAAAAGATTATGAAAATTATATATTTGGAAACTAGAGAGAAAATGGAATTTATTTATATAGAATTCGTGATTTTTTGATAAGAAATGAATTTACTATGAATTATTAAAAATCAAAGATTAGAAAATTCCCGAAATGAATACTTCAGAGAAAATCTTTAAATTGATTGATCAAATGATATCCAAATCTTGCAATTTATATATCAATAGAAAGCTAAGAACCAGAGGATTCTAAATAGACCAAAATAATCAAATTACAATGTATATTTTGAAAGAAATTGACCCCAAAAGTCAACATTCAAATTCAGATGGAAAATGAACAGTGCTCTATCAAACGTTAAATTGAAGGGCCAAATGAACTCAGAATTTGACGAATTTGTTATCCATGGAAAGAAGATGAAATAAGAAATCGAATGAAATTCAAATGAAGTGATTTGGAATTATAGTCATAGAGATATCCAATTTGTCAAAATCAGTAAAATGTCAACCTAAAATTGGGTGAAATTGAAGAACACAAAGAACTAATAAGCAAAATTAAAAGATCTAAACCTAATTAAAACTCAAATTACCATGTGATAGTCAATCAAATCTTATGACTTACCCAATTTCCACAAGAATCGGGCTTCAATTCACGCGGATTGAAGCGAATTTGCTCGATTTCTTCCTCGCGGAAGTTCGAAATTGAAGGGGAAAATTCCATGAAATCCGGTGATGATTCGTGATCAATCCCTCTCCAGGTTCTTCGCAATTGAGTCTAAACATGGGGGGATCAGGAAGAACTCAAGATTTGTCTCCAAATTCGCTTAATTGCATTACGAATCAATCGATAGTTAAGAAGAAAAGACGGAGTAGATCGGTTTTTAAGGGGATTTTCACCCGAAAAATTCGGGTCGTTTGATCCACGATTGGATGCCGATTGTTGGCCACGATCGCACGATGATCGTTGGCATCAACTCCCGGTGATCGTGGACATGATTTGCGCATCAATCAGGCCAGGATCGCGTGGCGATCGGGCCGCGATCGAGCCACGCGATTGCGTCGCGATCGGGCCACGATCGCGTTGCGATCCCAACCCTCGATCGTAGCCTCTATCGTGGACCACTTCTCCTTTGATGTTGATGCTGCTGTCCGATGAAGATCGCCACGTTGAGATGCATCCACAAATCCTACCCTTGATGATCTTCAAACTAGATTAATCTTGGCCGTATGATCGCGATCGTGCTTCATTTAATGCATTTGATTTGATGAAGATCGGGATCTCCTTGTGACGCCACGTGTCATAAGGTAAGCCTTCGATCGTCGTCACTTAGCCTGAATTTAGCGCACGTGCTTTGATTAATGATCGCATGGACTCGGGTCCACACGTTTGACGAAGTGCGCTTGGATCCGACGCTCGCAATGCCGCCATGTCGCCTGCATATATTAAACTCCGTGGGAACTTAGTCCCACACGGAGGAAAAAGAAGAAAATTGTGCGGTTAAATAGGGGGCGGTTTAATGCTAATGCGTTACCGCTCTAATACTCTAACCATGGCCCACTAACCCGTGGGCCCTTCCCATGCCAGCCCCCTTGCCACGTGGCGCCCATCACAGGCGTCCGTGTGGACCCGCGTGGATCCTTGCCTCGTTTCCGTGCCACTCGCGCCACCTGCGCGCCGCGTGGGCCTCGCAGGCTCTGCCACGTGGCCTTGCGTGCCGCGTCGCATCCGTGCGGGTCCTGCGCGCCACGTCAGCATCCGTGCCACATAAGCTCTGCGGGGTCTGTGGAATATAAATCCCCTTTTTTGCTATTTTAAATAGGAAATACTGATTAAAAATTCAATAAAAATCAAATTAAAATCTGAATTGGGCAGAAACTTCAGAAATTCGTAACTTTAAATGTAAAACTCCTTTTTAATCCAAATTTTCTCCATTGGATCACAAATTTCTCCCTTTTTAACACCATGCCATCTAAAATGTAATTTCAAAGAAGAATCTAAGATGAATTAAAAATTAGCTTGAATCATTTCTTAAGAAATCTTCTTTAATATCTTCATTATATTTTTATCTTTGAAATTTATCCTTCAAAAGCATGTACTAAAGTCAAAGTAATTAAAGAAAGAGATTAACTTCTATTAATTTCAACTTTGCAAAAGATTAACCATCAATCAAGCATAAAATTAACTCTAAATTATGCATAAATATAGACTTTAGTGAAATGACATACCAATGGAAAAAATTCCTAAAAATTATGATAACGTGCATCATATTCTCATAAAATAAGCATGAATATGAGTTAATGAGGATAAGAATTTAAGTTATAAATGCATGTTATCAGGTAGCGACGGATCGATGAATCGATGTGCAGCGATAGGGAGAGAGAGTTGCAAATGTTGGTGATGTCAAAGCCACTACATTAAAAGAAAATAAGACAGAAAAAAATAAAAAGAAAATATAACTTTACTGTTTATGGAGATGAACCCAAGCAAGAACTCAATCTGGATCATCGCTGATGTAGAATTATTTCAAAACATGAACACAAGGGTTCCAAATGAACCTATACTCCTCACTGATCTTAAGGGAATTATCTTCCCTCCTTCTCCTATTTTACACTGATCTAAAGATTGATTTGGTCAAAATAAATTTAACCCTTATCTTTAGAAACCTAGAATTCCTTGAGTGGACCAAGTCAACCATCTTCTACCTTGATATAGGATCCTAATTTCCAAACCACATTCACTATATCATATGTACCTTGTTTAGCTATAAAGTAATGATCTCAAAATTAATAGGAATCCTTTTGATATTAAATTCCCTTTTCTCTTTGAAGACCTCCTTTAGCTAGAATTTTTGGAGAGATCTACATCATAGTTAAATATTGAAGACCTTATCTTATTGTTCTATTTCAAGACAAGCCTTTTGCATGAATAAATCCATGCATGAAGAAAGATCATTCGACATGAAGAAAACTACATCATAAGGGCCCCATGGGTTTTAAAAGTAAGAAGACCCAAGCTGAAATATGAAGAGACGATGAGTGCATTAAATTTGCTGTCGAGGCACTAGCTAACTGTCGTACCATGATTCAGCTAGAGGTTGGGCAATTACCGATGCTTCCCTCAGGGAGAAGGGGAATACTCGTGTCCCCCATGGCTTCGACCTGCCGTTCACTATTGACATTGATGCCAAGATAATTTCAAGCTTGTCATCCAAGCAAGACAACACGACTTCCCTCTGGAGTCAATCCTGTCCACCAGCTTAATTTTATTATTGCAGATGGCCGTTTCCAGGATAAGGCCAACTAGAGTCTTTTAACTGTTGACGGCAGCAGCGGAATCACCAAAGTTAACTTGGTGAACAACCTAAGACTATGCCGATATCTAAGACGCGAAAGAGATTGTTATTGCACGGCCTCGGACGCGGAAGAATATGAAGATCACCATCTCCACCAGATCGCTGCCCGGACAGATTCTACTTCTCCACTGAAAGGAAGAACGATCAACGAAGACTTCCGGTTCCTCCAAAAAACTGTTTTCGCCAGAGGTTCTTCAAGAAATGAAAACAAAGATACGGCTCAAGAATATTTTCGAGAGGACGCTATTCCAATATCACAAGTCAACGCAGGAAAAGACGACTCCACGTATCTACAGCCTTCTCGTCACTAGCCGATCCAGCATAGAATGAAAACAAAGATCTCGTCCACCACGGAATCACCAGCTTCAAACGAATCCTTCTCCATCTACAGTCAACGGATGCCCGCCGGATAAGAACACAAGGAAACACCTCCAATCTAATCCAATCCATGAATAAGGCATCACGATCTAAGACTGATTTCCAAAGCACCTGGCAACCGCTCGCACACGTCGGATTATCATACGGCAACAACGGTATCATGAAAGACTCCACGTCTTCCCCTGAAATGTAACATGTATTCACACTTAAACGACCCTCACGAGTGACGTAACACATACACATTTCTGAAACCTGCGCAACTATCTCTCGGCGGAAGAGTTTACCATGAAGCGATGTCTCCCGTAGCCTCCATTTTTCTGTTTCTATAAAACAGGAAATCACGTTCACGTGTCTTCTCTGTATCTCCATTGATCTTCTTGTGAATCCCTCCCGCATCCTCTTCTTCTCCAAGTTCTATCTCCTCTTTCTGTTCTCCCTCCCATTCTGTCCTCTTTCAACCCTTTATCGTCAGAGATCAAAATGAGGAATTTCCATTTCAACGGAGCGATTCGGGAGCATCCCTTTTTCCCTCATCATCAGGTATCATCCTCTCTTTTCTCTCTCCGTGAAATAGTTCGGATATCTAATATCATAAGTCCAACATCCGAATCTATTCCGGTTTCTCTTCCGTCACAATTCTTTTCTTTCTATTCTATATATTATAATATATATTATATTCTTCCCTGTTCATCTTCTATCTTTCCGTCAACCACCCTTCTTCCATTTTTTTAATACCCGTCCATTGTCCTCATCCCTCTTCACGAAAATATCATTATCATTCTATCCACATTATAAAATCTATCTCAATCAAATACTCTTATTTCATTAACTAAAGCATTCCATATTTTCTACCACTTATCTCCTATACATACTCATCATCATCATCATCATTACTCTTATTCCTATAGTTCTGATACATTCTATTCAATATCTTCTGAGTTATATACATTCATTCCTACTTGATATCATTCATAGATCCTCATTCTATTGTAGGATTATTTCATCGATAATTTCAGTAGATATTCATATTATATCTAGATCATTTATCTATTGTATATCCCTACTTATACAATTATCTCTCTACATGTCCTCACCTTGAAATATCCTACATCAGTCGCACAAACCCCGTCACGATCCCCCGTCCTAGGCCGGGTGATGCTCAATCCGCTCCGATCCCAATGCTAGCTTGATTTCTTCTCCACCACAAGATTGAACATCAAGAAATGCACTCCTTGGGCCTTGACCTCCTCTCCTCTTCCTTCTGGTAGCCTAATGCTAAGAGAGAGCCAAAAAGCAAGAGAGGAGAGAGAAAATAGAGCCTTATATAGAAGGTCTTTTAGGTTTCTAGGTGACCAAGGGTGGAGATCTTTCACTCTTATGATCAAGGGTGAAGATCCACCACCCCAAGGAAGTCCAAGGGTGTGGTTACCTCCTTTAGGAGGTAATCTTATCCCTAAATGAGGTGGCCTCACCCCTTTCTAGAGAAAGAGTCTCACCTCCTCGAAAGGAGGTAATAACCTTCCTTAATAAAATATGGGCCCCACCTCCTAAAAGAGGTGACTCCCAACTCCTCCTGAGGTAAGTAGGACGTCCACCTTAAGAGGGTGACCTCCAATTCATTTTAAATATAAAATAATTTAATTTAAAAATATTTTAATATAAGTTGGTCAAATTTCCCTAAAATAAAGAGTTGACCAACTTTGACTTACCTTGGCTTACTTAGTGAAGTGGTTGCCTCCAAAAGGATAGGATGATCTTCATGATTATTTAAAAGATGAAATTGATCACCTTTGACCTTTCTTCACACCTTTGACCACCTTGACTTTTAATTACACCCTTTGACTTTTGGGATTTAGAGTTGACTTGGCCCTTTAGAGTCTCTCTCTTCTCCTCTCTTCCATTTCAATTGGTCTCCATGTATTTCAATATGCTTTCTTGTGTCCTTGCATCCAAAAAAACTCTTTAAAATGCGAGAATTCTTCCACTTGACTTCAAAGAAGTCAAATGGGGTTAGTCTCAAGATATACAAACACAAAAGGAACGATGTATGACAAGACATATTCATCTTTATGCATAATCAGCACTAATTAAATGCGAAATGAGTACATGAGTGGAATAACATGATGAATGTAAAAATATCACAAAAACATGATAACATGTATTATATTAGAAATAATTATACGTTAAAATCCATTTATGATGATAAAAATGAATGCATCAATTACACGTTATCAATACCCGCCCCACTTAAGTGATAATCAGTGGTAATAACTAAATTTGAAGATTGGACGCTCCTCGTTTCACCATCTTGCCTGAGATAAAATAAAAAGCAACATAGTCTCCCACATTAGAAAAATGAAAGTAATGCGATGTGTATATAAGGGATAGCGATTTGATTAAACAAATTTGACCCATTTAAGGGCACTTAACGCTAATGACATGCATTAATCACGTGCCACATATGTGCCACACATGAGTCGTGTGGCATGCACACACATCGCCATGTGGCAACACACATTTGCGTGCGCCATGTCAACATGCACTTAAAATTGTTTTATTTAATATTTTTAATTAAAATAAATTCAAAATAAGTTTAAAAAAATTCTAGAAAAATCCCTAAAAATTAAAAAATTCACAACATTTAAAATACGACTCCTTTTTAATGCAATTTTTTTTATCAGAAATTAAATAATCTATAATAGAAAAATTCAAATTTAGGAAATAAGGAGAGAATAAATTTTGAACTAAAAAATATACTCATATTCTTTGAAACATAAAACTTACTGAAGAAGTATTTTCCCCGTCATTTTCCCACAGGTTCAAGGGCTTATTCAACAAGGTTTAAAGAACACAATAGAGTTCATCATTCAGCTCTTTGACGTAGACCTCAGGTGGGTTCCACTCACGGTGGTAACTTCCTCAGAACACATATGATGCTGATAGATTTCACACTTTGACGGGTCAACTCCCGCTGAACCAATTCATTGTAAACGCCAAACAGCTTCTCGATGACGTCCTGTCTGAAGCGCTGCCGCAGAAAAGGCTCCTGAATGGCCCTGATAGACATGGCGACGGTTTCAGCTCCTACGTCGTCCTTGCCAATTCTTTTCCCTTGGAAAATCTCGAGGCGTTCAATCGCAAAGGATCCTTCTCTCTCTATCTCGACGTCTATTTCCTCCAATGATGGAGCGTAGAAGTGGGCGTTATACGAATCCACTTCTTCTTCTCTAACTTCCCCCTGCGAAGGACAGTTGCCGAATTCATCTACTCGTAAATAATTGAGAGAGAGAGAGAGAGATATATACTTTGAGGACCATTGCGGCAAAGGCTTCGTCGAGAAGATCCCAAAGAAGGGTGGCGGCCTCGTCTGAGTGGTCTCTTGTTCTTCTTCCCAGCATGATGAGAGCCATTCGCGCCTGAGGAACGAGCTCTTGAGATCTTAGTCGAAGGAAGAGGCTGAAATCGTCCTGGAACTGCCGCAAGTAGGCTTCTTGGACAAAGAATGAGCTCTCCTTTGACAAGTAGGTTCTGCCCTTGTTGACCGATTTTCCCTTCTCGTCGAGAAGGGATACTGGAACCTATCGATCATTAATTATAAGAAAGCGGATGGACTCTATTGTCTCAGGAATCAGATGGGTAGACAGGGAGATAGATCGATAGATAACCACTTAGAAGATGAATGGATAGCCAATTGGACAGATAGATACCTGGGTAAATGAAGAAATAGATGCAAGGGTTGACAGATTGACAAACAGCCAGTTAGATAGACAGATAGATACATGATTAGATGGATAAATAGATATATTGGTGGACAGATAGATGGATATATGGGTAGATAGAAACATAGACAGACAGACAGACAGACAGATAGACATCAAGTTAGATGGATTGATAGATATATGGTTAGATAAATAGATAGATATATAGATAGACAAGCAGCAAGTTACATAAATGGATATATACCTGGATATGTGGATAAATAGATATATTGGTGGATAGATAAATAGACAGGCGACAATTTAGATAGATAGATAGACAGAAAGACAGAGAAATAAATGGAATAAATCTAAATTGATACATAAATAGATAGACATCTTAGATTATATTAGATAGATAGACTAGATTCATGGATAGATAAATAGATTAGATTTGGTAGACACATTAAATTTGTTAGATATACGGATCAGATGGATAAAAAGATGGCAACCCACCTGAGAAAGCCAGTGCACGCTGTAGGATGAGTGAACAAAGTGAAGGCTACTACAAGGGAAAAGCCTTTCATAGAAGGACCCAGGCACGCCGGCCATGAAAATCCTAGCTCGGGATCCACTTATAGCATTTCCCACGAAATCCTGGAGGCCGATGAAGAGGGAATTGAAGTCATTGGAGGGAAGGTCGTTCAAGAATACCATGAACTCCGGCGGCTGGAGAGATCTTCTCTGACATATCTCCTCCACTGCGTTTACATTGTCAGCAGTGGAGAGCAGAGAGTTGAGCCCACAAGAACAGCCCAAGTCGGCAAAATTCATACAATCCGGTTGTGTAGCCAGGAAAGCATCGACGATTGCTCTGCATATCAAGTGTTTCACAGTCTCTCGATCTTTTCTCTGCGAATCTCCAGAGATTATTATACTTGGGGGAAATAATAAAATGATGGAGAAAAGGAAGGAGATGATGATGAGAAGTAGAAGAATTATGAGTGCAAAAAAGAACTAAAATATGAATTAGAATATTTTGATGATAACGATGATGATAAAGATGGTGAAGAAGCGATGATACTGTTGATGATAGCGAGGACGGCAATGAAGATGATGATGATGACGACGACGACGACGATGAGAATCATGATGAAGATGATGATGATGTTGATGGTGATAACAGAGATCATGACGATGATGGAAGCGACGATGATAATGGTGCTGAGCAAGACGACGATAGATACAAAGAAGAGGATGATGATGACCCAATGATGATGATAATGACGACGATGACGATGATGATGATAGTGAAGACGATGACGATGAAGATGCCGGTGCAGATGAATATGATGATGATGAAGAACGTTGTAATTACGATCTTGAGGATGGTTGCAAGGGTAATGTTGCTGGTGGTGTAAGTGATGATCATGACGGCATTGATGACGAAGAAACGATGGAAGAATTTCATATAAGCCAAGAAGAAAATAACCTGCAGAGAGCAGTTGATGGAATAACCAGTGATTCCGCCATTCTCGTGGAAGGCTGACTCCGTATCCATGAACGGAAGAAGCTGAAGCCGAAGCCGAAGCCGACGAGGATGCAAGGAGACGGCGATGTAGGTGAGCATCTACTTTTTTCATCGCCTTTACCTTTGTAAGCCAGTAATCAGGAGATGAGGATGGGCCTGGGGTCGCAATCACATAGGAGCTACACCGCACGGTACACCATAATAGACGGAAGGTGGTGTCGGGCCTTAGCTTCTCTCTCTTTCT
This sequence comes from Lemna minuta, assembly GCA_024174645.1. Taxonomy (NCBI): domain Eukaryota; kingdom Viridiplantae; phylum Streptophyta; class Magnoliopsida; order Alismatales; family Araceae; genus Lemna; species Lemna minuta. The sequence goes on from CM044105.1 coordinate 504,308, forward strand.
CCCCCCTCTTTCTCTCTTGGTCCCACCATGGAACCCAACAAGCCTTTCCTTACTCTGACATTGCTGAAGTCCTTTGACTAACGGTTAAAGTAAAAAGAACATGTATGTTTTGCATGGATGATCATTAGTTTTCCAGAGAAATTAATGAAATTCCATCCTTCGGGCTTTGAAATATATCTTATTAAATAAAGGTGGAATGGGCGGGAGGGGGAGGGGTGGGGGAGGGAAGGGGGGAGGGGCAGAGAGAGACGATGGATAAAAAATGGAAAAGCTTTTGTTTTATTCAGCATCACTTCCTTCACGCAAGGTGCTTGAAGCCATCATGACAACGTTCTTCAATATTTGACTCCTTCGGATGAGAATAAATCTTGGTCAACTTTTGAAAGAAAACCACAAGCATGGATGACAGCTAGTGCCAGGAAGAACATCAAAATCAATCTTAATGAACTTCGAATGATCTGGGACATATGGCCTTTGAACTAGTGGAAGCAATTGCTTTAAATTAAACCCTTGTAAAGCGACAGATATTCCATTATAGGTAAAGTTGATGAGATTGACGTGTAAATTTCATAGATTTATGCACAATTTAAGTTATATATCGTCACATTAAATTTTTTCGAAGTCATTCTTATAATTAATTTCTACCCTATGATGGGTCTTTTTCTACACTTATTAAAGGTTTCCTATCCATTTTAAGTCTCTGGTGTTTATGTGTAGATGATCTAACCCTACACTCCAAGTTTAATTTTCTAAAGAATAATAAAGTAATCCAATGCTGAAGCCACCTGAACAAGCTGCCTTTTAACACTAGAATCTAGAATTGATTGTCTTTCCATCTGAATGTGTAGACATTCGGCTTGTTAGCTGTTCCTCTTTTGTGATGAGGTGGAAAATTGAATGATGGCCACCTTCATATCATTACTAGATGGTGTTCGATCACCATAACTTGCCTCTGCTTGATGCCAGATGACTCATTTAGTCTTCTTCTTGGCCTACTCCTGTATGATATATCCTTCACCATTGAGAGTGGCTCATGAATTCTTAATGGGCCTCATTTTCTTCTATCAGTCCTAAACTAATTTCCTCAACAAAAGAACAACTAAACATAGTTCATGTACCAAAGAATCATAGTCTAGTAGTTGATAGAGTGGGAAAAAAATTTATATCAATGATGGTAATTCCAATGGGAGAAAAAACATACTATCAAAATGATCATAATAAAGATAAAACAGTATTACATCAAATATGATATGATATCTCTCTAGAATTCTAGCAATGAGACTAAATCCGCCTTATAGTAATGTGACAAGCCTAATGTTCTTTGAATATAATAAAATATTACGTATGATATTTCAAATTAGTAAGACAGAGAATCTACAATGATGATTGATTTATTCTTAAGATACTCTTGACACCCTCAAAATATATATCTAGTTTGAAAACAAACCAGAAAAAGTGTATCATCAAAATGATAGATTCAAAGAATGAGAGTTTAAGCAAGGTCTAGAATGAGAATGATATACGAAGATAGGTACCTTGATAAGACAATGAGAGGGATATTGATGATAGAAAATAAATAAATTAAATAATTAAATATATAAAAACTTAATTGAGAAAGTATGAAGATGGATAAATAAAGAGAGAATCCAAGATAGAAAAAAAATATATGAATGTATGCTTGAAGAGAAGTGATGAATAGACTCATGCAAAATAGAGTGAATAAATGGATGAATAAAGAGGTAAAGGTGGTTGAGATATAGAAGCTCGTATGGCATGAAAAGTTCGAGCTGTTGGAGGGTTTAATAGAACTTTGGGCTTAGATTTTTGCTTGGGCCTCGAATGAGATTTGGGAGTTCTAGAGCTAGTGGCACAAAAAGAACATGATCATGAGGGAATTTTCAAGATACATAATACATTTTTTTATCCTCACTATTTTTAGTAATGGCGAGTTTTATTTTCTTTACCTCCTTAGGTTTTGAGCGATTCAAAATTCAAATTACTCATTTAATATACTTACTCTTTTCAGTCAAATCAAGATCTTGAAGTGCAAATTCAATTTCTTCCCTGCTTAGGAGGTGGAAAAAATTCAAACTAAAGGTCTAATTACTATATTATTATATTATTCTGATATAGTATGTATATTTACGTATATGGATAAAATGAATTACATATGCATATCTTTGCACATATAGATATCAATATCTGCTTGTATCTAGTTAGAGAGCAGTTAATTGCACTTGCAGATAAATTTGCATGGATTCAATCAACTGCAGACCCACCCACACACATTTTTATGAATTATATCGATCATAGTGGGTAGATGTATGTATTGAATAAATATTTATAGTCATGAACAACATTCACACAATCACTTCATTATCCTGACCTCACTTTGAGCATTGACTTCTGGGATGACTCTCAATAAGCCGGTGGGTTTTTTTTTTAATTTCCTTTCTTTGGCATGAAACCACTTAGGAAAACATCTTTCTCATCATGTCATCTATAAATAATAAGATATAAAGCATAAATCTAACCGTTAAAATATCACACTCAATTCGGCAAAATTATCATTTATTTAACAACTTCAACGAAATATAATAGTTTTGTCCACTAAAATTGAAATTGATCCATCGCTTCATTGAAGTGATGATTCAGTTTCATGGCATGCAAAGAAGATCTGATATACGAAGAAGATCTCATGTGCGAAGGAGATCTGATCAATTGAAACTCTGTTATCTAAAACTAACGAGCTTAAATTGATAGTAGGATAAAATCATTGGACTGATATCTGGTCTTGTTGCTCCCACACTCGTGGATATATTTCTGGGTTATCCAGCAAGAGAAATCCAATTCATGGATGTTCATCAATGATATTGTTCTGATTCCTTAAAGCTTATAGAGAAATATTTTACGATATCTCATAAGAACATATCAATATAATAAAGGTTCAAAAGAACCCAAGAACCGTGCACGAGGATGGAAAGCACTAGATGGATCAATCCATGTTGATGAACATCGAATAGATGGTCTTCTAAGTACAGAGAGAGAAAGAGAATAAGAGGAAATGCGATAAGCTTAATGAGGAGATAGGGAAGGAAGACAGATATTCAACCTTCAACACAAGAAAACTGATATCCCATGCAACCATGATTTCATTAATAAATAATCAAGATTCATGATGGTTAGAAGTTAATGGTAGTTTCCAAAAGCGAAAAATCATAAGGGTGTTTGAGTATTCCAAAAGGTGGTAGTTTTGTGACTTGCACAATCTCTCCATGCGGGTCCTGGAACTGAAAAGAGGCTGAGATCGTTTACATCTCCCAAAAAGCTTCTTCTTTCAATGTCGACTGGGGATGTAGATCCGTGGACAATAATATAGTTAACCTTAAAATTTAGTCCTATTGTAAAAGTGATGTCGAAATTATTTAAAGAGATGAGCTGCTATAAACATTTAAGAAATCAGCGGTGTGAGCGGTGGATCATTTCTGAAGAGACCCACTTTCTTTCCTTATCCCAACTCGGATAAAAACAAGGGAATATTATGTAGGACAAGATCATTGGTGCTCTCGTCTGAATATCTTTATCCGAATGTTTGACCTACTTCTTGTTCCCTACTTCACCTTCAGATCTAGATACAACAGTCATCCACTTCCTTTCTTTGCGGGCCCTAAGAATGCAATTGCGCGACTGCTGGCTGTACTTGTCTCCTGGAACAGTGGACTTCATCTTTTCCAAAAAGAACGAACGGCACGAAGAGAGATGATAACCCTAGTGTCTGATCAAGGACTTGTGCATTTGGATCCATTTGCACTCATCTGAGAGGCATGAGCTGACGAAGATTATCCTATTTCTTTTTTTTTAAGAGAAGATTATCCTATTTCTTGGTACCATCTCTCTGTCTTCTAGCTCAGGTTCTTCGACTGACAAGAAGTGATTGATTGCCATCATGCCATGTGACAAGACGTGATAGATCAATTTAGGCATGTCATTTGTTTCTGAGAACCGATCAAGGAGACTGGTAGTGCTGGGTCAGAGAAGTACTAACAACATTCTTATTTTAATTAGCCCAATTAAGGAATGGCGAAGTTATTAGAAATTCCTGTTATTTGATTTCTTCGCGGATGAAAGTTCTCCGTTCAGATGAAAGGCTCATCACCATGAATAAGTTCATGAACAGAAAAAACATATACGATAAATAGATTAAGATTCATATATATATATATATTTTTTATTTCTTTCGTTTTCTTTTTTTTTCCTTTCTGGGAATTTTTTGAGATGGCTATAATTATTATCTACTTGGATGACAATATCCGGCCCAAGAAAGCCCGACTCAGTGTAAATTTCCCTTATTCTGCGGGCGTATGAAAAGTCCCCGCGAGTAAGATAGCTCTTGATGGTTCACACCCTCTCTTATGCCCTAGGTCGTGCCGAGGGAAGGCAAGTGTTGACTGCAGGGAGGAGTGTCTTCCTCGGACATGAAGAAAGTATATCAGCCACTCCAAGAGCTCATTTCTGTCCATAGAACTCATGCAAATCAGAGGTTGGACATCAACCAGACATGGCGTCAAAGCAAACAAATAGGATCGATCTAAACAGATTTGAGTTGCATTCGATGATTATTTCTATTTTCTGTCTCTTATAGCATTGCAATTTTAGCCGGTTGTAAGTTTGTCGGGCGCGTGAGGAGAACAGTGTTTGAGATGTCTCCACCGATCCTAACAAAAAAGAAAAAACCACAGTATGAATCGATGTACTGACATTCTTCAAAATGTAATCGGAGTTTCAATCAATAAGAAAGTCTTTGAATGGGATTTATTGAGCGCGGTGACAAGCTCCTTCAATGGTCTAGATGCATTCAAAGGATTTAAAAAAGTAAAAATCAGTTGAATCATCTTCTTCATGAAAGATCTTAATATTTTGATCTAAGGTATGTCCCATGGTTAAATTCAGAGATAAATATACATTATTTGTTCAAGACCCTAAGACCCTAGAAATGGGAAAACATGATGGATACAACGATACATGAAAATAAATAGGTAAAAGAGCACATTCAGAATATTCTAAGAAGGAAGATGATTCCACTATCTAAAGATGAGTTACATCTTCTGGTTGGATATGGAGTTTGGTACAAAGCATCCCATGTTGGGATGAGGCTTCCAGCTTTGGCAGCGCACCCATGCGGAGGAGAGAGGATTTGTAACAGCCCGTCTGATAACCCCCATTGGGATTTCATGAAGGAGGTTTAACAGCCCTCTAATGCCCCCATTGGGCTAAAAATAGAGACCCTATCCTCCCTATTCTGCCATCCTATCTAAGAGAGCTTCAGAGAGTTTCTAAGAGATCTAGAGAGGTAATTGTAGAAGGGTTCTCGGAATTCTCAAGTAGGAGTTTCTTGGTGATAGGTGAGAGAGCTTTGAGAAAAAATTCTGGATGATTTTTTCCTTGTGGTTAGGCGAGAGTTCTTCTTTGTACTTTTATTCACATTAATTATTTCTGGAGGTATATGGCTGCCATATTCGTGTGTTTTTTTCCTTGGGATAATAGTGAAGGATAATATCCTAACATCCCAATGTACCCAAAACTCATTTCGATAATTTCAGTTTTCTTCTTGCACAAAAAGCTGATGAATTTATAGTGTAAATGGCTTCCATAACCACATGTAAAACGAATTTTTTTAAAATCATGATGAAGATGCATGAGGCTGTTTTCTTCTGATTTTTCCTGTCCATTATGTGGAAAGTGTGCATTTCTACTTCTTGATTCTCAATACTTCCATATAGGATGCAATGTGAGAAGAGTGTTCTAAATACACTATAGACAGATATTTACTTCAAGATAGAGTTTTTTATTTTTATTTTTTTTATCAAATCAAGAGATTAAAGTATTCAAAAATTTGGTTTTTTGTCCGATTTCTTAAGACAAATTTGAAGATTTCTACATCATGATCAACTAGGGAGAAAGATAGACTCAAAGTGATTTTTAGGCAATCATATATTTTGAAAAACATTCTAAACTATTCAAGGATGTTCCCCACCTTTTTGTTTAATTCTCTTTGATGAGATGAACTAGCAGGAGATGAAAATCTCAATAGTCACAAACAGTTTGTGGTTTTGACTGATGCTTATGCTAGGTTTATACCACAATCATTTTGTTTCATAAAGTTTTAGTATAAAAATCATTCTACGCAGTTTCTACACTTATTAAAAAAATTAGGTTCTAAATGAAAACATTTCAATACAAAACTATGCAGGATTTTGCATTGTTGAGATTTCCAGGTTCTCTCGAATAATCTACAAACTCAGGGTTCAATCTACTCTTATAGTGGAGGAAATTTTTTAGAGAGAGCCTCTATGGAAAATCAATTGAAGAAAAGAGTTCAAGAGATAAAGAGAGGACCTAGACCCCCTCATGCAATGAGGTGATGTCATACACACCAGAGAGAAATATACATAATTACAAAAATGTCACTAATTGTAAATGGGATATCTAGAAACCTCCTAATTATTCTTCACTATATTTTGTATCAAGGCTTCAAACATATTTTGATGAGATTTAGTCAATTTTTGATAAATTTCTTGATAGTTTTCTATCTTTGAATGTTTCTTCCACAAGTGCATTGAGAAATCACTCAAATTTCAAGTGCTATCTCCATGGAATATTAGTTGGGCCTATCCATTAGGCCTAACTTGGGCCAAGGCACTTGGTATATCCTTAATTCACAATTTAGTAGGACCATCCAATGTGCCCATCTCTCTCTATCTCCTTACCTCCCAAGTCGTCTCATCTCCACATGTCTCTTCCTCTTCATTTTCTTATGACTCTTCACCTTTATTCTTCCTCACATAAATGACTGTGAAATTCATCATTTGAATTGTATATATAGGAGTGTACCTCTTCTCCTATATTCCTAATCCCTCTCTTCACATGGTATCAAGGTCATCCCTTAATCCTAGTGATTGCCCAATAGCCTCTGGGAGCCCTTCCTAGATAATGATGGTGCCCATCCTAGCTGTTGCTGCTGAGACCTTGTTCTGTTGCTACACACACTGACACCCTTTGTTCCACTAAGACTTTGAGTTGTGCAAGATGTCATTCACGTTGCATAACACATTCCTAGAAGTCATTCCCGCAGAACTCATTTCCATCATCATTCCTAGCCTCTAAAAGAAATCACAGATGCAAGGGGAGGATTTGCACCCCTATCAGAGAATGTCTACAATCTTCTAGGCTCACTAGATAAGCCCATGACCTTGCCACTTTCTTACCTTGACCCCCCATGCGCTAACATCAGCTCTACTTTGCCACCTACTTAACATACTGACTCAATGCCGCCTCTTCCCTTCCACTTCCTTGCCTTACCATCTCTTCCTTCCATGGAATTGTCAATGCTTCATATTTCTAAAGCCTTCACTCCCCAGCTACAGCTGCTTGAAAAAAGCTAGTCCATGTCATGCCTTCTTGTATTAGAATGAGAGCGAAAGCTTTGCTCAGAGGGTAGTCATGGTTGATGCTTCCAAAGAACAATTATTCACCATGTGATGTGGTCATTGTGATAAGATAACTTGCTTGACAGAAAAACTTGTTCTTCTCAATCCATTATCTCTTGTTCATCTCCTGCTACATGTACCATTGCTCCTACGATTCCAGTGCTCAAGTAATCTTTCACTGATGAGAAATATGAAGTGTGGAAGCAGCCTATGATGATTCATTCCTAAACTTTAGGCAAACATGATTTGCTTTCTTATTAGAGTCTATCTTTGATCTTCAACTTGGGGCCTTTAACCATATGATAGGTACTCCATCCCTCATCTCTCCTCTTACCTCCACCGTCTCCTATCCTTCTATATCTTTTATCAATGGCCAAATGTGTTCTAATAAAGGGATATCGACCAACTGAGAAAACACTATATTCTAAGATACCAACATCACCTATCTCTAAGTGATTTTGTCTTTGTTTCTAGATTTCCCTAAAAGCTCTTATTTATCATACTAAAAAACGTGCATGTAATTTCTCCATCACCTTTTCCCTTTTTCACTATGTTCTTCAAGACTTGTCTATCAGGAGAAGTATTGATTTGGGTTAGGAAATGGGCATGGACTCTATGAATTGATAATGTACAACTGTTCCTCTAATCATCTTTCCTTTTGTCTAGTTTGAATTCCTCTTCTTCCTACTTTGTGGAACAAATGACTAGGTCATTGTTGTCTTTCCATTACCTTGGGATTTTCTCTCTCAATTTTTTTCAATTCTATCATTGACTCAAAAACCATTTCTCTATCTATCCACCTATTGTCAACATGCCCACAACTAAGCTATTAGATATTGTGCATTTCAACATTTGGGATCCCTCATGCATTTCATCACCATTCATCCACCATCACTTTATTTTTTTTGTTGATGAATATTTATGCATTGTTTGTGATTTTGAGAAAGAATCACAAGGAAATCATCTAGAAAGATTATTGCAAATGTTAGAGAGAATTGCAGGGAAATCATTCAAAACTTGCTAAAAATCTACTCTTTGTTCTAATATTAACCTAAATACAACTAATACATGAAGAAGAATCTTAACATAGATGAAATGCAAAGATGATACAATGTCACATAATCAATAGCTTTGAATTATGATTCTTTGACGGCGACAATTGGCATTCAAGTGACGAAATTTGCATGTACTTTAAGGGAAATAGAAAATTATCATTTAAAGGGTGAAAAGATCAAGTTTGGCCAAGAATGAGAGAAAAAGAGAAAAAGAGAAAAAAGGGCTCTAGTTATAGGGTTTGAGCTTTTTACATGGCCATAACAGGCCATATTAAGTGTTGGTTGTTTAGTCGAGGTGCTAGGGGGGGGGGACTTGCTCAATGATTGTACCATGTTTTCGCTCAAAATCAATTAAATCCTTCAGAAATTATCAAAATCCAGTACAACCTTTTGGTTGTGCATTTTTTAAGATGATCGATGGCTAGGATTTTGCTACTTGAGGAGGCCAATCTGTCACTTGAGGAGACCAGCCACAACCAGCCATAACATATATTCGAATGCACTCTAACAGTCAAGAGCAGCAGATCATTGCCAAGTGTCCATGCAATAAAAAGATTGATCATTAGGAGATGTGATGGCTGCAGGATTAGGATATGAGCATCTTGATGTTGTCGCTTGCCGTGATGGGAGATCCCATGAAAATGAGACATCACGTTCAAAGTGCTTGTTGGATCTCGATTGGAACATTTGCATACCACCATGTCACCCTATTTAATCACAACTGTCATCACTCATATGGATCAATGGTTGTGATTGATTGAAATTCTGAACCAACAATTCTTGAATTGGAACAATTTAGAAATTTTTTACCTTTAAGTATAAAGCATATTAAACTTCATTGGAAAGTCCTACTAGAAATCATGTGGTTATTAATTCTCTTAATTGTGGTTGCCACACAAGTATGGAATAAGTGCCATGTGTGTGCCACACGAGCAAGTTCATGGGTTTAAAAAGCATAGTGTCGGTGTTACCCAAGCATTTAATAGGCATTGTAATTGGCGCCACTTGGCTACCTGCCTTATGTGATGCCTTGGCAGCTGTGTGCCATGTCAACTTTGCACTTTTTCTTTTAAAATATATCCCTAGAGAATCCCAATTTTTATAATTTTTTTCTTCAAAACTTTATAAAATAAATATATTTGAAAACATCTTTTTTTGACAAAATATTCATCATTAAATCCATAATTTGATCTTCTATATTTTGGTGTCATTTAATTGCGGAAAAATAAAGATAATCAAAGGGTTTAGCCAAAAAAATCACTCTACTAGCTTAGAAAATGAACCTACATCATCTTAGAAATTACATTCTGATCAAAATCTCCTAATTCTTATCTTTATTCCTCAAAGTTGAGTCTTCTTAAGAGTCTAATTTTAAAATTATCCAGAAATTATGGAATAATAGACAAGGTATTTAAGATCGAAAAAGTTCAAACTCATTAATTGCATAAAATTAGCTTTAAAAAGTGTATGTTGAGAATTTGAGCTCAACATACATGAGATTCATGAAGAGACACTGAATATGATAATATCAATCATACTGAAATAAATTACACATTAAATTCACTTTAAAACCATATATTTGCACGTACAAAATTGCTTGTTGTTAATAGGCCCACATTGTTTTTTTATAGAAAATCTCATGAGGACAAGGATCATTCTTCCATAGCTTTTTCTGAACTGAGGCAACAAGCTTTCTTGTATGTTAATGGAGCTGCATGCGAGGACCTGGAAAGATCATTGACTGGTTATTTTCTTCCTTGGACAGTACTTGATTTCATGGAAATACAAAAATAAGACAAATGTTTCTCAATACTCAGCTAAGGCCGAATGAGAGCCATGACAGACACATCCATTGAGATATGCTGGTTATATCGATTGCTTGATGATCTGGGTATTCAATGAAATAGTTCCACAAGCCTATTTGTCACAATTAATTTTTGAGGCAAATCTCCTATAATCATGTTTTCAATAAACACCGCAGTCATCTTAAGATTGATTGTAACAAGGTGCAAGATAAAAATCTTGGAGTAATGAAGGCCCCGCAATGGAATTGGAGCATCAATTAGAAGACATATTCAACAAAGCGCCACCATCATTGTCTCATAGTATACTGTCCCAAATGATCTTGAATAATATTTTTTTATACATTCATGATATGTGTTTTCATGGACATGCAAGAAGTATGGGGCTATGAATTGGAAGCACATTACATGGAGTCTTTGCAAGAGGTTCCAACTTTTATTTTATTTTTTCATGTCTTTTTTTTATCGTTCGTCGTGTTTTATCAATTTCCATGTAATATTTTTGGTTTTATCTTCCATGGATGGGGGGCATATTGAACCTATTGGGCCTAAGTTGTCCACATAGTCCACATAGTGTCAATGTGCTTGAATGCTAAAGACATTTAGTTTTTTCTTTCAGGGTCAATGATAATTTTTCAGTTTGGGTTCTCTCTTCATCACAAAAGAGGAAGAGAATCAAAGATCAGGATTAACAATTCAATGCATTTTTGTAATGGAACTTTCATTTTTTCATCTCTGATTAATTTTTTTTTATTCTTTTATCGAGAAAATCTTGTTGATAGCTATGTACTATGCTTCACAAGGTCAAGCCCAAAAAGGCTCAGCTCTGAGCATTTTTCTTCTTCTGTTTTTCAAGTCTTCGCCGAGACTTAACCACTGAAAGTCGACGCTCTCATTTGACACCCCTCTGTCTCTCTCTGTCTCTGACTCTGTCTCTCTACACTATCCAATACCTCCATGAGAGAAATTTTTTTATTGATTTCCAAACACATCTACGTAGCAGACACGCCTACTCATACGAAAAGACTCATAGAGCGCAAATCCTCTAATCTCTCTCCCGTCACATCACTTCTCTCTCTCATGTCCTTGATTTTCTCTCTCTAAGTTCGGAAGAAGAGAATACGTTCGTCGGAGAGCCTCCCAAGCAAGACCGAAGACTTGTACTCAGACCATGTGTGCTCCCTGTAAAGCTTCTCTTCACCGCCGGCGAGGAGGACAGGTATCGGGGCCAGCAAGCTCTTCGGCGGCGGCGCGGCGAAGAAGATCATAGAAATCCTAGATGCGCTTGTTCCCTCCCCCACCATCACTCTGTGTTTCACGCTCTTGAACCTCCCATTAGTCAGGACCTGCACCATCACTGTCTCCGATCAGCATCTGTCTCCTCCCTCCGTCTCTTTATTTCTATTTCTCTCTCTCCTCTCTCTTTCTGTGCATCTCGCTATTTGTCTCTATCTCTCTACTCTCCCTCCCTCTCAATTTCTCTCTCTCTCTGTACATATCTTTTTTTCTCCCTTTTCTCTGTCTATCTCTATGACTCTATCTCTCTTCATCTTTCTAATCTATCTCTCCATATTTCTATCTCCCATATTTCTATCTCTTGCTCTCTCGCATTCAATGTCTCTCTAACTGTCCACATTTGTTTATGACTATCTCTCTCCATCTTTCTATCTATCGCTCGCGCTCTCTACATATTTCTATGTGACTACATCTCTCTACATCTTTCTATCTATAACTCGCTCTCTCTCAGTGTATCTTTCTCTATCTCTCTATATTTCTATATGACTATATTTCTATCCATCTTTCCATCTATCTAACTCTCGCTCTCTCTGGTGTGTATATATATTTATATACATGTTTCACTCTAACTACCTGGTCCCTATTTTGGCCCACTGGGAAAAAGAGTGAGCTCATGGGATGTCGCTCCATTAACCGTTGGAGAGAGAGAGAGAGAGACGTCGACCATAAATTCTGATTGTCAGCGTCCCTCGAAGGGTTCAGGGCCGCAGGACCGGTCTCTCTCTCTCTACATTCTCTCTCATTGTAGAAAAAGAAAGAGGCTCCTGTTGCTGTTTTTTCTCGGGGAGAAGCTTATTGGAAAAGACAGACTATCCAGAGCGTATAGTAGGTTTCAAGAGGAGTGAGAGAGAACATCAGTCTCTCTCTACGGTCATCGGAGAGAGTGAGAGGACTCACGACCGCGCTTCTCCGGTATCTCTCTATGACAATAACCCGCATCCTAGAGATAGAAAGACCGAAGGATAGGAGACGACAGATAGAGAGAAAAGAGAGATACAGAGCCTCCTTTGTCCCCAATCCCCAATCTTCCACTGTCTCCATACAAATATTTCTTTTTTCTCTGTCTGTCACATCATGTACAGAGAAAGACAACGATTGACTGGTAGACAGTGGATAATAGATCTAGAAGGACAGATATTATGGAGAGAGAGAATTTGCTTTCGACGTAAACTACGTTTTCCATAGGTATCTATAACCGGGATCATAGTCAGAGAAAGACAAAGACAGTAGAAAGGGGGGAGAGAGAACGAGAGAGAGGATAGAAGAGAGGGCGTAGCTTGCTCTCTCCCACTCTACTCTTACCAAGATCACTGATAGGCACAGAGAGAGAGATCCAGAAATATTTATACAGTCACGCGCAGAGATCGATAGATAGAAAAATAGAGAGAAAGAGATGGACTGATCCAGTAAGGGCAGTGGAGAGAAAGAGATAGATGGACTGAACGGGTACGTGCAGCAGAGAGAGAAGCAGATATCGATAGAGAGAGAATTTAGCCGTGCACACCTGAAGAGAGTCGCCGACGTTGATGAACAATGAAGAACGATCAGGAGGGACAGAGAACCAGGTGCCGTCGTTGAGAGAAATCTGAAGACCGAAGGTGTCGTTGGAGCGGAGAATGGAGAGGAGCTGAGGGTCCGTGTGGGCCCCGAAGCCGATGACCGAGCCGGCGCCGGGCCAGGGCGGGTAGTGGTTCAACCGGAAGACCGAGTCGCTGTCCTCGTCTGCCGCCATCCGGCTCAGCGCGTCAGCAGGAGAGAGACCCATGGCTTTGCCTATCTCCTCCAGCACCGTCAGCGCGACCTTTCTCACCTCGGCTGTGTATTCTGCCACCGCCGCGCTGACCCGACCGGGAGAGGTAGAGAGTGAAAGTGAGCGTAAGAAAGGAAGAGAGAGAGAGAGATGGAAACAATAGCAAGAGAGAAGTGTAGTTGTTGAGCAGAGGAGATGAGAAAGCAAAAAATTAGTTACAGAAAGAGAAAGAAAGAGAGAGAGGAAGGAGAGAGATAGAGAAAGAGAAAGAAAGAGAGAGAGGAAGGAGAGAGATAGAGAAAGAGAAAGAAAGAGAGAGAGGAAGGAGAGAGATAGAGAAAGAGAAAGAAAGAGAGAGAGGAAGGAGAGAGATAGAGAGAGAGAAAGAAAGAGAGAGAGGAAGGAGAGAGATAGGGAGAGAGAGAAAAACAGAGGAGAGAGAAAAGTGGGAGAGGAACATGAGAGAAGGATATGACTTATGAGAAGGCACGAAAGCGGGAGAGAGAGAGAGAGAGAAAGAGACTAAGAGGGAGTGTGTGAGAGATTTCGATAGAGATGTAGGAAGAGGAGGGCAAGTGTGTGTGTGTGAGATAGAGAGAGATGGGGATTGACAGGCAGTGAGACTGCAAGAAAGAGGAGGGCAAGTGAGAGAGAGAGAAAGAGGGGAAGAGAGAGATAGGGAGAGAGAAAGTGAAAGGTAGGAACGTAGAAAGAGAGAGCAGAACATGAGCCCATCAGTTGCTAAGTATTTCCTTCCTCTCTTCAGTCAATCGGGCGAATGCGTTAAGAGTAAGAAACGGATAAATAGAGAGAAAAACATAAAAATTGAGGGGAGCCCGAAAATGTAGAGAGAGAAAAACGTTACCAGAGCCCATAAGCTCCGTTCTTCTCCAGCAGATTAAATGTTTGACATTTAGAAAGTCCACCGAGTTGCTGAAATAAAAGATACTCAATCCATCCGGTATCTCCCCAACGCCCAATTTTCTTATTCCCATATCCGAACGGGTTAGCTACTCCCCCTGCCATTTCCTTCTCCTCCAAGGACTTCGCAAAAAAATCCACTGCTTCTTTCTCTATCCTCTCCATCAACTCCTTGTCCACTCCATGATTCACCACCTTGAAGAAACCCACTTCCTCACAAGCCCTCACCATCTCCTCTCCTGCGCCTTGTTTCCCCAAATCAATAGCCCGTATCCCCACAACCATCCTCCCAAAGAGAGCTAGAGAGAGAAAGAGAGAGATGAAGGAGAGAGAGTGACCCTTTAGAGAGAGGAACCAAGTGGGTTTGCATGAATTGGGTTGTGGAGGCGAGGTGTATATATATAGACGATGTGGAATGGGCATGGGATGGAAAGAATCTTGGGGAGATTTTATGAGTTGGGCAAAAATAGGAAGATGGTCAGAGAGTTGGCTGAAGAACGGAAGGAAAAGGGGGATCGCTTTAACTAACGTGCTCCCTTCGGAAAGACGGCGTTGGTGTGTTTTGGGAAGGTTTCACAGTTATGGGAGAGAATTCCTTGAGACGGCCGACAAGAGGGTGGAAAAAAGGACGTCAGGATAAGCTACGCTCCTCCCTCGGGATATTGGGACCCGCAGTGCTCGCCGATTCGGTCATCCTGCCAGCTGTGCGCGCCTGGCGGCGCTGCTGACGCCGAGTGGATCGTCATGTCGGTGCGCTCCATCGGTGCTATACTGCTATTTTTGGATAATGGAATTTTAGTATACTAAAATGAAGGTTTAGGACCTTAATACCCTTGGAGTTTCATTCTTTTTTTTTTTGGAATATGAAAGTAAACTCCTTTAGAAAAGTTAGTCTTATGACCTCGATGCCCTTGTATTTTCTTTGATTTTGGAGCATGAAAATGAATTATTTTGCTAAAATAGTGAACAAAAGTTGAAGTCATTTATTACATAGTTCAGGGGCTTAACAGCTTTTGATTTTTCTTACTTTCGGAATATGAAAAAAATATCTTTACTGAAATGAAGAGTCTATGAACTTAATTATGATGAGTTTATTTTCCTTTTTGATGCAAACAATGCTCTTGAATTTTTTTCTATAAAATTAGGTTAAAGATGTGTACTAAATGGGCACCTTGAGAGAATATGCAATGAGCAATTCACTTAGGATATTAAAATAATTTGACGACAATGAATGCTTGTTGCCGACACGATTTATTTATAACAAATGTTTTGATAAATAGAGTAAAATGTTGGTAATGAGGGGTGTAGCTTCTTTAGTTTACATGAAAAAATATTAGATGATGAAATTTTAGAAACCAATCAAATGTTTGAACTATTTCTTGAGTCTTTATTTACATATAGTGTTGACAAATTTACTTGATTCCCTTGTATGTTCTGCCATATAAACGCTTTTCTTAAGTGAATAAAGATATTGGAAAATATAATGTTCATTTTATTACGTGCTTAGAAAAAGAATCATGCACATTACTTTAAAATGGTACTAAGATTATTTTATCCTAGATTTAGAATAATAAATTGTATCTTGCTTAATATTTTTGAAAGATAAACATATGTGTGTACTCAGATATTTTCATTGTTATCTGGTTATCAATAAAATGCATAGACCACGAAGATTAGTGGACCATTGTACTGAAACCCGAGAATTGAAACCAGGGAAAATGTTTTATTTTCTATTTTTCACTTTTAGAACATAATACATTCATAATGTCTATCTAATAAATGTTTCAACAGTGAATTAGTTCCTTTGAAAATGAAATTTGATTCCTCATAAAAATGATGAACTAAAATAAGTGTCATAGGAATATTAAGCAATCACTGAAATAAAAGTTATTTTCTGAAATCTAACAAAGAGTGTGGCAAGCGATACATTTATATTAAAATTTTAATGAAAAAATGACACAAAATTTACTGATAAGTGAGCATTATTTGGGAAAATCCATGGTCAACATATTTATGCCACTATGATGATAAATATCTTTATCATGCACAAAATAACTCACCAATAATGCTATTAGGATATCCTATAAAATAATTTAAATGGGCACTATTTTAATGAAAATATAAACCCTTGCATTATCTTCTAAACTGAAGATTATCTGCAAATTTTTAAGATAAAGGGTAGCCAAGGAGATAATAAAAAATTTAAAATGATGCCAAATTTTTGCACAAAAAAAATAGCGAAATTGTTTCCAAATTAAAAGGAGCATTTGCGCGGAAGTAGCTGTTGTCTGTTAGAAACTACTGCTATAAGAGATGAGACCGTTAATGGAGGGACCTAGTCAATGATAGGTTCTGCGAGTGGGAGCAGGATCATGACAGGCAAATTGTCTCCCGGGGACAGAATGGGCGCCTTGCAGTAAATACTCGTCCCATCTTAATCAATGAACGCCACCAACACCTCTCTCTTTCTACCTCTCTCCTTCTTTCTCTTTCTCTACCTCGTTCTCTCTCTCTCTCCTACCTCTCTCCTTCTTTCTCTCTCTACACCTCTTTCTCTCGCTCTACCCCTCTCTCTCTCCCGGATCCCCAACTCTATTGAGACATTCTCTTTATACGTCACATGGCACCAATAAATGCATGGTCCTCCAACTTGTGCTGCCGTCTTAGAAGACTGTTCCCCTTGATCTCCCAAGATGGGAGGCAGGAAAAGGCCATCATTTTCCCTCAGCGGATGGTCAACGCTGACGGTTTAAAGTCTGACAAGCGACACTGAAAGTTGCCTCACGGGCAGACGTGGGATCCACCCAAAGATCGAAATTCGACATGAATGAAACCTACAGTGGAAGAATTTTTTATTTATGGATGTGTTGTGTGAATGTGGATGATCAATGGATAGTCAGAGAACGGTGGAATGTAAAGAATAGATAAAAAAAATGAATAGATTGATAGGTGTATGGAGACGATGTACAAAGTAATTATCGCCAGAGAAGAACAGAATATAGTTGATAGAATGGCAAATAGATAGATGTAAATGATATCATGGAGAGTAGATTGATTGACGCGTATACCTCGAGGAGACGGAGTATAGTTCTGACAGAGGGGGGGAGGGAGGGAGGAGGGGGGAGAGAGAGAGAGAGAGAGAGAGAGAGAGATAGACGTTCTAACAAACTGGATTGATAGAACTGTAAAATAATAAATCCATGGGTAAATCTAGGGGGTAGTGAATTTGGGTTAGTAAATTTTTCTGTTAGATTTTTATCTTCAGGACCTTGAATCTTAATGCCAAAATTCTCTACCAATTTAGATATTATTCAGGTTATGAGAGACTTAAGAGAATCCAAGAACTGTTTTTCACCACATCATAGAATAATTATGGTGATAAAAAAAATGCATAGCATGTTTGAATAATGTCAATAAGGAACTTCAATGACAAGGACTAGTCTAACATATAGAGGCTATAATTATTGAAAAAAGGATATTTTTAAGGTCTATAAGGATACAGAACTACAAAGGCAAAATAATGGTTAGAGAAAAAAGATGTAATCTTCTTTGAGTGAAATTTCACCCTCAAAATCAAGGGAAAATAGAGAAAAACAATATGCAGGGCTTTACTTGTGAGATATTAAATTTAACTCAAAAAATCTTTCTCCATTTTAGTATATGAGTTTCATATTTGCAATCTGTTAATATTACATATACAAATCCTCCATTTTGTTTCATACTTCATCTATAAAGATAAATCCCAAGGATATTAGAGGACTTACAGAATGATTTTTTCATAAGAAATGTAAAATTGGAGAAATTCGTGATAACTTAAGGTTTCTATGAGAATTTGACTTTAAGGTAAACGACTATTTGACTTTCCTAATTATGTACCCCACGATTTATTTTTAATGAATCGACCATGAATGGAAAAAACAAATGTTGGCGTAGAATTTTCTGAAAAAAATATAATGGATTAGAATTTCATTACTCTTGTAAGAATAATCTAAGATTCATTTAAAAAACAATAATAAATGTTCGATGTGTACAGATTATACTTCTGATTCTAGAAGACTTAAGTGATTCAACTTTAAGGGATAAACAATATATGGTGATTTGTGAGTTTTCATAAAATGGAACAAGCATCTTTCTCAAAAATTACAATTTCTTTCACTATCAAGTTCTCAAAATTCTTTGACTTAGTGAGGTGAAAGGCCTATAGAGTGTCCAATGTGAGATTTCATCTTTTTAATAGAAGTTTTTGTGGGAAGCTCTATGTAGCATCTACTGTGTGATTTTATCAAACCTTAAAACCCTCAACAAACATCACAATGCCATGTAACTTTTGTAAATATACTTTAAAGTTTTGTATATCTAATTAGGACATATACCATAAGATTTTAGCATATGTTCATCAACAAGTGAATTTGTAACCCCTTGAATACATAATTGACTATAGAAATATAGATTATAACATATTTTAGACAAGTTTATTTGACAAAAACAACATCCCATACACTTATTATATTTAAATAAAAATTAAATTTAGCAAGTGTGGTTCCATGTGAGAGTTGTGGTTGTGAAATGAAGATAAATGGTATTAGAATATTTTATCTGTTCAAATGGGGCATACATTCCCATGTGTTTCCTCGAGTAAACATGAAAATTATTTACCCAAAGATTTTTGTACCTCTTTGTGGATAAGTGATATTTGGTGTCTTCTAATATTAGTTTCTAATAGGATGATAGAGGCACGACTACGTATAAGAAGGATTATAAGAGGGCATGTTCAACATTGGAACACATGAAGGGAAGTCAGACTATCAAGGATGTTTAAGGATTCATACATAAGCTTGAGATTCATTAGGGAAACCTAGTTCATGATATTAAATCACCTTGGAAAATACCAAAACCTTGATATTCCCAGAATCAACCGAGCATAGAACCTAAAATGCAAACTTGGACATCCCATTCTATTGTTGTCCTTAAAAATTGACCCATGAAAAATGTATACTCAGTTGTCTATCGCACATTCCATGGTGTTTTAAAAAAAATCTAGTTTGAAAATATTTACTATCTCCACATGTGATAGCAAAGTGTCCATTCAATATGAATAGAGAGTGAAGAGAATTTGATGACTTTCTGTTAAAGTCATATTATGATACACATCTATAAGTTTTTACTTTTTAAATTCCCCAATTATGCCTTGTCTTATTCATAATATGGATATTTTCATAAAATCACTTAAACATTTTGCTGCATGTATTAACATGAATAAATTATATGATAAAAAGAGATATGGAAAAACTCAATAAGAATTGATGAATATTAATGTGATCTCCTTTTTATGTTCATCCACTTTATAAACAGATTTATGCTTCAACTCTAAAGGTCTAAGCCTCTTGCAGTAGAAAAATGCAAAATAAAAAAGAACAACATAAAGACAACATAGATGTTGGGTGAGTCTCAAACACTGCTAAATTTAACATCTTCAATCAAGCAAGAATCCTACAAAGTGTCTGATAAAATTTTCTACTATGGAGGATGGACTCCACATGTTCTTATATGTTTTTTCTATATTATTTGTTCTCAATTTTTGTGTTAGAGTTATATCTCGTTTTTCCTCTTTGCTCGTTTTCCCAACTAGTTTATACCATAAACTTATCTTTTACTAGGTAAAATTTTGAGATCATATTCTCATTCTACATAATTACAATTTAGAGATTGTATTAATTTTCCATTCATACAATGCTTTTATATCTTTTTTCAAATCCTTATTCACTTACCTTAATGCATGTTTTTCCACTTAAAATAATGTTATGGGAATTAGTATAATAAGTGCTTGGATGAAAATCCAAAAAAATCTTGAGGTATCTTTGTATTGAAAATTTAATTATATCATGATCTGATCTTTAGTTTCCAGAACTATCTGAATTATTATCAATAATCTTAAGCAATTTTTGACCATTTCAAAAATTAGACAAATTCTAAGTGACTTCTTCATCCATCTCAAAAATAGTCTAGCAATTTGATAAAGTCTTTACCAAATTTATTGCCTTTTCATAAAACCTAAATTAAGAATAAAAATAATCTTATATAAAAGGAAAACCCTGGATAAGAACATTCTTTTCTTCACCTTGTTGTCTAGGGAGCCATTGAGGAAAATTACACAATAAAATTGTTATTTATGTAATTTAAAAAAATGAAATTACAGAATAACTATTTTTGTGTATTCAATCAATATTATTTCAGCACATATTCGTTTATACAGTGTACCATAAGTCGGGTATTTATAATGTTTAAGCCCTTGGATTTCTTCTTAGAGGGATGACTGTAGGATTTTGACTCTATTTTTTCAGACTATAATAATTACAAATATCCGCATGTTATAAATATTAAGAAATGAAAAGGTCCACCCTCTTCGATTACACATTGACTATGAATGGCTTGTATATTTTGTTTTTCTTCTAATATTTTATAATGGCTTGTATTTTTCTATTATTAGAAGAAAAGAAGTCAAAGAACCTTCAATTATAAATTAAGTCACCTAATTTTATAAAAAGCCAACTCTTGGCTCACGTCTAATATCTCTCCCCATTTCCTATTTTTTAATTTATTTATCCCAAATCGATGCTATCAACATGCCTAAATTATTAAGGATTGAAATTAAACCCATAATTATTAAATTTTGGTGCATAAAAGGCAAGGAAGGTAGACAACAAAGAGAGCATAGATAGAGGTTCCAAGAGGGGTGACCTTTAGAGAAATATAATGGAGAGATATGTAGAAATCTATAAAAGAGAGAGTGGTTTTCTATCCCACCAGTTTTTTCACACTTTCCCTAAAGCTAGATTATGGATAATGTACATGTTTTGAGAATTTTATGTTTTGGGCTATTTTGACCACATTTTTTTTATGTGAATGTCATTTTATTCATGCCTCACTTTCATGCAAGTGGACATGTCCATGTTTCCCGAAAGGGGCTTATGGCATCCCAAAGAAAGGAAAACAATTCAAGGGGAACCCAAAAGTTGTTTATGAGAGTAGAAAGGAAAATTAGAGATATATTTTTTTCTTTCAATGATATATTTTAAGATTTTATTTTTGGTTATAAATATCTCATTCTTGGTTTTGAATTCTAAAAAAATAAAAACTTGAAAATAATAGAACGAAGAGTTTCATTTGTTCACCTCTTTGGGCCATTTATACCATCCGAGTCATTTTTTGGGGGAATTCTCTTCTAGGGTATGGCCTAGTTACTTTGGATCACAATGGAACCTTTTTTGGCCACAGGTTTACAGATTTTAGGCCCATAGAGATATCAATTTTGGGTACTAGGTTATCTCTTTTAATTTAGTTTTTGCATCAAATTCACATCCTTTTATATTGTCTCTTTTATTCCATCCCAGTCGGTCCATCTCTTTTGGGTTATTTTGGATAATCTCTGAAGGGATCACTAGAATGATAATCTACCATTTTACATTCATTTTAATAATTATAAACCTATTAAAATGCATAATTTTTAGGAATTTACTGCACATTATCATGCTGTTTATTTACACCCATCATGTTTTATCACTCATTGTCCATTTTCGCATAAATTAAAGCTAAAAAATTAGTGTTTGCATTATTTACCTGCTCCAAGGTCGAAAAATGACTTTGATGGTTTTTGGGTTCACACTCCTTCATGGCTTCATTGAGGAGATTCAACACAAAGACAAAAAGAGGAAAATGATCTAATATGAATTATAAAACCAAAAAGGCATCTTCTTTTTTAGGGTGAATAAAGATATTCTTCCTTTTCATTATGTGATTTTAAACATAATGAAAGTAAAGAAGGCCGTAAATGTCACCACCAAAGTCATAGCAAATTGAATAGGAAAACTTCATATTCGCTTCTATTTTCCCAAAATTTTCACGCTCTATGGACCTAAGTTCAAGTTTTAGGGGTATTTTCTAGAAAAACTTTGTTTCTTAGTGACGTGGCATCATAGCCTCTGTGAGGTCGATCTAGTTACCAAGTTGATAGGGGCTAGGAAGCACTTGGTGTGTGTGGCATGTGCTCATCACATTTGCCATTGATGATGTGATGCCTGGTGAAGAACTCGATTTTTAGGGTATGTTTAAAAATTGTTTTGAATTTATGTAATACATAAATATTTATTATTCTCCACTTGGTATAATATTTAATTAAGGGTTAAATCCTCAAAGAGTCTAGGTAATGAGATTAGTGCTTTTAGGGGTCTAGAGATAATGCCATAGGGAAAACAACAGTAGAATGAATTTTGGAGGTATATGGAAGGATGAAGAAATAGAATATGGTATAAAAGAAATTATAAATTATTATATATTTCTATTCTATGATAAATAATTATAAAAATATTAGAAATGGAATGATGGAATAGAGAGATGTGAATGATGAAATGGACGATGATGGAAGAATGGTGAAAAATTAGGAAATTGGGTAATCATGAAATCAAGTATTGATGAGAGACTATTTGAAGAAAAAAAGAATAAATCTAAAATATAAAAAGGGAGATAGGGTTTACACTATCCATGGATGGGATTACAAGAGAAGATCATATCTAAATTCTCACAAAAACCCCATTTGTTATGCCAGTCCTATGTCAGGTGATGCTAGAGTCATTACAATCTTGATCCTTTGCTTAATCTTACCTCCACAAAAAACTTGAACACCAAAAAATCCCAAGCTTGGGCCTCTCCTTTTCTTTCTAGTAGCCAAATGCTAAGGTAGAACCAAATAAAAAATAAAAAAGGAAGAACAATATTCTTTTATTTGTCACATTTAGAGATTCCATTGGATTAATGGTGATGACTTAGTCATTTTGGGTGCCACGAAATGAATGGTAGAGATTAGATCTATAGGTTATGACCATAATTACCTCCTAAAGAGTTGGGAGACTCCCTCCTAATGATGTGGGTTGACCACTCTTTGAGAGGTGATAACCTTACCATTTCCCGAAGGGACTTGGTGATGATACGAATTCGTGACGTCATTGAAAGCACCCAAAGTTGTGTCAAAACAATTCCAAACTTACCAAATTTGGATCAAATTGGAGGAGGAATTGAGGTGAGAAATTATGGATTTTTGTAGATTTGGAAAGAAGACTCGAAGAGGAATCTAGGAATAAAAAATCACACAATTGGGATCTGAATTCATGGAGAAATTGAGGAGTGAAATTTGGACAGAACATTCGATTGAGAAGAGAGAGAAAACAAAGATAAATTATAAAATTCAACTAATCTAAGCTTTGAAATTAAATCTAATGATACATGATGAAAGATTAGGACGAAAACACATAATCTTACCCGAAACCACTCTCGAAATGATCTAATGGATTGCTGGATCAATGTCTTTTCATTCCGCAAATATGAATTTCAGAATTTAAGAGGCAATTTATCTCGATTCTCTCAACGAAATCTCACTTTGAAACACTCCTTCGATGAAAAAATTAGTCTAAAAGAGGAGGAAAACAAGAGATTCAAGGATTTAGATGACTAAACAGTTTGATTACTCGAAACATCCACGAATGATTTACATCGTCAAAGAACATGCATATAAATGGCAAAATTGTGCATGACCATTCGATGTGACTCTTCATCTTCAATTAAAAACTCAGATGAAACGCTTGGATGCGAATCGTTGCTGTTAAGTTGTGCATGTTCGATTGAAGATAGAACACTCATATTTCACCGCATCATGTGTGAAGAAGAAGCATCATGTAATGTGTTCTGTTTGATCTTCATAGAGCGCTTGAGATGTAGCCACGTGTCCATGGGAGTCCATCAAGAACTTTTAATCTCAGCTGCTATCACTCCTTAGATGAACGGCTGAGATTAAATTATTTTCAAAATGAATTGTCACCCTATTGATGTCGCTGCGTACCCCACACTTTTAGTGAAGATTAACGGCTCTCAATGAGTGCAAAGATCGAACACCTGAGATTTTGCCATGTCACCTGTGCATAAAAAGAAACACATATAGTCCCACATGAAAAAAATATTAAAATGACACTAATATAAGTAGGGTGAGCGTTTAGTTGGTTAGGTTAAATTTTGAAAAGGATGCTTAACCCACCAATCACACATACACACACGGGCCTACGTGTGAGCGCACACACACACATACACATAGAAACAAACACAAATATGTGTGTGCCACATGGCACGTGCATGAGTTGCCACGTGGCGACCCATCATTGACTCGCCGCGTCAGTTGACTCATCAACGTGCGATAAAAACAATTTTTATTTTATTTTTAAAAATCAAAATAAATTTAGAAAAGTTCTAAAAATATCCCTTAAAATTAGAAAACTTATAGCTTTAAAAATATAACTTCAAATTAATCAAAATTTATCTTTTTTGATAAGAAATTAAATAATCTATCATTCTTAAAAAGTAAATTTAATAAATTATAAGAGAATAAAATTTATTTCAAAAATTAACTCATTTCTTTTGGAAAATAAACCGAGAAAAATAAATGAGTGTATAGAAAAATAATTTATTGTATTATATAACATTAAAACCCAATCACAATCTCAAATATAAAGTGAAAATAATCTACTCTTAAATATTTCTTTTTAAATATTTATGATTGTCCCTAAAAATAGTACATTTTGAGATTATATTTTATATTTTCATAGAATGATAGATATACACTTAAAACATGATAACATGCATGAGAATAGAATGCTTTTATGCCTCAATTTTCATTAATAATGATATAATTACATGTATAGATTGCATGTTATCGGTAGGCTTACCCCCTCTCTCCTCTTACAAATATGGATTCTTGCTAAAAAATAGGAAAGATCTAAACTGATTAATAACAAATAACGATGAAGAAATATGACATCTTTAACGCTTCAAAAATGCCTATGACTTGTCAATAAGTCACATTGACCATTACTGACTTCCAAGAAAAAAGGGAGTGACTAGTCTCCTAAAAAGGCGGAATGGGTTAACCCTACCTAAGAAGGTGGTTGACCAATTTTTTGCACAGGTGATAAAGTTATGACTAACCTTTTAAAAGGTAGCAAAGGTTTGACTAACTTCCTAAAAAGGTGGAATGGCTTGAAAACCTTAAAAAGGTAGAAAGGTTGACCAACGTCCTAAAAAGTAGCAATGCTTGATCAACCCCTTAAGAATGTGGAGTACCTGTTTTCTTTCTTCTTCTCTTTTTAGATAATTTGTAGTCGTGCTCTCATTACACTTCACCTAAGTCCTTGCATCCACATAACTCATAAAAATTTTACAATTCAACCACTTGACTTCCAACTAGTCAAATGGGATTAGTCTCATAATTTAATCAAATGTAGCAAACGACGCATGATAAGACTTAGCCAAATTTTCACCCATATAGACATAGATATTCTCATTGTTACAATCTTTATAAATACTTAAAAATTATAAATGATGCATAAATTCAACTTATATTTTAGATTTACCACCCAATAGGGCTACTACATGGCTCCTCCATGACACACAAAGGGTGCTACCACATTGGCATGTATTCTAGAAAATGGTTATTTCTCGTAGACTCTCCAAAAGACTTGTTAGAGAGATAAAATGAACTTTGCTTATAGACTTTTGCTCCTTGTTGATGTTTTTCATGTGAGAGTAACTCAAATTTTTATTTAGGGCAATATTGTGCTTTATGAGATGCTCATCTTGCAAGATTCAAGTGGGCCATCCATATTCACTAATGGAACCTAGTTGGCTGACAATTTTAAGTTTAAAGTGGTATCCTGCACATTAATCCAAAAATTTATAATGAAGATCATTTTTCACTTAAATTGATAGGGTTGGGAGTGGTATGTAGGTGGACCAAGCTACAAGGCCAAGGGAGAATCATTGTTGTTATAATTAGATCTAGAGGCATAGAACTCACCATTTATGCAAGAAATGAGATTACGTAGCGAGATCTGATCTGAAGCATTTAATTATTTAAAATTTTCAAATAGGTCATCAAGAATTTTCGTACCATCTGATCTCTTTCCTCACTCTTTATCTTTTCCATGAATGAGTGACATGGGTCAATCTTGATATGTCTTGCCTCACTAAAGAGCAAAACAAAAAACCCAAAATTGTCGCAGATCACCCTTTCATACCTCTCTCATTTTCTTTGACAATTTCATATTGGATTTGAGTTAAAATTTCTTGGTCATTTTGAGTTGCAAGTGATGTTTTGCTAATCTTGAACCAATCTTGAGGAAAAACACTCTGTGTCACATTGAACAAGTGCCAAGCGAATTTTAATTTGACCAATAATTATCATTGCGTTGTTTTAGAAATTTTTACTAAGGCTTTTATTTTAGAGTGAATAGAACCAATTATTAATTTTGATTGAGATCAACAAGAAGAAATTCCTCAAGCAGTCACATAATTAGATTCGTGATCATGATTACCTCTCTCCGCAACCCTAGATTTTCTCTTTAAATATTGCTCATCAATTACTCCACCATTCATCAGCCAGTTTGAATGTTCTTAGTATTTTTGGAATCAATTGTTCATGTTATTTCCAAATTTAATTTTATACTTTGAATACAAACCATTGAAATTTGAGGTTGAGAAGTTTCCAAAGCTTTAATTGAAGCATCAAACATTGGGGAAACTATCAAATTGAACATTTGATGGGAAAAAGCACCAAGAGTATATTATCATATCATCTAGTTTACATTGAAACCATACTTTTAGGAATCATTTAAAGGATTTCATTAAGCCATTTATGCATCCAACCTTTGGTGGTATCTTCACAGCTGCTAAACAAATGGAAAAGAAGAGAAGGAGAGAACTTTTCACTAGGTTTGTATGGGTACCCTCATTATGGTCATTCTCCCCCTATTTATAGACTTTGGGAATGTGAAATTTTCATAGAAACTCTTATTATTATGTCTCTATCCACTAGACATTGTCTTAAGTGAGTGACATTGTAGGTCCATATATCATGCGAGCTAAAAACTTCAGCCACCCAATAACACTTATTAGTCCTTCTTATTACTTAACTAAATCAATATATATTACTTCAATAAGGATTGATCTAACCCAATCGACAAGTTGAGTCACTAGCCCATTGGGTGCCAAGCTACACCGCATCCTCTAGGAGATGAGTATATAAAAACTCTCCCATAAAACCTTGTCGTCATCGATTATTATGTAAGTTTAATTCATTATTGTGTGAGACTCATAAATGACTTAAGGTATGGGTAATAGTCATATCCTAATCATTCAGTCAATTTAGTAATGGTGCAAGTATGAAATCCTCGAAAGTAGCTTCTCTAATATTTCCCCTACCTTGGCCAAGGATTTAGCTTCTCTAACTCCTTGATAACATGCAATTTATACTATTAATAACATGACTGCTAGTGCAAATTAAGGCACAAAAAATTTCATTCTTATGCATGGTATCATACTTTGAGTGCGTATCTAGCATTCTATGCAATTTAAAGTTATAATCTTAAAATGCATTATTTTAGCGATAGTCATGTATAATTAAAGAATATATTTTAGAGTATATTATTCCCATTTTTATTTGAGATTATAATTAAGTTCTAATTGTAAATAATAATAGAAATATTTTAATATACTCATTAATTTTTCTAGTTTTATTTTCTAAAGAAAATGAGTATATTTTTAAGATACAAATTTATTCTTTGGCTATTTATAAATTTTACTTTTTAGAACAATAGATAATTTCATTTCTGATAAAAAAATGGATTAAAAAGAAGTTGTATTTTGAAAGTTATGAATTTTCTAATATATAGGGATTTATCTGAAAGTTTTTTAAATTTTTTTGAATTTATTTTCAAATGGGTTTAAATAA
Source organism: Lemna minuta (assembly GCA_024174645.1). Taxonomy (NCBI): domain Eukaryota; kingdom Viridiplantae; phylum Streptophyta; class Magnoliopsida; order Alismatales; family Araceae; genus Lemna; species Lemna minuta. The sequence goes on from CM044105.1 coordinate 532,444, forward strand.
AATATGAAATTCTTTTATTTTAAGTGCATACTAACGTGGCTGATGATGTGGAATGCATGCATGCACATTGTCACATGGCAGCGTATATGCGTAACACGTGGTGCACGTGGCACACCTGTCGCACACACATGGCACACGTGTCTCACACACATGACACATGATTAGTGGGTCATTAGTGGTTAAGTGCCCTTTAAGGGCATAAGCTAACCGCTATTTTCACATTTGCTTTTATTTGTAAAAATTGATGTGATTTTTTTATGTGAGACTATGTTTCTATTTGTTATATCGCATGAGACATGGCACACTCACAAGCGTTCAATCCATACAAATAAATAGACATTTAATATGAGCCCTTGACTTTCACTTAAGTGAAGGGGGTATGTGGCAACATTTGAGTGCACAACGATTCGTTTTATTAAATGAATCAATCCTCATTGTTCATCTGAGGAGTTATAATGGCCACAATTTGAAGAGCCATCTTCAATTTAGAGCGAAAATTCACAATCAAACGTATGAGATTTCACGACGCTCTCTCTTCACGTGATTAGGTGGCTTGATCTGGATGCTCCAATGAAGATTGAACGATCAAAACTTTACTATAATGATTCACCTCTTCGGATTCCATCGCGACCGTTGATCTCATCAAAGAGAAAATCCGATAGTCACGCCCAATTTCAAAACACTATAAATTCTCTCAATACGATAGTGTAAAGTATTCTCGAGATATTTTGATTAGTTAAACTATGTAGATCCTTTAATCTGTGAATATCTAGCTTTCTTCCTCTTCTAGACTCATTTTCATGTCTAAGGAGTGGTTGAAATCAAGATTTTGTTGAGAGAATAGGGAGAATTTGCTGTTTGAACTTTAGATTTTTTTTGAAATTTGGAATAAAAAGCCTTGATTTGGTGATGAATTGGATCATTTTGAGGGCAAGTTTGGGTCGGAATATGTGTTTTCTTCCTAATCTTTCTTCTTGTAGCATTGGATTTCAATTTCAAACAATAGATTAGTCAAATATTATGATTTTTCAATGTTCTCTCTCTCTCTGAGATCAGATTTTTTAATGTGAATTTTGCTCCTTAATTTCTTTGCAAATGTAGATCCAAATCGAGCAATTTTTTATTCCATGGATTTTTCATTAAGTTTCATTCCAGAAACAGTAAAATATCTCATTTTCCAACTCATTTATTCATCCGATTTGATCAAATTTTAAGATTAGCTAAATTTTTTTCTTAAATCTCTATGGATTTGACCCTCATTCATCATTATACTAATCAATTAATGATTTAATGTTAAATTGATGAGTTTGGTATTTATTCTGACATGAATTTGTGTGTTTTCAATGTCTGTGCAAATTCGTTTCATTGCACCTCATTCCTTGAGTGAATCTCTTTTTATATTAAGGGCAAACGATTTCATCTTGACTAGCTAAATGTCTTCGAGGACTTCATGTTGTATCCAAATTATGGTATTTTGGAGATCTCGTGGTTAGAATTGGTAAGTCATAGTCAAAACATGACCATCCATCCAAAAGACGTCTTTGGTGTTTTGGGCCAAAGGACCACATACACAATCTAATTGACAATTTGGTATAATAGCATTCATGAATTCATACAGATCAGTCCAGTGAACTCTTCCCCTAAAGTGCACCTACTATCTGTCCTTGGTGTCTTCACATCAATGGCCAAAGATCACCCACACTCACTATATGAGTTTGATAAGACAATGTTATTGTTTCAGGATAATTTTATGTCCTTCTGGAACATAGGAATATATAGAATATATGTTTTAGAACCAATGATCACTATATTATGATATCATTAGTATTCACTTGGTCAATGAATATGCTCATTGACTTCATTGTAAACTTTACACTAATAATGAATACTGAATTCATTTCAACGAATATAAATGAAAGATGAAAACTTCATAAGCATGAAATGAGCTTCATTTCATGGCTTCTAGTGGTTCTCACTTTAATCAGCTTGAAATTTTCTTGTAACACTGAAAGCATATGCTATATCTAGTCTTGTACATATCATATCATACATAATGGATCCAATTGTCAATGTATACTAGATAGTTTTCAATCAACACTCTATCTTCACAAGTCTTTGGCGATTACTCCTTCAATATATGAACTCTATGTCTCAACAATCTGAAACATTTCTTGGAGTTCCCTCATGCTAAAGCTTTTGGCAATGGTATCTATGTATATAGATTGGGATAATCGAAGCAACCACTTTGATCTATTTCTATAGTTACAAATTCCCAATATGTAGGTTAGCTTTGCTAAATCCTTCATGGTGAAGTTCTTATAAATCCACGACTTCAGTGAAGGTGTCTACATGTTGTTAGATAATTGTAATCATCTTCCATTCTTGGTGGATTTGACCTAGACATTCTGGTGCTAAATATTTTAATATCAAACTTTAGTGAGCCAAGATTTTTCATTGCTTCATAATCTTGTGTTATTGATGGTCACAATTTATGGTTATCATGGACCCACCCTTGTTGGGTTGTTACTAACCACCCATTTTGGGCTTAATGGGATTACCATTGTGGGAGGGGGGGGGGGGTTTGAGGGGTTATTATGATTTTACAGAACCCCTTGTCACCTAATGGAGTTGCATTTCTTGGTTAATGGGGACATAGTTTTGGGTACATGCGTACCAAATTTTCTTATTGATGTATCTCATGTGACATAAGAGATAGTGATTTTAAAATATGGGTGCATATCTTACAAAGAGAGATCCCCTTTTATAAGTAAATAAGTGGCCCATGTGAGTAGACCACACTAGGGTGTAAAAAAACACTGTCCAATAATGAAGATACAAGATAACACACTCTTTGCTTGTTGCCTTAAGTCTGGTCATATATTTTTTTTATGCCCCACTTGTTAGTCTCATAAGGTAAATTATAAGATGGTCCACTGAAACTTTTGGTGTAGAAATTTTCTAGCCAATCATAAATAGAATTAACTATCGTATATACTAGGTTCTACTAGACCTTATCCCAAACAAAATACTTATTCTTCTCATGAAGGAATGAATTACTAGCAAGGAAAATGACAACTTGATTACCATAATGCATCCTTATGAGATTGTAATATAAAACAAGGCAACCTCCTTGAGTAAATATTTTATCCACATCATCATAGAATGCATCTGAGCCATTGATAGTTACTCGCCTTTTCCACTGGATAGAGAGACCACATTATGCTTCTTAGAGTGCCGAAGAATTAAGTTACCAAAATATTGGTGCAAGATCTCAATGTAGACTTCCTATATACGCAGTCTTGAATTCAACCCACATCACAATAAGCCTCAATTCATAAAGGGTTAATGATCCCTTTCCTTGGTGCTTCATGGATATTGGATAAAACTGAAACTACATCCTCCTAGTTCACCTGCTAAGGTTCATGCATCATGTGTAACCTCGTTCAAAAATGAATCAATGAAAGCAATATGTAGATGAGTCATAAAAATATACATCAATCTTCCAATCATCTTATAATATTGATTATCATCATCAAGTAATGTTGAATCAACATTCCAACATGAACCTTTGATCAAGAAATGAGACTTCTAAGTTTCAACCCAAATATCAAGTCACTTGAAGCAAATTGAATCTCATACTTCCATTGAGATGGTGTAACATGTCCAGCTTATAAAGTTAACTCAACACCCAAGAAGTACTTTGGGTTAGCAATATCCTTACGAATAAAGGGAGCTTGAAGACATGTTTTCACCTAAATAAGTCGTTAAAAAATTCTCCTTGTGAATAAAAGTCCAACTAGAAAAGCACATAACAGGTGTTAACTTAATGAAGACCAAAGGATCCCATGAGAAACACTTCAAAATAAAGTATCACAATGCAAATGAATATCTTAAACCAAGCTTTTTGGCTTTGCATGAGACCATAGGTTGCTCGACTAAGCTTTTTAAGCTTTTGGAGATTCCCTTGAATATCATATGTATAAGGTTGCTTCATTAGATCACAATATGAAAAACACTGATGACATAAAGTAGAGTGAGCGTCTATCACTGAGTGACCATAATGGTCCCAACTAGAGAGCATAAATGGGATTTAGAGGAGCAATTAGAGAGAAATTTCTCTAGTACTAAACACCGTGAGGTTAATTAAAGCCATGAGACACCAATCAAGGCTTATATTTGATGGTATAACCTTGTATGCAGGTTAGATAAAGCCTAATAAAGGAAAAATTATTAGCTTAGAATTTTCTCCTTACAATGCTTCTATCTTGCAACTTGTAGAGGATTTCAACCAGATTTTGATTGGTTGTTTTTGTCATTGAAAGCAATCAAACCATTAAAAAATTCTCCTTTTTCAAGCACACATTTTCATAGGATCAATTTGTCTAAAATATACAGAGAACATAAGTTGAATTATGTTAAGTCAATGTGCAGAATGATGTCGAATTATTTTTAATTGTTAAAAATTTTCTTCATTGTTCTTGCTTACATATCCTTAATTAAAGCGTGTAAATTTAGCTTTCCTAGGCTGGATTGATGTGAATTTGGAAAATATTGCTCTTGTTAAGAAAATATTTCTTCCTGAGGTTTTATTCCTTTGATCTTTAGATTTTTGTTGTTGTTGTAGGACTTTCCATGGAGACTCTAAAGTTCAATACCATTGAGTTAATTATTCATGAATCCAAGGTTTTTGATGATCCCAAACACTCTTTTGCATCATTGTAGAAGGCGCTCTCTTGCATCGTCGCATGTCCCTTTTTGCAATTATGTTGGTTGATCTGCTCGATGGCTTCTCTCACTTTGATCATATTGGATAGTTATCTTTTGTGTCCCAAAAAGTCTCATAGCCCATGATGAACTCGATTTGGGGGTATTTTTAGTCATTGTTTTAAATCAATTTCATGCAATAAGATTTATAATTCCTCACTTTGTATAATGGTAAAGTAAGAGTTGAATCCTTAGGGAACTTAGGTAATGAGATTAGTGCTTTTAAGGAGTAGAGATACTATTATAGGGAAAAAAGTAATGGTAGAAGGGATTTTGGAGAAATATGGAGGGATGAAAAAAATTGAATATGGTATGAATGAAATTCTAAATAGATATATTTATATTCTATGATAAATAATGATAAAAATATTGAGAAAGGAATGATGGAATAGAGAAATAAGAATGATAGAATAGAAGATGATGGAAGAATGGTGAAAATTTGAGAAATTGGGTAATGATGAGAGATTGTTTAAGGAAAAGAGAAAAAAAGTTAAAAAATTAAAATAGAAATAGTTTCTACACAATCCATGGAGAGGGATTACAAGAGAAAATCATATCAAAATCCTCACACAAATCTCGATCCTCCACTTGATCTTGCCTCCACAACAAACTTGAACACCAAAAAATGCCAAGCTTGGGTCTAAGACTCTCCTTCTGGTAGCGTGATGCTAAGAGAGTCAAAAAATAACAAAAAAGGAAGCAGAAGATTCTTTTATATTTTAGGCTAAGAGGTTACTTTGAATCAATGGTGGAGATTTAGTCTTTTTGGGTGCAACCAAATGAATGGTTGAGATTAAATCTATAAGCCTAGACCATAATCACCTCCTAAAGAGGTGGGGGAGCTCCTTTTAAGGAGGTCGTCCCGACAACTACTTCCTTAGGGAGCGGGTTGACCACTCTCTATGAGGTAGTAACCTTACCACTCCTCCTATAAATATGGATCCTTCCTAAAAAATGGGAAAGATATAAATTGATTAGTAATAAATAAAGAGAAGAAGTTTGACTCTTTGACCCTTCAAGAATGCCTTTGACCACCTTTGACTTCTCAAGAATCACTTTGATTATCATTGACTTCTAAGAGAAATGAAGTCACTAGTCTATCAAAAAGGTGGAATGGGTTGACTCCCTCAAAGGAGGTGGTTGACTAACCTCCTAAAAAGGTGGAAAGGTTTGAATAGCCTACTCAAGATATAACAAGGTTTGACCAACCTCCTAAAAAGGTGGAAACATTTGACCGACCTCTTAAAAAGGTGGAAAGATTTGACTAACCTCCTAAAAAGGTGGAATAGCTTGACCACCCTCCTAAAAAGATCGAATGGGTAGACCAACCTACTAAAAAGGTGGAAAGGCTTGACCATCCTCCTATAAAGTTGAAAGGTTTGACTAACCTCCTAAAAAGGTAGAAAAGGTTGACTTACCTCCTAAAAGGATATAGTATGTGTTTTATTCTTCTCCTTCTACATAGTTTGCATCCATGCTCCAATTTAACTTCATCTAAGTCCTTGCATCCACATAACTCATAAAAATATGAGAATTCAACCATTTGACTTCCAAGATATCAAATGAGGTTAGTCTCATAATATAATGAAAATATAAGAAATGATTCATAACATGACTTCGTCATATTTTCATCACATTCAACCATATAGAAATGGATATTCTCATTTTTATAGTCTTTACCATCACATAAACAAGATAAATGATGCATGAATGTGAATTATATTTTAGAGTTACCAGTTCACATGAATTTTATAGAACTAATAATGACTAAAAGCTTTGAAAAAAAGTCAATTCCAAAGGTTCCAAAGGTTTATCTAAAGATAACAAGAGCTTTTGGGCTGAGTGAGGTACTTTTGATGTTGCAGATCAAATGGACTTTCTGGGTTTGCATAATATTCTAGAAATAATTTTTTTACAACTCATACACAATGTTTTCCCATATGGAAAATTAAGATAACTCAAATTCAGATGTAATATCTTAGAAAATTATGGCGAATAACTCTACGAAAGGGATCCACCTATTAAGTAAACCTAAAATGTGACCCATTAGAAGAGTTTGCCATTTAAATTTCTCACACTATGTATACCACATTGAAGAAATTTTAGATTTTATAAGATATGAAGTACCTTTCATAAGCTTAGAAAAATGTATGCCCATGCCAAGAAAGCTCTACTTTATAAGCAAAGTGAATATTTTGAACAAAAATCATACTAGTATTAAAAAATAATATTACATAGAAATAATAAAACTCTTAGAAGCATGAAATTTTTAATTTCTGCTTAACTTATGAAATTTACATCTTATTTGGAAGGATCTTTGGCTTATTCAAATACGAAAGAAATTTCTCTAAGATTTTTTTATCTTTGGTCCAATAATCTCACATAGCTAAGATTTAGTTTCTACATTTTCCTTCCCATTTTTTTCCAATCCTTGTACATAATTGAACTAAATATATGAAAGAGATTATTGCTACTTGGATTCTATGGGTCCAAGTGGGGTTAGTTAACAAATTAAATTTCACAAGTCATGTTTTTATCACTTCTAAGAAAAACTTTGAAATGACATAAAATTAAGCGTTCACAATTGTATCGCATCATTAGATATATGGTCTTGGTCATACCTTATGAAATAATGGGACGAAAGGTAATGGATTTGAGAACAAAGAACTAGGCTCAGCAGGATACACAAAATTAGCTTATAGGTTTTATGGGAGAAAATTTAAAAGCACTAAGGAAAGTTCAATCATCTCAAAGAGGAGAAACAAGGTATTCAAAGCTAAAGCTAAGTACGAAGTGGAATCAAACCATCTTTGTCTTATTTGATAGGACACCAAATACTCTTCACTATAGAGTATTGTATGTGATATCCGATCATATTTAGGTGTAACAAAGTATTTGGAAATAATTTCTCAAATGAGCACTTGAATAAATGAAAGATCTTAAGGGGAACCTAAAAAAAAATCTTGTACCAACTAGGAATATGGTCAATGGAAAGGAGAAAGAGTAACATTAACAAATCTAGTTGAAACATAATGATTCCAAAATGGCTGAGATGAGAATGCCAAAGAAAATACAATTTTGTGGTGGATATGAAGAAATGAAATTTTGTACGAAAGGTCATCAGCATAAGTAAATACCAATGTTCTTTGAAGTCCAAGAAAACACAAAATAGGGATAAAATGTAAAAAGTTGAGAATGCTTGGATGATGTCATGGATACAAGATTTAACCATGAAGAAACAAACAAAAAATGAAAATAGCAAACATGATTAACTACTACTTAAATGTAGGTCAAGGCTTCACTACCAACAACCATGAGAAGTCACTTGATCATCTTCAAAAAGAGAATGAGAGAAACTGAGATTCTAGGTTTTCTACGGAGAGAGAGAGCCCTATATATAAAGTAATGAGTTTTCAAACGAAAGTCGGGCCAGTAACCAAAATACAAGGGATAAACACACACATACACTTCCACTTAATATCTCTTCATACTCTACCTCACGATAGAGCATAGATGTCTATCATATTTGAGCTTCCCATGATGTAAATTGTGAAAACACAAGTCCAAATGTCAAAATAAGTTCCAAACTCGCTCAAATTAAGGTTTAATCAGAATAGAGAGTAAGAGTTGAATCTACGGAGAAGTAGAAGAATTAGGAAAATATTTCTTGAAACATTTTCAAATTTTATCAAATTGGAAATGAATTGAGATGAGAAATAAGGGAAAATTATATTTTTGGAAAGCAAACTGAAAGATCTATCCACCAAATCAAACATCACTTGATTTGGACTTGTATCCATAGAAAAATAAAGAGCAAAGTAGGAGAAAGAAATTACATCGGGAAGAGAGCAAAAAAGTTAACATAATCTATGTGCTGAAATGAAAATCTAGTACTAAATGAAAGAAGATTAGGACGAAAACACATAATCTACCTCAAAATCACACTCGAAGTGACACAATTAATCACCGAATCAAGGCTTTTTATTTTACATTTATGAAAATGGATCTTTGGAGTTCAAGAGGTGAATTCTCCCCAATTTTTTGACACAATCTTGACTTCAAGCCCTCTTTGGACACCAAAATGAGTATGTAAGATGATTGAACAAGATATTCAAGGAATGAGAAATCCAAAATATTTTACTAATTGAAACATCCAAGAATGCATACACTATCGAAGAGGGAGAATTTATAACATTTCAAAATTGGGCGTGATGGTCGGATCTTCGCCTTGATAAAATCAGAGGTTGGATGGAATCTAAAAGAAGTGAATTGTTATGGTTAAATTACGACTGTCAGATCTTCATCAGACCATTGGATCTTCTCTTCGGTGAGCTTGTTGAGCCCAAAGTTGTCGTGTGTTTAAGCCCGACAAACTTACTATTTATACTCGTGAAAACTAAGTCCGGATGGAGATAATAAAGGCTTATGGCTTTCTAGGTCGATCCACAAGGATTCTAGGGCACGACAATATCAATAGTAGAAGTAGAGATGAGGGTAATAATGAAAGATTGGTGGTCAACTCTTCGAGTTGACCGTGAGAGAAAGGAATTTTAATGGATGATTTAAGTGAACCTACAGATATAAAGATCCTAAATTGAGAGTACAGAAAAGTATTAGAATGAATAACTAAGGAAATCTAAACCATGTAGAAAGAAAAGAAGTCAGAGGGAGAGGGAATTGGAGAAAATACAGAGCTAGAGAGGGGATTTTTTTAGGGGAAGTAAATAAAGAGAAAGAGTGATAAAGGAGATGAAGAGAAAGGGAACACATGCAATAGAGAAATTGGAGTGAATGAGATAGGGAGTTAGAGAGAGGGCTAGCTCTAGGAGAGAGATAAGAGAGAGAGAGAGGGAAATTTAGAATGAAATGACGGGAAGAAAAAAAAACTTGACCGTTATTAGGAGAATGAGAGAGACTGAAATTAGGGGAAGAAATGAGGGAAGCGAAATTAGGAGAGAGAGAGAGAAAGAAGGAGAAAAATTAGTATGATAAAGAGAAAGAATAGAGAGAGAGAAAATTTCAGAAAATAGGAGAGGACGGGATATAGCTAGGGTGTGGAAGACAAGAGAGATTTAGAGGGAGAGAGAAGAAGTTTGGCAAGAGAAGGAAGAAGATCAGAAGAGAGAAATGCGATTGAGAGAGAGAGAGAGAAGAAGATAGAGATGATGAAAGAGAGAGGTTGTGAGAAAGATATGTAACGGAAGAGAATAAAACGAAAAATGGAATAAAATGGAAGACGTGAAGAAAGGAGGGCAGGGGAGAGAGAAGACATGAGGACGTGAGGAGAGAGAAGAAAAAAATGATTGTGAGAAAGAAAATTAGCAGAAGACCGGGACGGAAATGAGAGGACGAGTGGGAGAATGAAGGGAATTCGGAAATGAAGGAATGAAGACTGAGATTAGAGGAGAATGGGAGAGAGATTACCAAAGAAATGGGAGAGAGAGGGAGAGAGCGATATTGCGCGGAAGCGTGAGAGGGAGATTTAGGGGGATCAAAGTGGAAGAAAGGAGAGTGGAAGTGACGGAATCGATGAACTCATGAGAGAGAGAGTGGTGCGGGTGTATTCTGAGGAAACAAACGATATTGCGAGAGAGGGATGAACGAGAAGGAGACGTTCAAAAGATAGAGAGATTATGAGGAAGATGAGGAGAGGATGTCGGAAAATAAGGCAGAAAATGGGAGAGAGAGAGGATACCGAAATGACGAAACTAAAAAAAATGAAAAGTCAATAGAGAGGAGAGGGCGACAACGAAAGAAAGAGGAGTTGTTGAGGAGAAGAAAAGGAAGTTCAGAGGAAAAGAGAAGATCGGAAAAGACGGATTTTGGACTAGAAAAAAGAAAGAGAGATCAGAAGAGAGGTCGGGAGAGAAAAAAATAGAGAGAACGCAAGAGTGAATACGAGGTAGGAGCGATGCTGAGACAAAATTAGAGAAAGAGAGAGCGCTAGATTAAGAGATAAGGCAAGAATGAAAGAGGTGATTCAGAAGAATGAAAAAGAAAGATAAAAAATCAGGGGGAAGAGAGTTTATGAAAACGGAAATGAAAGGAGGAGGAAGAACGGGAAGAAGGAGAGTACTGTTAGCAAGAGCCTTGCACATGGCACCTGTTCTGAATAACCGAATAGTACGGTTATTCAGAAGTTCCTGTCGCTCCCTCTGAAGAATCGTCGAGGTGATGGGGCGATACTTTTTCTGTTATTTTTCGGTTTCTCTTTCTCCCTTTACTTAGTTTTTTAAAGGACTGTAGGGGTTCGAGTTATGAGTGGAATTTTCAGCTTTTCCCGTTTCTACTTCTTTTCCTTGCTGAGTGTTTGTCTCGGGATTGAGCGCAAGCAACCTCCTTACTTCCAACGATCGTTCTCTTTCTAACAATTGGTATCAGAGCGGGGGGGGGGGAGGTAAGGAGAATGACAGAAGGAATTGAAGACATGGTTCAGAGGGTAATTCGTGAGGTGAGCCCCGGGACCGTGTTCCCAATGCTCACCAAGACCAACTATTCCGACTGGGCGCTTCTCATGAAGGTAAAACTCATAGCTCGATTGATGTGGACCACTATTGAGAAAGGGGGTCTCAAACCCCATGAAGACATGCAGGCTCTCGACGCGCTCTACAACGCCGTGCCACCAGAAATGTGGCCGATAATTGCAGACAAGGAGACAGCAAAGGAAGCCTGGGAGGCTATCGCCACAATGCGGATCGCGAGATGATTGCGTGAAGAAGACGTTGGCTCAGAACTTGCAACGACAGTTTCGACTCGACGACGTTCAAAGACGGGGAGTCGATTGAGGACTATGCACTGCGCCTAAACAGTATGGCTTCAACTCTCACCACCCTCGGCGACAAGGTCGGAGAGTCGCAAGTAGTTGAAAAAATAATTCGCAGTGTTCCCCAGCGGTTCAAGCAAATTGTGGTCGCGATCACAACGCTGCTCGACGTATTGACACTCCCTGTCGCGGACTTGACGGGTAGGCTCAAGGCGGCGGAGGATGCTTTTCAGCCACCACCGTCAGTGATGCACCATGACGGCAAGCTGTACCTGACCGAGGAAGAATGGGACGCGCGACGGAAGAAACACGATGTTGAGAAAACAATTGATGGAGGTAGCGGCAACACAACGCACCGTGGCAGACGTAAGCGTGGGCACGGGCGCAGTCACAGCAACATAAAGGGCTCGTCATCAAGCCGGCCCAGCGGTGATGACTGCAGGAAATGCGGGAAACTTGGTCACTGGGCTCGAGACTACCGCTCTAAGCCAAAGAAAGAGCAGGCACACGTCGTCAAGGAGGAGGAGGAGGCCTCGCTCCTTCTCATGAAGTCAGAGATAAACATGTCGACAGATTTGCCGCTAACCTCCGCTCCACCAAGTCACTCTGCGACTCCGCAGGAAGATGGTCAGCTCCAGCGCGCGAACCCACCACCAGCGCGAGAAGATGGGGTCCCCGTCACTAAAGGGGCCGCCGTATAAGGGAAAAAAATCTGACGCTTAGGCCGAGATCCATCTACGGGAGGAGAAGGTGTTCGTCCCACCTTGGAGAGAGGGAGACGCGAACTGAGGAAACGTGGGTCCTGGACACAAGCGCCACGAACCACATGTCGGGTTCTCGGGAAGTCTTCACCGAGCTGGATACAACGATGTTTGGGACTGTGTGTTTCAGAGATGACTCGGTGGCGCGAATTGAAGGAAAGGGGGCAATCGTGTTCCTGTGCAAGAACGGTGAGCACCGGTCGTTTGTGGGAGCATATTATATTCCTCGACTGATGACGAACATCGTCAGCATTGGCCAACTAGATGAGGCTGGGTATCATATCAACATCAAGGATGGGGCGATGAAAGTACATGAACCAAGCGGACATCTGCTGGCGAAGGTGACGTGTGGTAAGAACAGACTGTAACTTCTCCATGACAAGATGGCTCGACCGATGTGCCTGGTGTTGCGGGGAGCTGAAGAAGCTCGGAAATGGCATGCCCGCCTAGGCCACATCAACATGGCAGCTCTAAGGAAGATGGCGACGGGAAGATTTGGTGCGTGGGTTGCCAGAAATTGATTAGGTAGACTAGTTGTGCGAAGCATGTCTCGCAGGAAAGCAGAAGCGGTTGCCATTCCCCAAAAAGGGAGAGTTTCGGGCGTGGCAGATTCTGGAGTTGGTGCACGGCAATCTCTATGGTCCGATTGCGCCGGAAACGCCAAACGGCAGCAAGTATTTCTTGCTGCTAGTGGATGATCGAAGCCGTTACATGTGGGTGGCGATGCTATCTTCGAAAGACTGTGCTGCGCAAGCCAGCAAGGAGATTAAGGCGCGGGCAGAAGGCGAGTCGGGACAAATTCACCTCACATGAATTCGCGAAATACTACACGGGAGAAGGTATTCATCGTCAACAGATGGCGCCCTACAGCCGGCAAAAAAATGGTGTCGTCGAGCAAAGGAACGGCACGGTAATAGTAGCCGCGAAGAGTATGCTCAAGGCGAAGGGGCTGCCGGGTTGCTTGTGGGGTGAGGCAGTAGCTACTGCGATATACCTTCTGAATAGGTGTCCGACGAAAAATGTGGAAGGCATGACGTCTTTCAAAGCTTGGCACGGGAAGAAGTCGACGGTGCATCATCTAAAGGTATTAGGTTGCATCGCCTACGAATGGAACACATCTCCACATCTCAAGAAGCTGGAGGACAGAAGTTGAAAGATGGTTTTCATCCGCTACGAAGCTAGATCAAAGACTTACCGAGCATATGATCCCACCACAAGTCGTGTCCATGCGACACGAGATGTAGTGTTCGACGAGGTTGCCCTAGTGGGACTGGGGCAAGGACGCCGGGAAAAGGGATGCGAGCAGTCGCAACGACATATTCACAGTGGAATATGCCGTCGAAGATCAAGAACCTCCAAAGCTCGATGGTACGATTGAGGTACATAATGATGATGCATTGGGACTAGAAATGATGTCGCCGCCATCCGCGCATTCCAGTGGGGGAGCGGTGAATATTCAGGACGATGGAAGGCAGGTGGAGTTTGCCACTCCCCCTAGCGTCCAAACCGATCAATTGGATGCTGATCACGATGACGCGCCACTCCATGTCCGGAAAATAGACAACATTATCGGGCTGACCTCGCCGTCTGGACTCGCATCACGAGCGCTAATTGCAGAGGAGCTGCATAATGTAAGTTCTGATGAGCCAACTTTTTTTGCTCACGCAGAACGCCACCCGAGCTGGAGGAAGGCAATGGAAGAGGAGATGGCATCAATCGAGGAGAATTGCACATGGTCCTCGGTTGATCTCCCACATGGTCGCCGTGCAATCGGATTGAAATGGGTATACAAGGTAAAGCGAGACGAAAAAGGAGCCGTGGCAAAACACAAAGCACGCCTAGTTCTGAAAGGATATGCGCAATGCCAGGGAATCGATTATGATGAGGTATTCGCACCCGTGGCGTGGCTGGACACGGTGTGTCTTCTCATCGCTCTTGCAGCACATGAGGGGTGGGAGGTCCACCACATGGATGTCAAGTCGGCTTTCTTGAATGGCAATCTCAACGAAGAAGTCTACGTAGAATAGCCCGCCGGTTTCATCAAAAAGGGTAACGAGCACAAGGTCCCCAGACTGAAGAAGGCTCTCTACGGCTTACATCAGGCGCCTAGGGCCTGGAACGTGAAGCTTAACGACACATTATTGTCGTTAAATTTTAAAAGGAGTCCCTCTGAATATGCCATCTACACTAGGCGGAAAAGGGAGGCACAACTAGTGGTAGGAGTATACGTCGATGATTTGGTAATCATCGGCGCCACCAGCGAAGATATCAGGGAGTTCAAAAGGGAGATGGCCGACGCATTCAAGACGAGCGACCTCGGTCTAATCTGCTACTACCTCGGCATTGAAGTCAGGCAAACTGCTGGAGGCATCACGATCAGCCAAGGAGCCTACGCCGCCAAGATTCTGGAGAGAAGGGGAATGGCAGGGTGCAATCCCTGTCAAGTACCAATGGCAACGCGCCTGAAACTAAGCAAGAGGAGCGAGGAGCCGCTGGTAGATGCAACCTCATACTGAAGTATCGTTGGGAGTCTAAGGTACTTGGTCAATACTCATCCAGACTTGGCATTTTCAGTCGGCTACGTAAGTCAGTTTTTGGAGGAGCCGCAGAAGGATCACTTGGCTGTTGTGAAGCAAATTCTCCGCTATGTGGCGGGAACCAAGAGCTAGGGGGCTCAGATATGAAAGAAAGAAGGAGCGGGTCCAGCTGACAGGGTTCAATGATAGCGATTTCTCTAGCGATGTTGATGTGCGGAGGAGCACAACTGGCGTCATTTTCTTCCTAGGCAACAGCCCAATTACATGGCAATTGACGAAACAGAAGGTAGTGGCTCAATCTAGCTGCGAGGTAGAGTATATTGCTGCCGCCAATGCCGCCTGCCAAGGTATGTGGCTTGCTCGAGTGCTCACAAAGGCACACGGTTTGTCACCGAGCGTGCCGATGTTGAGGGTGGACAATAAGTCCGCCATTGCCTTGATAAAGAATCCGGTTCTCCATGGACAAAGCAAACACATTGAAGTGAAGTATCACTTTGTCCGCGAATCCGCAGAAAAGGGCCTGATCAATGTGGATTTCATCCGGAGTGAAGAACAGTTGGGGGATGCTCTGACGAAGCCATTGGGAAAGGTCAAGTTTCATGAGCTTCACGCCAGGATCGGCCTAATCGATTTCCACGGTAAACAAAGCAAGGCTCAGGAGGATATTGTTAGCGAGAGCCTTGCACATGGCACCTGTTCTGAATAACCGAATGGTACGATTATTCAGAAGTTCACGTCGCTCCCTCCGAAGAATCGTCGAGGCCACGGGCGATACTTTTTCTGTTATTTTCGATTTCTCTTTCTCCCTTTACTTAGTTATTTAAAAGACTGTAGGGGTTTGAGTTATGTGTGGAATTTTCAGCTTTTCCTCGTTTCTACTTCTTTTCCTTCCTGAGTGTTTGTCTCGGGATTGAGCGCAAGCAACCTCCTTACTTCCGACGATCGTTCTCTTTCTAACAAGTACAAGAAATATGAAGTTGGAAGAAAAAGAAAGAATTCCAGGAAGATGGAAGGATCAAAAAAGAAAAAAAAGAATGTGAGAGAGAGGACGCGAGAGAGGTTGAGCGGAGGAGGAAGAAAAGACTACGACGGATTGTATTGGAAAACGATAACAACAACTAAAATCTACTTCAATCACTATTTCTGATTCTGAACCTTACATTACATTCCGACGGGAAGAGCGCCGGAGGAAATCTAAACCTAGGAGAGAGAAAAGTAAACCGAAAACAAGGAAAGGAAGAAGAGGGAAGCCAAACAGAAACCCCCCCTTAAAAGTGCTTTTCCCTTTTTGTGGGCTCTCCGAGAAGAGATTTCTTGAGATTTCTCCATGACAGCCCACAAAGTCATTACTTTTGAGGAGGTGCCCTTCTTCTCTTGTTCCTGAAATAAAATAAATTAAATCAATGTAGAATACTTCTATTTGATGTACTTATATTATAAAATTATTAAATCATGAGATAGTAGATTTGATGTTATGGTCAACAGTGAATAGAATTTAATAAAAGAAACTCATAAGTGTTTATAACTACTTTTTATGCTTTTATTAGAGGCCATTGGTTACATTTAATGTTGACCTTTATAACTCTCATGATGAATGACCAAAATCCATCTCAAGTTATAAGTTGAATCGTCGCCCAACTAGAGATGACCATATATCAGTGGCTTTAAGTGAAGATCAAAAGCCAAGATTAAATTAGAAGAGTGAAGGCCCCATCGTGCCACGTCAATTGCATATAAAATAAAAGAAGATAGTCCCACATTGGAACGATAACGAGAAGGCGCTAATATAAATAAGGTAACGATCCTTTTGATTAATGTTGGCCCATTAAGTGTACTTATCACTAATGATATGTCTAATGCGAACGTGTGCGCCACGTGGTGCCCTCATATATCTCCGCATGGCGACACACAAGTGTATGTGCCACGTAAAAAGAAATCAAAATAAGTTCAAAAAATCTAGAAAAATCCCTAAAAATTAAAAAACTTATATCTAACAAAAATACAACTCCTTTATCCAATTTCTTTTTTATCACAAAATTTTATAATTTCTCATGGTTTAATTTAAGAAATAATTAGAGAAACAAATTTTAACTCCAAGATACACTCACATATCTTATAAATTTTATTTATAAAATTAAATAATCTAAGTGCATTTAGAATGTTCTTCTTTTATTATTTTGCATTTATAATTTAAATAAATATCAAATATAAATGGGGGTAATCTTTTGAAAACTCAAATTTTATTTAAGCATGATCAACACTTCAAAATAATTCATTTTTGAGTTTTGGGTATAAATTGTATAGAAATGATGAATATGCTCTCAAATCAGGATAACATGCATAGGAATGGCACGAGTTATGCCTTAAAAATGCACAAATAATGATTTCATCTCAAGTATAAATTACATTTTATCATATACATAGAAAAGATGAGACCTTACACATCTTGGTGTACAAATATAATGGCAATCCACCTCAACATGTTTGGTGGGTTCATGAAATGTTATATTGTTGGTGATAAGAATGGCAGATTGATTATCACAATGCATCTTGATGAGAGTTTCCACATTAAAACCAAGCATTAGAGTCGAGATTGTAAACCCATCATCTCCAAGGCCATGTAAGATATGAGTTCCCACAATTCCCTAAGTGGATCTTGGTAGAGTACAAAAATTAGTGATAGGATTGACATAATCAGATTAGATCAATGTGATCAAATTCCTTGATTTGATTATTGATCACAATCAGTAGAAATTGATTGATAGTAGAACAAAGTTGGTAGATTGATAAAGGGAGTGATCGATTTTGTGCTCAATGATCAATCACTCCCTTAAAATATGAATTTGATAAAAAAATCTAATCAAGGATCAAATTGGTTTTTTATATAAATTTTTATAAAACCCATATTTAGATATAAAATTGACATCCACTCAGTTGGCCCCTTACTTCAGTATCCCATTTGTCTCTCCCTAGCCCTTCTCATCTCTTTGTATCCTACCTCCCAAAAATTTTCTCTCACCATTACACTCACTCTAGCTTATGAATTTTGATCTTAGAATACCTTAGGTTCCTTCAAAGAGATGGTTTCTAACATGTCTAGCTAGTGATACACAAAGCAATGTATAGAAGGTGGATAAAAACTCCCAACGACTCCTAGATATAGTAGATAATGACTAATGTTGAATCTCTTTGCTCAAGCTCAGCACATCGTCGAGCTTGTGTCACCATCCAAGCTTGTCGATAGCCATATTACCTTGTTGATTTGGAAATGGGTAGAGAGAGGTCTAAGAGAAGAGCGAGATACAAAGCAATGTAGAGATGGAGATAAGAGATTAGAGAGCAAGGTGAAATATGAGATAGAGCATGAGGAGAGAGATGATGGATATTATGTGACCTGCAAGCCAATCACACTTTTGTCTTTCATTTATATTCATTGAATTGAAATTTTATTCATTGTCATTCTTGTGTGATGTTTGCAATGAATTCCATGAACATTTGGAGTGATTCCGTGAATTGTGATGGGATCATAATACAATGATCGCTAGTCTTTAAATATATCTTATAAATATTCCTATTGTGAGAAATTCAAGAAGGACATTGAATTATCTAGAAAGAATAACACTATTGAAATTCGATTCATATGATGAGTATGGCTGATCATGTGGCCATTGGTGTAGAGACACCGAGGATAGATAGTGGGTGCTCTTTGGAGAAAGAGTTCATTGAATCGATTTGTATGAATCCCTGAATGGTATCATGCCAAACTATCAATTAGGTTGATTTATGTCAAGGTTGTGTATGTGGTCCTTTGGACCTGAGATATCAAAGACATCTTGTGGATGAATGATCGTGTTTTGACTATGACTTATGAATCCCTAGCCATCGGATCTCTAAAATCATCTTAGATTGGTTACCACACGAAGTCCTAGAAGGTGATTGAGTGGTAAAGATGGGATCATCCACCTCAATATAAGAGGAGATCGACTCAAAGAATGATATGCGGTTAAATCCTTGGCCAAGGAAGTGAAAATATTAGAGAAGTTGTTCTCGATAATTTCCTACTCTCATAAGTAATAAATTGAGTGACCAATTAGGGTTTGACAGTGATCCATCCCCTAAGTCATTCATGAGTCTCGTGTGGATGAAAGACTATACATAAATTATAACCAATGACCGTAGGTTTCCATGAAAAAGTTCTAATATACTCCAGATCTCCTAGAGCACGTGGTGTAGCTTGGCACCCACCGCGCTAGCGACTCAACTTGCTAATCGGGTTAAATCAATCCTTAGCCAATTAATCTATATGTCGATATAGTTAATTGATAAAGAAGACCAATAAGTCTTATTGGGTTGATAGAGTCATTAATTAGAGAGATATATGGACCTAGATGGTCACACACATAAGGTCAATGAGCATTAGTAGATATAGCCATGAATATAAGGGTTTTTGTGTTTATAAATATGAGGAGAACGACTATAATATAGGTGCCCATGCGAGCCTAGTGTAAATTCTCCCCTCTCTTTTCTTCCTCTTGTGGTGACGAGTGTTCAAGAGGAGATGCAATCGTTTGGAGACTATGTTGAGATTTCTAGAGGCAAGATGCTTGAATGGTTGAAGAGACTCTTTCAAATAATCGATGTAAGTATGAATTTTATTGTATAATAGATGATAGGATCATCTAGAAAGGATGATAAGTTCATCTATTCTTGGTGCTTCAACTTTGTTGAATAATTTGCTTAAACATCTTATGTTGCAATCATTATTTTGATTGAAACCTTGGAGAGCTTGTTGAGCCTCAAGTCCCAACAAGAGAGACATTATGTGACTATAGTAAAAAATATAAGAGATTGAAATTTCCAGCCAATAAGTTTAGTTAGTTGCAATGATCATCAATTTCATCAGTCAAAGTGGATCAATCATCTTTAACTTGACAACTCAGATTGATTTGAATCGATCACTATTTGATCCCATCATCAACCTGATTGATTCAAGTCAAATCCAATTTGGATCATCCTCTATAGATTGATCGAAGCCATTAATCTACAAAGCACCAATCATGATCATGTTTGCCATTTTCAAGTTCTTGGGAATTTACTCAAAGTCAATGCTACTTGTGAAGCAGTCAAAATACAGAGAAAATGGTGATACGCGAATAAATTAGATAAGGTGATTGGCACTAGAACTTTTTCCATTTTGAAAGGCAATCAGAATTTGTAAAACAACTAGGGATGAAGGTCATGGACTTAAGTAGTGATGGTTAAGGTAAAGAGGACCCTAGAGGCTTTATATTTGAAATCACAGAAGTACGCTCCACGATATCTAGAATTTCATTCCACACTTAAAAGGGGAAAAATTATCCAATAAGTGGAGAAGGAAGATCAATGGTGGAGATGGGGACAAAGGAGTATTAAAGCTAGAAATAGTAGTGAGATTCAAAAAGGGTAGCATCACAAGAAATAATGTACTTTTAAGTTTTAAGAATATATGAAATATCCTTTCTAAATATGAGGGCAGCCATAAAAAACATCCTTAAATGTACAAAGAAGGTCATGCTTTTTTTTAGAAAATAAAATATTATAAGTATTGAATTGTTATTCTAGATGGTATGTTCAGGGGCTATTGAAAGAGTGGTCAAAAAACATATGACCTCACAATTTGATGGACGTTAGTTTTTACTAATAGCTAATCATGCTTCAATGTCATGTTTATGTTCATTGAAAGAAAACTTTATTCGTATTAATTTTCATATGATGTTTGAAATGAAAGTCCTTGAACATATACAATGACTTAGTGAATTAAGATGATATCATAATAACGAGATCACCAGTCTTCCAATATATGTTCGTAATATTCTTATTTGAAGGATACTTGAGAATTACATCAAAATATTATATGCGAATAGCATCACTCATTTTATGAGTTTGGCTGATCTTGTGGCCATTAGTTGGAGACCCTAAGTGTAGGAGGTGGGTGCTATTTTTAGAAAGAGCTAAGTGAATTAATTCCTATTAATCAATAAATGACATTATACCTAATTTTCTATCAAGTCTATTCATTATACCATGATTTTTTATGTTATCATTGAAAACAAAGATCTCATCTCAATGGATGATCATGTTTTGACTATCAACTACAAATCCTATGGCTAAAGAACTCTTTCACGTTGTAAGTTGGATATAATATAAAGTCCTTAAAGATAATTGAGTGGTCAAGATGGTCTCGTTCATCCTCGGTACAAGAGGAGATTGTCTCAATGAATAAGATGCAATTAAATATTTTTCCAAGGTAGGGAGAATATCAAAGGTATTTTCAATGATTTCATGCACGGATAAATACTATCTAGAATGACTAATGGCCTCCACGTGCATTGAAAAGTTGGAGTTCTTGATTTTGAAAACTCACCATATCTTAGTCACTCATGGATCTCGTGGGGATGAAAGATTATATGTATATGATAATGGATAAAAGCAAAGATTTTACGAGAGAGTTCTACACACTTTATATATTCTAGGGCATGTGGTGTAGCTTTGCAAGGCTAGCAACTTGACCTATAGATTGGGTGAAATCAATACTTGATCAATTAATTTATATGATCATATACTTATTTAATAAGGGCAACTAATAAGTGGTATTGAGTCAATAAATTTGATAACTAAATAGATATATGGGCCTAAAGGTCACAAAAACAAGGTCAACGGATGTTGGCAATACTTTACGAGGGTTTCTGCCAAAATTTTCACAAACTAAGAGTCTATAAATGCGGTGGTGACCTTCTATCTTAAGGGTACCCATGCAAGCTGTGGTGAATGCCTATCCCTCTCTAATATTTCTCTCTTGAATTTCCTTCATCTCTCCTAGAGATCTAGTGAGATTAGATGGTAAGGAGATCTTCATTAAGTTAAAGAGGAGGTGCAAAAGGAGATCCAATCTTCTAGAGACCATGTAGATACTGCTAGAGGCTAAATATTTCAACAGCTTCAAAGTGCTATTCCTAGGAACCTAAATTTTCATAGAGCTTCAAACCACTTGAGCCTAGATATTTCAATAGCTTTAAAGAGCAGTTCAAAGTGTAATTACCAAGAATATCCTAAATTTATTTGACAAGGGTGAGTTTATGAGTATATGGAGCCTAGGTATGTGCATTGCATTGAGGATATATATGTGCAATTAGATTTTCATTAGTATCATGAGAAATTTTTCAATTTAGGGGAAAATTTTGGGCTAGTTTTATGTAGACCATATACACATGGAAAAAGGAAATACAATCATTTTTTCTTTAGCATTCTAAATAAGTAATTGATCTAGCTAAAAATAAATGATCCATGAAGTTGTATGGCGATTTCTCCCTATCTGTAAAAATTTATTAGCCTCCCTAATCAATCATTCATGCCTAAGAATGAGAGTACATGAAATAAGTTGATGAAAAGTTTGGAGATAAATCTTGAGCAATTTCAACACATCCATAAACCTTGAAGGTTAAAAAAATCAGCAATAGGAAAAAGAAAAGTGAAAGGGAATTTTTCCACCAAGAGGAGTAGATGGAGGATTATTTAAAAATTAAGTTTCTGTAAAAACTCCACAAAGACAAAAATAATTAAGAACCCCAATCATAAACAAAGTAGTAGAAGTAATATCAAGAATATAACTATACTTATGTTTTCAAAATACAATATTTTTTATGAATTATTTGGAGTACTAGTTTGATAAACGATACCCATGGAAGCAAAATAATTTCTTAAGTTTTTAAGAGTAAACTCCAAGGCATTACTTGTGCGACAAATATTTGAAGTGATCGGATATTTTGTAATGATGTGAAGAAGAAAGTTTTACTTGGTAGATTGAATTGGGTAATAATCTTTGAGCAAGTACTTGAGAATAATCATCCACAATGATAATTTTATAATGAAAACCATTAAGTGATGTCATTGATGGAAGACCCCAAATGTCATAATCAATAAGATCAGGAAGACAATAAGAAAGACAATGATGGTGACATAATTGACAAGATTCACAAGAAAAAAGAAGCAAGATTAACCAGATGAAGTGCTTATCTCTATTACTTCTAATTGCAAGAAGAAAAGGGGGATATTCAAATTTGGCTCCTAGAAGGAATTGCTGTAAAAACTTAGTATTGAAAATCATTTTTACAAGATGTGGCAACAAATGCTTTGGGATGAGACAAGGGTGGGGAGAGAGAGAAAACTACTAACTTTTTAGGGAAGACTTGATTCATAGGGAGAAGAAAAACTAGATGCTCCAATAAAACTTAATAGCCAATAAAAGGACTATCTTGTGAGTGAGGATTTTTATGCCTTTAAATAGTGTCCAATAGCATTAGCATGGATTTATGATGCCTACAGCAAAATTTTAGGTAACCCAAACACTATAAAATTCACCCTAGTCTCCATAAACCTCTCATTCAATTGGGAAAGCATCTTACTTCAAATTTTCATGTTTTAGCCCCCATTCAAGCTGATTACTGTAGAATAAAACCATAAAAGCCCATCATTATAGTTCCAATATCTACATGGTAAAAAATCTTTGCCACTAAAAGTTGATCGAGCTCTTGGAGGAGCTAAGTTTTCCAAAAGAAACATGGAAAAACTGGGCATCAATTACAAAACATGTTTTTTTGTGTGCGCCAAAAGAAGGTCATCAACTTCACCTCCATACAGTTCATTCATCTCACTTTCTTCAGCATAGAGATTACTGGTTTTCTCAGCTGGCCTTTGGATTGTGTGGGAGATAGATGTCATGGAGAGAGCTCCAAAGACGACTTTGGCTTGGAGATAACTTTGTGGGCGTTAATAACCCCACAAAAATCACCTTTACAATTCTTAGGGTTCTCTTTTTGAACTACCCTATCTTTGCCCTTGAGAACAAGGAGCATAGAAACATAAAACCCTTTTCAGAAAACTCCCACCGCACTAGGAGAATATCGATTAGAAAATAAATATATCATGATTTTGAATGGATTTTGGGTAATTAAATAATTTTTTGTTATTAATGTTTGTTTTTTTACTTCATATGCCACACAATGAGGTACTACTATTTACTACTAATCTAGAACTCTTAGTCTTAAGTGTCCTTTCTTTCAAGGAGAACTTTGTTGTGAACTTATGGTGTAATGGGTTATTTTGAATAAATAATACCTAATAAATTATCATCAAATAAATATTTATTTTTACTGAGAATTAAGTGTAATCAAAGCAAGAAATCAATTCATGCTAGAAACACAATTAAAAGAGATATATATTCATAAGTTGTGTGTCACATATCCTCTTTATATTTGGGGGTAAAATAATTTTTTTCTTCAAAAATTGTTCAAGGTATTCATCTAATATAGCCTTTGGTCTTCAGCCTTTGCATTCTTTAAAAAGATGGAATCAATTTCTATAGAGAAATGGTATCTACATGCAACCTGAAAATCATCATCTAGTTCATTCCCCTTTACCTCTTTTATCGAGTTTATTTTCTGCAAGCACAAGTCAGATGCCACAACTAGGTGAAAAGTGAAGTGTACATGTAAAGATTTGCTCTTCTAGGTAGCGGCTAGAGGCATACAAAGCTGGAGATGAGAGAAAAGGTGGTGCTTTTAACACATTTTGAATTCTCTTTTTATGGAGGAATCTTATTTGTTGTTGATGGTTGTGCCATCTTGTCAAAAGAGTATTGAATGCACATATCATCGTCAAAAAGTTCTCATTTCCAAACAACTCTGTTTATTTTGGCACTGTAATGGTAGAATTGGATATTTGAGAATTTAAATGTGGTTCCATGAATAAATATTTTGAAAGTCCAAGGTTGGTTCCACAAGTGACGAGCTATGAAATCAAAATTTCATCAGCAACAATTTTTTTTGCGAAAAGTGTCTCTGCATTTTTTCCTCCTCCGTCTTAAATATGTTAGCTTCTATAAAAACCTTCTTCATTCATCTTTCTTTCTTTATCTATGCATCTCAATATTCATGCCTATTTGGGATGGAAATGGATATGATGGAGAATGGCCATGAGAATTGCCATCACCGCCGGCGGTCTAGTCCTATCCAGCTTACTTGCTGGATTCGAGTTCTCCGAGTGATGAGGAATGATGGAATAAACACCCTAGCCATATCATCAGAGCCGAGCCTTATCTAATATTAGGATTTTTTATAGTTTATTTTACAGTTTCCTTTCATTTTATTTAATTTTAAATTTCTACTTTATCTTTCCTCCAGCATGTAATAGAACTGATAGTCATATTTTTTGTGCTTTGAGTTTTTCTTTTTCTCAAAAGAAAGCCCCAGGGCATTGTCGCATCCCGCCTTCTTCTCCACTGCGTTAGACATAATTTGGTCTCTGAGCCAAACACTCCCCATGGATCCATCCCCCTTGCTCATGACTCCACTGCCTCCTCAGTTGCCGATCGACCCCCATTTCCCACTTTTTTTGCCTTCAGTTTTCTTTTATTTAAGATTTCCTGGTCAACTCATTTGCCTTTGGTGCAAAATCAATTCAGAGTTTCTAGCCGATGGACGAGACGAGGGGGGGTGAACGTGATGCAAGTGAAAGCCCACAGGGCGGTTGGCTCGATCTCAATTAACGGTGATCACGCCGTCAATTAATTGTAATACTCTCATTCAATGAACGGAGGATGAAGTAACGAAGATACATGAATGCTCACAGAAAGAGAGCAAATTCAAATTGAAGTAGTGCCCCTACGATCTTGCTAATGGCCGTACGGGATATCTTTCGGAACCCTCCCTCTTTCTCTCGCTGCTTCTCTCTAGGTTACGAGGCTCACAGGATTCTTTCCGTTAGGTGTATAAAGTCGGGCTGCATCTCCTATTGGAGGAAAACTGGACAGAGGATATGAGAGTGTCTTAGGGATAGAGAGAGAGAGAGAGAGAGAGAGAGAGAATATTGAGAAAAGGAAGTCATCAGGCCGGAGAGAGAGAGAGAGAGAGAGAGAGAAGAGTTTCTGAATTTTTATATTGATCCGTATAAACCTGGAGTTTCTAGGGGACCACGAATAAGAGACTTTGGTTGTGACTACGGAGAGAGAGAGAGAGTTGACCAAAGGCAGCATTACTGCATGCCCTGTAGCCTGAGCACGAGCAAAGGGGATACGAAAGCTCGAATACATGACTGCGCTGATCTCGTCTTGTTCGAAAAAAAAAAGGCTATCGGCAGCTACTATTCACCCGGACAGCCCACTTAGTCAACCTCTCCACATTAAATAATTCCCTTCACCTTTCTCATTGAAGATGTCATCGCCTGAGAAAAGTCGCCAATAAGTCCTATCTACCGTGGCCATTAAGTCCCGGCGTCCCCCTACAAACCGGGACGGGGAGGATAAATTTAAGTAGAAAGGTCTGTCAAATAGCCAAGCAGGCAACTTTCCCTGATTTGACTTCTCTTGTCGGCTAGAAACCCTGAGAAAGAGAGAGGGCCGATCGTGCATGAGGTGTATCAAACAACGCGGGAAGCCTCCTAGTCTGAGAGCAGGAAATTCAAGACCTCCACGTCGTTGGCCCGGTTCGAAAGAGAGAGAATAGAGAGAAAGAGCAGGAGATGGTGAAGAGAGAGAAAGGTACGGGAGAGTGAGAGGGAGAAAGACATGAGAGAGAGAGAGAGTATGAGAAAGAGGAGAAAGAAAGAACGAACGAGTGTGGGAGACGGAAAGAAAGAACGGTGGGGCGAGAGAGTCTGAGATAGAGAGAGAGAGAGATACTGCCGACAGTAAGTTAGCGTGAGATTGATCCCCTGGACTCCCCCCAGCTTTCATTCCCCCCTTGGCATTAAATTATTCCTGATTACATGGAAATGGTAGGCCACCCCGGAAATCAAAAAGATAGAAAGCAAATTAAGGCAAGAAGTTGTACGTCTTGGGTGAATGCTTCTAGGTAATGTGGTTGCCAATGGAGCCGAGCAAGGCAATGTGGCTGCCAATGGAGAATCAGGCCAAGGGGAATCAAAGCGGCAATTTGATGATGAAAGGCTCATTCATGGGCTAGCTAAGACATCCGTGCAACGCCGTTCGTGTGAGGAACCGAGAGAATGCCGGTCTTCCGAGGGATGACTACAGACTGGATTATCCGTCTAAGAGACGAATGTCAGTCGCCGCCTATTCTCCAAAGTCAAGGAAAACACAGCCTCGCATTTGAGGATCTGTATGCCAGTAGGTAGTGTCCAGACTACAGTGCCATGCATTGATGATGCCTCTAGTCAATGCCACAGAAAATAAACCCTATAAGAGACCGCCCTCATCTCCTCCGTCCTCTCATCCAACCAAGAAAGCATCGTCCAATTTTTCCTCATCCAAATCTATTCCACTCATGGCGCTCAAGAGCAGCATCGAAGCCAATCGCGAGGGTGCCGAGATCTACGCCGGAGATGATCTCTGCCGTCAAAAGTCCATCGAGCTCTTGGAGGAGCTGAACCTTCCCAGGGGGCTCCTCCCCATGGACGGGAACGTGGAAGAACTGGGCATCAACCGCCAGACAGGCTTCCTGTGGGTGCGCCAGAAGAAGGCCCTCAACTACACCTTCAGAAAGGCCGGCCGTCTCGTTTGCTTCGGCACCGAGGTCACGGGCTTTCTGGAGAACCGCAAGATAAAGCGGGTGACCGGAGTCAAGTCCCGCGAGCTCCTAATGTGGTTCGCTCTGGGAGAGTTCTTCGTGGACCCCAATAACCCTACAAAGATCACCTTCAGGACTCCGGCAGGTCTCTCGTTGAGCTACCCCACATCAGCTTTTGAGCTCGAGGAGCAAGGAAGCCTAAAGCTTACGGCATAGAATGTGCTGAGCTTTGATTTCAAACGAAGTGCAACTAAATCTAAAGATGTAACTCCAAGTCTTATGTATCCTCCACTTTTCATGCATTCTTGATTGCGATACTACTTATCGTAGATGATATTGCCACAAGATGATTATGAAGTCAACGTTACGATTTACAAGGTTCTTGTCTACTTGCTTGCACTACTTGATCACATATCAATTCTTCAAATTTCATTAACTATTTTTCACCAATGTCAAGAGATATGATCAAGAAATGGACAAGGCTTGAATGAGAAATAAAAGATCAAAGTTAGGGAGAGAAATCTGATATTGAGGAGAGAGAGAATTAAGGTTAAGCTCCTAATGGCCTATTTAAACAAAAAATGGTACCTACTTGAGCATAGTCGTTATGAAATAGTCAAATTCTAACCATACTTTTCTAAGGAATTGTTTCCATTAATGTCGGATCAAGGCTTATTTGTACAATCACAACAATGAAATCGTCAAGATTCAAACACAAATTTCCCTATCAATTTCACCAATCTTGTCTCATTTCCTAGAGCTAATGTAAGGAAAAATATGTCTACAATTTTCTGGGATTGAGTCATCTTCAGGAATCAAACAAAGCTTGATTCCAAGCCAAAATGACGATGAAAAACCAAAGAATTAAATAAAGTTGTAAGGGCACTCAATACTTTTTCTGGCTGTTTGATTGCTCCATTAAGGCAGGGAGACGAGCAAACTTGTAAGAAGGGAGAAGAGAAAATAGAAATGATCTAAATTGGGTTAAATATGGATCCTCCAATGCATCTTGATCATGGGAAGTAGTGCCAGCCATTTGATTTGCTATCATCAATATTTGTGGAACTTTTGTAATCTGCCACTCATGGCCACACATGGAGGAAAGAGAATAAACTTTGATGAATGGATATAGGTTTGTTTGATCTTTGCTCCCTTGTAAGTGTGGAATAGGATCTTACCAGAGGTTTTTTTTAATAGCCTTATTAAAAGTAGTGACTTTTTCCCACCATGTGCGAGCTTATCATTTGTCACTGCAAACAAAAGCAGCTCTCAGTGAGAAATTGCAACATTCTTCCTTTTTACTTGCTAGCTGAAAAGTAGTTGTTATAGCGGATCGTAGATCCCCATGTGTATTTGCTCCTCGCATGGCTCTTATAGTCCCCAATTTTTTAATGGCCTAGAGAATGCCACATGTTGAAAAAAGGAAAAAATGCAGTGACTCTTACATAGAGAAAGTTTTCAGAACATATATGTAAGAGGATGTTATACAGCCATTAAGGGCCTCCACTTCTTCTCTCCTCTATATAAACCAATGTATTTTTGCCTTCTCTCTGAACGCAATTCATTTTTTCATATGATATCATAGAAAGCCCTTTAAAGTCTTTCTTTTTTAGGCATCATCTAGGGTGGTGGATGTTAGAATCTAAAATTCGATAGGCTTTCAAAATTTTGATCATAATATCCAACATAGTAAAATATATTGAATCGAACATTCAAAATATCAAGGCCCCACGAACCAATGATCTTATTATCTAATACAAATTAGTATCTATACTTACAATGTTCACTTGAAGAAATTCTTGAAGTTGTTTAACTGTGTAGTCTACAAGATCACTAGATAGTTTGATGTCCTCTTCAATGCCCGTCACCAAGAGAGAAAGAGAAGATAGGAAAGAATTTGAACAAGACTTCCATGGGCACCTTAAAATGTGGTCCTTCTTTTTCTAGTTATAAAAATTGGTAACATGAATGTTTCACAAAAAACCCTCATACTTATTTAATATCCACCAAGGTTTGTAAATCTTATATATAGATCCTATAGATATATATATCTTGCTAGTTAATAACTTGATAGACCCAATAACACCTTATTGGTTAGTACTATTAATTATCTATATCAACATATAGATTCATTAATCAATGATCAATTCAACGTAAGCAACAAGTCAAGTAGTTGGCCCTTTGGGTGCCAAGTAAATCACGTGTTCGAGGAGATATGGAGTGTATAAGAGCCATCATATGAAACCTCTTGTATAATCATTCATCTGCAAAATTCATGAATGAATTAGGGTATGATATTCTTGTTATAATCTAAAGTTGATAAGCCTTACAAAAATTTTGATTGTAGCGGAATACATTGAATCGAATATTCAAACCATCGAGCCACCAAGAACCTCTGATCTTATCATAAAATATGTATGAGAAAACATACATACAAGGTTTCCTTGAAAGAGTTATTTAAGTTATTCAAGTGACTATCCTCTAGTGGTATCCACACGATCTCGAGATGGCTAGATCTTCTCTTCAAAACTCGTCGCCAAGAGAGAAAAAGAAGAAAGGAATTCTCACAATGCTTACATAGGCACCTTGAGTTGTGATCGTTCTCTCCCCATTTATAAATATTTAGTATGTGGATTTTTCTAAAAAATCCTCACAATCATGTTTGTGTCCACCAACATCCATAGACCTTATGTACGTAACCCTTAAGGTCCACAGATCTCACTAGTTAATAACTATATAGACCTAATAACACCTTATTGGTCAACCTTTATTAATTATCTACATCAATATAAATATTAATTAATCAAGGATCAATTTAACTTAATCTATAGGTTGAGTAGCTAGTTCGTAGGGTGACAAGCTATATGACATACTCTAAGAGATATGAATTTTATAAGTACTCACTTGTGCAACCTTTCTATTATCGGTTACTATGTATTTGTAATATTTTATTCTCACGAGACTCATGAATGACTTAGGGTATAGTCAACTAGTCAAACCCTAATCGATTACTCAAGTTAGTAATGATGCATATAAGAAATTATTGGGAACTCCTCCGGTATTTTTACTACCTTGGCAAAGGATTTTCATTTCATATTATTCCTTAAGTCAATCCTCTCAAATACCAAGGGCAAAGGATCTCATCTTGACCACACAATCATCTTTGGAGACTTTATGTTGTATCCAATATATGATATTTTAGAGATCCCATAGGTAGGGATTCATAAGCGCTAATCAGAACATAGTCATCCATCCACAAGATGCTTTTGGTGTCTCAAGTCAAAGAACTATACACAACTATGATATTCATCAACTTGATTGAGAGTTAGGTATAATACCATTTACGGATTCATACGGATCAATTCAGTGAACTCTTTCTCCAAAAAGTACCCACTATCTACCCTTAGTGTCTCCACACCGATGGCTATATGATCAACCAGACTTATCATATAGGGCACATTAGATAGTGTTATTCTTTATGGATAATTTAATATTCTTCTCAAATATCCCATGAATAGGAATGTTTAGAACATATATATAAAGACTAGTGATCATTGTATTATGATTTGATTATAATTCACTTAGTCATTGCATATGCTCATGGATTGCACTACAAACATCACACAAGAATGAAAATGAATAAATTTCATTTCAATGAACATAAATGAGATATATGGAAGTGTGGTTGGTTCATAGACCTCATAATATCCATCAAGGCCTCTCCTCATGATGCCTTGTTTTGAACTTGTTGGCATTATTTATATTTCACCTCTTTCACTCTACTGGGGTATCTATAGTCCAAAGAAGCAGCAATCATGAGAGCTGCCACACAGAGCTCTATCGCCTATTACATCATCGACATTTTTGTGCATGACTTGTTAATTCCATTAACTCTTTCTATCTTACCTCTTGCACTCTATTGAGGAATCTGAAGTTCAAAGAAACAACAATCATGGGAGTAGCCACAAAGAGCTCTATCGCCCACTGCATCATCGACATTTTTTACATAATTTCTTGGCCACATGCAATGCAACGAAAATCAAGGGAGGAAAATCATCACTCTATCTCCCCTCCCCTCGCCTAGTGCAAGCCACGGACTCTATTCTCAATCGTGTTGTTGTTCAGTTTTGAAGTCAATAAGCCTTCGAAAATATAATCAAAACTTCGAATAAAGCCGAATACATTAAATCAAATTATCAAAGCATCGAGCCACCAATAATAGATGATCCTATCATCTAATATGTATGAGAAAACATACTTATAGGGTTCCCTTGAAGGACATCTTGAAGCTATTTAACTTTCTAACCTCTAGCAGTTTCAACCTGGTCCTCGAATAGTTGGATCTCCTCTTCAAAGTTCTTCACCAAGAGAGAAAGAGAAGAAAGTAGAGAGTTACTACAAGGCTTGCAATGGCCGCCTTGAGTTATTGTCATTTTCCCCCTATTTATAGAAATTTGGTATAAATATATTGTTGGAACTTGAGTTTTTATTTTAGATTCATTAGAATAATCAGATACATAAAATAGAAATAAATTCATAGCTGAATTTATTGGGTGATTCTTCATCTGTGTAGATTTTTTAAGTGGAGAATAGTCTTCTTGAATATCCCCAAGATAACCACTTGATCTCTAGAAGAAATGGGAATCTATCTAGAGGGTTATAGGCCTTGGGCTACTCAAGGGGACTATAGCCTCTTATTTATAGAGAGTGAGGAGATCTTAAGCCTCTTAATCAATAACTAGTTAGCCTATTATTGACTATTTACTAATTTAATTGCCTCTAGACAGAAATAACGTCCACACACATAAATGAATGTCTTAATCCACCCCTTGAACATAATTTAATAACTTAATAGGATTAAATGATAGCTAATCCACAATAATACATAACTATGTCCACTTAATAGAGATTAAACCTAATATATATTTCATAACACCCTCGTAATTATGTCTATATCCACCAACATTCGTAGACCTTATGTGTGTAACTATCTAGATTCATATATCTCACTAGTTAAAAACACTATAGACCCAATAATATCTTATTGATTAATTATCCAATAATTGAAGTAAACTAATAGATAGGCGGAGTTGCTAGCTTGTTAGATGCCAAGCTACACCAATATTGTAGGAGATATGAAGTATATATGAACTCCCGTATAGAACCTTACCATTATTGGTTACCATATATATTTAATATTTTATCCGCACGAGACTCATGAATGACTTAGGATATGGTGAACTCTGAAACCCTAATCAATTACTCAAGTTAGTATTACTGCATGTAGAAAATTATGGGGAACTCCTCTAATATTTCTGCTACCTTGGCCATTAATTTTATCACATCTCATTCCTTGTGTCAATCTCCCTAAATATTGATGGGGGATGATCTCATCTTAACCACACAATCATCTCCTTTGCGAGCCTTGTTGGTGTTGCAAGCTCTTTCTCCCAATCTTTCTACTGGTGTTGCTATCATTGTCGCCTCTTGTTGATGTTGACCTACCCTAGCCAATTTTCTACCTCGCCTTTTTTCACTAGTCTTGTCTATTCACCTCCTTTTGCTTGGGTCAACCTTCTCGTTTTTGTTGTGTGCTAGCCACCTTGAGGTCAAGCCCAAGAGAGCCCATTCTACCCCCAGCCACTTTTTTTGCTATGCCTAGGCAAATCAAGTATGGCAACCACTTTCAAGCGAAAACAAAGGTAATCTCCTTGCAAGCCATGCCACACCATGTTGCCTGATATGCATAAAATCACGGTCATTGAATGTGCAAGTTCAAATATCAAAAATCATACTCAACTCTTTAAATTTAGTTTTGAAATATAGAATAATGGTAAGTTCATGATGAATTCACAAGTAGGAAGGTTAAAATATTGAAACTGAGAAATATTTCTAGTATTTTTAGATGAAGAAAGTGGAGATGATCTATGAAAAGAAAAAGATGTACGCGAAAAATGAAACGAACCAATCAAACTTTTCCAAAGTCCTTTCAAAAGTTGAAAATCCTTGATCGAAGGTGAGTATGAAATGTAAGGTTTGAAAATATAAAAATTTTGATGAATAGATTTGGAAAATGAAAAATATCAATGGAAAATTATTATAATCTAAATATTTGTAATGAAAACACATTACAGTGATGCTCTCTAATTGAAACACACTTTTGAAAGCCTATCCATTTCACTCGGACTTGGCATCTTGTGTCCAACACAAGAAATGAATAGAAAGGAGAAGAAACTCAATAGAAATTATGGTTTATATATGAAGAATGATAAATTAATGCTCTTTGTCCTCTTAGGTAGCCAATCCTGAAAGCACACAATGTAGCATTCCAAAACCCTGATTTTTCTATCTCATAATTTAAATCATCTGATGGATTAGTAGAGCTTGAAATAACATATCATGCGTATAAACTTTTAGACCCTAAATCCTTTAAGATCATGAGATATCATGATTTTAATTAGGGTTCTTTCTAATAACTGAAAATTCCTTAAGAATTGCTTGATTTGATCAGAATTTTTTGATTTTTATCAACTTGATCAGTTGAATGCACCAAATTTCATCATGCTTTGTGTTGAGATTTACCAGGAAGAGAGAGAAAGAGCGAATGAATCATTTGCCGTTGAATTGATCTTCGCAAGTGCAAAATGAATGATAATATGTAACTTATACTTCTAATTACATGCTTATTAATTAAAATTAAGACATAAACCATTCTATTCCTATGCTTGTTATTATACTTTGAGTCAATAATTATCATTTGATGTAATTTACAGCTATAATCTAAAAATGTAATATTTTAAGGGATAATCATACATAATTAAAGATTAAAATATTTAATTAGATTATTTTCATTTTATAATTGACTTTATAATCAAGTTATAATTTCAAATAATAGGAGAGAATATTTTTATACACAATTATTTTTCTCATCTTATTTTTCATGAAAAATGAGCATCTTTTTTAGTTAAAAATTTATTCTCTTGTCATTTGTTATATTTAAATTTTTAGAATGATAGATTTTTTAATTTCGGATAAAACAAAAAAGATTAAAAAGGAGTTATACTATGAAAGTTCTAAATTTTCTAGATTTTTTCTAGATTTTTAAAGATTTTTGCATTTCTTTTGCATTTATTTTAATTTAAAATTTGGTCTTAATGCATGCGTTGATATGACGGATGATGTGGTCGATGTGCTTGCGTGTAGACACGTGATGACGTATGTGCATGCCATGTGGCACACACGTTGCACAAGTCTATATGTGTGGATAGTGGTAACAATGCACTTTTAGGGCATAAGCTAACTACTAATATCTCATACACATGAATACGCAATATTCACCTTAAGTTTTTCCATAATGTATTATTTTTCTATTTTTCTCTTATGGTGACGTGGCGCACTCAAAAGCGGCTTATCAGCTTGAAAGGAAATGACTTAATCTTTACCCTCCACTTTCACTTAGTGAAGGGGGTACGTAGAGTGTTTTGATTGGATGACAATTTGCTTTATTAAATGTCAATCAAGCTTGGTCGTTCATCTGGGAGTTATAATGTTTCACAATAAATGCTTGATGCACTCGTATGGACGCATTGCTGCATCTTCAGCACTCGATGAAAATTGAACGTCAGCTATTATGCGACGCTTCTTCTTCATCCACGACATGGCAAGATCTGAGCTCTTCATCTTAGATCAAATGGACACGACTTAACAATGATGATGTGCATCTTTGAGTTTCACCTAAACTATTGATTTAAGATCAATCATCAATCTAACGACCACTCCCAATCATTTGTCTATTTATATTCTCTTTCTTTGCTGGTGTAAAACATTCATGGATGTTTCAATCAATCTAACCTTTTGGACATCTCAATCCTTTAATATCTTGTTTTCTCTCTCTTCTAAACTCATTTCTGTGTCTAAGAAGTATTTGAAATCAATATTTTGTCAAGGGAGAACGAAGAATTCTTCGCTTGAACTCTAAATTTTCATTTTTTAAAACACGGAATGAAGAGCCTTTACCCAGTAATTAATTAGATTTTTTTAGCACAATTTCAGCTTAGATCACATCTTTTGTCCTATAAGATTCAATTCTAATTATGACGCATAGATTAATTTAATTTTATAAATTTTAGTCAATTTCTCTCTCTTCATGATCAAATTTTTCTCTCTTCACTTTGCTCCTTGATTTCTCCATGAATACTATTGCAAATTGAGTGATTTTTTATCATGTCAATTTGTCTTAGAGTTTATTTTCTGATAAAATAATGTTTTTTAATTTTTCCATCATTCGATTGATCTCATTTTCAATACATCTCAAAAAATTCTATAGTTCCTAGTGGATTTAACACTTATTCACCATTATACTAATCAATTTAGAATTAAATCTTCAAATTTTTGAGTTAGGAAATGTTTTTGACAAGAAGAAGTATGTTTTCCATGATCGCACAAATTTGTTCTGTCAAATGGCACTATTGTTGGGGATTTAGTCATATTTTAAAAGTAAATTATACAATTTTGACTTGATAAAACTTAGATTTTTTTCATTTTTTTCTTGATTTTAACTTGCATTGAACGTACATTGAGCGATCTAAAGAAGACATCCATCTTTCATGTCCATTAATGATGAGATTGAGTGATTTTCCCCTTTCTACGAATTAGGGACGATCACTTTTTCAAAATCGCATTAAGAGAGCTTAACTCTCATGGATGTCGATGCCAGGTATGATCATTTGCCATTATTTGATAATATAATTATGTTTTTTATACCATCCACCCTTTCATGAGATGACAACCCACTACTAGAACGAGGAACAACCCTTTAAAAGTAAGACCTTTTTAACAATCCTCGCCTTCCTCTCTTGCATCTTCTTTGATGACAGAACCCATAGAAATGGCCTAGAATGACAAGAGAAATGTTAGGCTTGTTTTCCAAAGACCTATCACTCATATTCATGTTCCCATGAACAA
This sequence comes from Lemna minuta, assembly GCA_024174645.1. Lineage (NCBI taxonomy): Eukaryota > Viridiplantae > Streptophyta > Magnoliopsida > Alismatales > Araceae > Lemna > Lemna minuta. The sequence continues at coordinate 568,793 of CM044105.1, forward strand.
AGATGCAAATTTTAGAGCAAATTCTTATGTAATGAGTATGCTACCTATCTTCCATGACAAGCCTTCCGAGGATCCCTATCTACATGTAGACAAGCTTAGCCAAGTGTGTGGAATTAATCAAATTCATAATGTTCGAAAAATAATATTTTAAATATATTCTAAAATCTATTTTAGAGCGAAAGTTTTTTGCTTAAGGTAGGGAAAAGAGCTCAGTTCTTGGACCGAGATGGGGGAGGAATTTCTAAAAAAATACCAATCAATAGGAAAACCCATCTTTGTTAGAAAGGATGTTCACAAGTTTATACAAGGGTCGAGTGAAACCTTTCATGAAGCTTGGGAAAGACTTAGAGACCTCGCTAGGGAGTGCCCCCACCATAGAGTGCCTAACCATGAACTTACACAAATATTTTATGATGGGTTAGGCCCACACAATAAATACTTATAGATACATCAGCAGCAGCACCTTCATGAGTCTATGGTGGAAAATAGCCATAAGAATTTGGCAAAGCTATTTGAACAAGATATCATGTTGAAAGGGCAATTGATCAACACCAAGCTAGTCGAGACAAGCATGCTCCTAGAAAGGATCTAAAAGATGTCAAAGGTCTAAAACCTTCTACTAGATTGACTAAACTTCCAAAACGGTTCTAAAGGACTCGTGCCCATTTCACTACAAGACATGTCACCATGTGCCCATTGCTCAAGGCTTGATCATGTCGAGCTAGATTCCCCAGTGATGGTAGTAAAAGGATAGGACATGTTTAGACAAGGCTTGCTAATAACATGCAATTTCACGCATTAATGTTATGCATTTTATGCATTTCTTCTTTAAAATATAATCATAAATACATGTTATCATGATTATAAATGATTAAATTGATAAATTCTATGTTTTAAAAGATATTCTTGAATTTTATAAATTAATAGCATTTTATGGGTATTTTAATGACATTGATTCATCAAGAATATATATATATATATATATATATATAATGAATTAACATTTTTCTGGATTTTTTTATAATCTTTTTGAGAATTTTTAGAAATTAAAATCTTTAAAAAATAAATTTATAAAAATAGAGAAAAGGGGAATATAGAAAAAAAGAAGAGAGGAGAGAGAGTCTCTCTCTCTCTCTCTCTCTCTCTCTCTCTTCCTCTCCTTCATCTCTCTCTCTCTCTCTCTCTCTTCCTCTCCTTCATCTCTCTCTCTCTGTCGCTCTTCCTTTCCTCTCTCCCTTTTTTCCCCCTTCTATATTGAATTTGCAATGATCTTAATTTCAAACATTGATCAAGAATCATCATTAATCACATAAATAAGAATTAAACCATCAAATTCATGCTTTTCTATCCTT
>CM044105.1:570644-820709 GCA_024174645.1 Lemna minuta
TTTGAGCTCGAGGAGCAAGGAAGCCTAAAGCTTACGGCATAGAATGTGCTGAGCCTTGATTTAAACGAAGTGCAACTAAATCTAAAGATGTAACTCCAAGTCTTATGTATCCTCCACTTTTCATGCATTCTTTTGTGCGATACTACTTATCGTGGATGATATTGCCACTAGATGATTATGAAGTCAACGTTACGATCCACAAGGTTCTTGTCTACTTGCTTGCACTACTTGATCACATATCAATTCTTCAAATTTCATTAACTATTTTTCAACAATGTCAAGAGATATGATCAAGAAATGGACAAGGCTTGAATGAGAAATAAAAGATCAAAGTTAGGGAGAGAAATCTGATATTGAGGAGAGAGAGAATCAAGGTTAAGCTCCTAATTGCCTATTTAAACAAAAAATTGTACCTACTTGAACATAGTCATTACGAAATAGTCAAATGCTAACCATAATTTTCTCAGGAATTGTTTCCATTAACGTCGGATCAAGGCTTATTTGTACAATCACAATGTCGAAATCATCAAGATTCAAACACAAATTTTCCTATCAATTTCACCAATCTTGGCTCATTTCCTAGAGCTAATGTATGGAAAAATATGTCTACAACATTCTGGGATTGAGCCATCTTCAGGAATCAGAATGACGATGAAAAACCAAAGAATTAAATAAAGTTTTAAGGGCACTCAATACTTTTTCTAGCTGTTTGATTGCTCCATTAAGGCAGGGAGACGAGGAAACTTTTAAGAAGGGAGAAGGGCAAATAGAAATGATCTATATCGAGTTAAATTATGGATCCTCCGATGAATCTTGATCATGGAAAGTAGTGCCACCCATTTGATTTGCTATCATCAATATTTATGGAACTTTAGTAATCTGCCACTCATGGCCACACATGGAGGAAAGAGAATAAACTATGATGAATGGATCTAGGTTTTTTTGATCTTTGCTCCCTTGTAAGTGTGGGATAGGATCCTACCAGAGGTTTTTTCTAATAGCCTTATTAAAAGTAGTTACTTGTTGCCGCCATGTGCGAGCTTATCATTTGTCACTACAAACAAAAGCAGCTCAGAGTGAGAAATTTCAACATTCTTCCTTTTTACTAGCTAGCTAAAAAGTAGTAGTTATAGCAGATCGTAGATCCCCATGTGTGCTTGCTCCTCACATGGCTCTTATAGTCCCCAGTTTTTTCATGGCCTAGAGAATGCCACATGTTGGAAAAAGGAAGAAATGCAGTGAGTCTTACGTATAGAAAGTTTTATAACATATATATAAGAGGATGTTATACAGCCATTAAGGGCCTCCTCTTCTTCTCTCCCCTATATAAACCAATGTATTTTTGCGTTCTCTCTCAATGCAGTTCATTTTTTTCATATGATATCATAGCAAGCCCTTTAGAGTCTTTCTTTTTGAGCCATCATCTAGAGTGGTGGATGTTGGAATCAAACATTTGATAGGCTTTCTAAATTTTGATCATAATATCCAACATAGTAAAATATATCGAATCGACCATTTAGAATATCACGGCACCAAGAACCAATGATCTTATTATCTAATACAGATTAGTATCTATACTTGCAAGGTTCACTAGAAGTTCTTGAAGTTGTTTAAGTGTGTAGTATATAAGATCACTAGATAGTTTGATGTCCTCTTCAATACCCGTCACCAAGAGAGAAAGAGACAATAGGAAAGAGTTTCAACAAGACTTCCATGGGCACCTTAAAATGTGGTCCTTTTTTTCTATTTATAAAAATTGTAACATGAATGTTTCACAAAAAACCCTCATACTTATTGAATATCCACCAAAGTTTGTAAATATTATATATAGATCCTATAGATATATATATCTTGCTAGTTAATAACTTGATAGACCTAATAACACCTTATTGGTTAGTATTATTAATTATCTATATCAATATATAGATTCATTAATCAATGATCAATTCAACCTAAGCAACAAGTCAAGTTGTTGGCCCTTTTGGTGCCAAGTAAATCACGTGTTCGAGGAGATATAGAGTGTATAAGAGCTCTCATATGAAACCTCTTCTATAATCATTCATATGCAAAATTCATGAATAAATTAGGTTATGATTTTCTTGTTATGATCGAAAGTTGATAAGCCTTCCAAAATTTTGATTGTAGCGGAATACATTGAATCGAATATTCAAACCATCCAGCCACCAAGAACCTCTGATCTTATCATATAATATGTTGAGAAAACATGCATACAAGGTTTCCTTGAAAGAGTTATGTAAGCTATTCCAGTGACTATCCTCTAGTGGTATCACACGATCCTCCAGATGGCTAAATCTTCTCTTCAAAACTTGTCGCCAAGAGAGAAAAAGAAGAAAAAAATTCTCACAAGGCTTACATAGGCACCTTGAGTTGTGATCTTTCTCTCCCCATTTATAAACATTTAGAATGTGAATTTTTCTAAAAAATCCTCACAATCATGTTTGTGTCCACCAACATCCATAGACCTTATGTGCGTAACCCTTAAGGTCCACAAATCTCACTAGTTAATAACTATATAGACCTAATAACACTTTATTGGTCAACCTTTATTAATTATCTACATCAGTATAAATATTAATTAATCAAGGATCAATTTAACCTAATCTATAGGTTGAGTAGCAAGTTCGTAGGGTGACAAGCTATACGACATACTCTAAGATATATGAAGTATATAAGTACTCACTTGTGCAACCTTTCTATTATCAGTTACTATGTATGTGTAATCTTTTATTCTCACGAGACTCATGAATGACTTAGGGCATAGTCAACTGGTCAAACCCTAATCGATTACTCAAGTTAGTAATGATGCATATAAGAAATTATTAGGAACCCCTTCCCCAGTATTTTTACTACCTTGGCGAAGGATTTTCATTTCATCTTAGTCCTTAAGTCAATCCCCTCAAATACCAAGGGCAACGGATCTCATCTTGACCACACAATCATCTTTGAAGACATTATGTTATATCCAATATATGATATTTTAGAGATCCGGATTCATACGGATTAATTGAGTGATCTCTTTCTCCAAAGAGCACCCACTATCTACCCTTAGTGTCTCCACACCGATGGCTATATGATCAACCAGACTTATCATATAAGTCACATTAGATAGTGTTATTCTTTATGGATAATTCAATATTCTTCTCAAATATCTCATGAATCGGAATGTTTAGAACATATATATAAAGACTAGTGATCATTGTATTATGATTTGATTATAATTCACTTAGTCATTGCACATGCTCATGGACTTCATTGTAAACATCACACGAGAATGAAAATGAATAAATTTCATTTCAATGAACATATATGAGATATATGGAAGTGCGGTTAATCCATAGACCGCATAATTTCCATCAAGGCCTCTCCTCATGATGCCTTGTTTTGAACTTGCTGGCATTATTTATATTTCACCTCTTTCAGGCTACTGAGGTATCTATAGTCCAAAGAAGCAGCGATCATGGGAGCTGCCACACAAAGCACTATCGCCTATTACATTGTCGACATTTTTGTACATGACTTGTTAATTCCATTAACTCTTTCTATCTTACCTCTTTCACTCTATTGAGGAATCTGAAGTTCAAAGAAACAACAATCATAGGAGTAGCCACAAAGAGCTCTATTGCCCATTGCATCATCGACATTTTTTACATGATTTCTTGGCCACATGCAATGCAACCAAAATCAAGGGAGGAAAATCATCAATCTATCTCCCCTCCCCTCACCTAGTGCAAGCCACATACTCTATTATCAACCTTGTTTTTGTTCGGTTTTAAAGTCAATAAGCCTTCGAAAATGTAATCAAAACTTCGAATGAAGCCGAATACATTAAATCAAATTATCAAAGCATCGAGCCACCAATAAAAAATGATCCTATCATCTAATATGTATGAGAAAACATACTAATAGGGTTCCCTTGAAGAACTTCTTGAAGCTATTTAACTTTCTAGCCTCTAGCAGTTTCAACTTGGTCCTCAAATAGTTTGATCTCCTCTTCAAAGTTCTTCACCAAGAGAGAAAGAGAAGAAAGTAGAGAGTTCATACAAAGCTTGCAATGGCCACCTTGAGTTATTGTCATTTTCTCCCTATTTATAGAAATTTGGTATAATGATATTATTGGAACTTGAGTTTTTAATTTGGATTCAATAGCTGAATTTATTGGGTGATTCTTCATCTGTGTAGATTTTTTAAGTGGAGAATAGTCTTCTTGAATATCCCCAAGATAATCACTTGATCTCTAGAAGAAATGGGAATCTATCTAGAGGGTTATAAGCCTTGGGCTACTCAAGGGGACTATAGCCTCTTATTTATAGAGAGTGAGGAGATCTTAAGCCTCTTAATCAATAACTAGTCAGCCTATTATTGACTATTTACTGATTTAATTGCCTCTACAGAGAAATAACCTCCACACAAATAAGTGAATGTCTTAATCCACCCCTTGAACATAATTTAATAACTTAATAGGATTAAATGATAGCTAATCCATAATAATACATAACTATGTCCACTTAATAGAGATTAAACCTAATTTATATTTCATAAAACGCTTGTAATTATGTCTATATCTACCAACATTTGTAGACCTTTTGTGTGTAACTATCTAGATTCATATATCTCACTAGTTCAAAACACTATAGACCCAATAATATCTTATTAATTAATTATCCAATAATTGATGTATACTAATAGATAGGTGGAGTTTCTAGCTTTTTAGATGCCAAGCTACACCAATATTGTAGGAGATATGAAGTATATATGAACTCCCGTATAGAACCTTACCATCATTGGTTACCATATATATTTAATCTTTTATCCGCACGAGACTCATGAATGACTTAGGATATGGTGAACTCTGAAACCCTAATCAATAACTCAAGTTAGTATTACTGCTTGTAGAAAATTATGGGGAACTCCTCTAATATTTCTACTACCTTGGCCATTGATTTTATCAAATCTTATTCCTTGAGTCAATCTCCCTAAATATTGATGGGGGATGATCTCATCTTAACCACACAATCATCTCCTTTGCCAGCCTTGTTGGTGTCGGAAGCTCTTTCTCCCAATCATTCTACTGGTGTTGCTATCATTGTTGCCTCTTGTTGACCTTGACCTACCCTAGCCAATTTTCCACCTCGCCTTTTTTCACTAGTCTTGTTTATTCACCTCCTTTTGCTTGGGTCAACCTTCTCGATTTTGTTGTGTGCTAGCCACCTCGAGGTCAAGCCCAAGAGAGCCCATTCCACCCAAGCCACTTTTTTTGGCTATGTCTGGGCAAATCAAGTACAGCAACCACTTTCAAGCGACAACGAAGGTAACATCCTTGCAAGCCATGCCACACCATGTTGCCTAATATGCATAAATCACGGTCATTGAATGTGCAAGTTCAAGTATCAAACATCATACTCAACTCTTTAAATTTAGTTTTGAAATATAGAATAATGGTAAGTTCAGGATGAATTCACAGGTAGGAAGGTTAAAATATTGAAACTAAGAAAATTTCTGGTATTTTTAGATGAAGAAAGTGGAGATGATCTATGAAAAGAAAAAGATGTAAGCAAAAAATGAAACGAACCAATCAAACGTTTCCAAAGTCCTTTCAAAAATTGAAAATCCTTGATCAAAGGAGAGTATGAGATGTAGGGTTTGAAAATATTAAAATGTTGATGAATAGATTTGGAAAATGAAATATATCAATGGAAAATTATTATAATCTAAAGATTTGTAATGAAAACACATTACAGTGATGCTCTCTAATCGAAACACACTTTTGAAAGCCTATCCATTTGACTCGAACTTGGCATCTTGTGTCCAACACAAGAAATGAATAGAAAAGAGAAGAAACTCAATAGAAATTATGGTTTATATATGAAGAATGATCAATTACTGCTCTTTGTCCTCTTAGGTAGCCAATCTCGAAAGCACACAATGTAGCATTCCAAAACCCTGATTTTTCTTTCTCATAATTTAAATCATCTGATGGATTAGTAGAGCTTGAAATAACATATCATGTGTATAAACTTTCAGACCCTAAATCCCTTAAGATCATGAGATGTCATGATTTTAATTTGGGTTGTTTCTAATAATTGAAAATTCCTTAAGAATTTCTTGATTTGATCATAATTGTTGATTTTTATCAACTTGATCGGTTGAGTGCACAAAATTTCATCATGATTTTTGTTGAGACTTACCAAGAAGAGAGAGAAAGAGCGAATGAATCATTCGTCGTTGAATTGATCTTTGCAAGTGCAAGACGACTGATAATATGTAACTTATACTTCTAATTACATGCGTATTAATTCAAATTAAGATATAAACCATTATATTCCAATTCTTGTTCTTATACTTTGAGTCTATAATTATCATTCGATGTAATTTAACGTTATAATATAAAAATATAATATTTTAAGGGATAGTCATACAGAATTAAATATTAAAATATTTAATTATATAATTTTTATTTTATATTTGACTTGATAATCAAGTTATAATTTCAAATAATAGGAGAAAATATTTTTATACACAATTATTTTTCTCATCTTATTTTTCATGAAAAATGAGCATCTTTTTTAGTTAAAATTTATTATCTTGTCATTTGTTACATTTAAATTTTTAGAATGATAGATTTTTTTAATTTTTGATAAAACAAAAAAGATTAAAAAGGAGTTATACTATGAAAGTTCTATATTTTCTAGATATTTTCTAGATTTTTAAAGATTTTTGCATTTATTTTGCATTTATTTTAATTTAAAATTTGGTCTTAATGCATGCGTTGATGTGACGGATGATGTGGTCGATGTGCTTGCGTGTCGACATGTGATGACGTATGTGCATGCCATGAGGCGCACACGTTGCACAAGTCTATATGTGTGGATAGCGGTAAAAATGCCATTTTAGGGCATAAGCTAACTACTAATATCTCGTACACATGAATACGCAATATTCACCTTAAGTTTTTCCATAATGTATTATTTGTCTATTTTTCTCTTATGCAGGTGATGTGGTGAACTCAAAAGCAGCTAATCAGCTTGAAAGGAAATGACTTAATCTTTACCCTCCACTTTCACTTAGTGAAGGGGGTACGTAGAGTGTTTTGATTGGATGACAATTTGCTTTGTTAAATGTCAATCAATCTTGGTTGTTCATCTGGGAGTTATAATGTTCCACAATAAATGCTTGATGCACTCGTATGGACGCGTTGCTGCATCTTGAGCACTCAATGAAGATTGAATGCCAGCTATTATGCAACGCTTATTCTTCATCCATGACATGGCAAGATCTGAGCTCTTCATCTTAGATCAAATGGATACGACTAAACAATGATGATGTGCATCTTTGCATTTCACCTAAACTATTGACTGAAGATCAATCATCAATCTAACGACCACTCTCAATTCTTTGTCTATTTATATTCTCTTTCTTTGCTGGTGTAAAACATTCTTGGGAAAGACTTAGAGAGCTCACTAGGGAGTGCCCCCACCATAGAGTGCCTAACCATGAACTTACACAAATATTTTATGATGGGTTAGGCCCACACGATAAATATCTTATAGATACATAAGCAGCAGCACCTTCATGAGTCTGTGGTGGAAAATAGCCATCAGAATGTGGCAAAGCTATTTGGACAAGATGTCATGTTGAAAGGCCAATTGATCAACTCCAAGCTAGTCGAGACAAGCATGCTCCTAGAAAGGATCAAAAAGGTGGCAAAGGTCCAAAACCTTCTACTAGATTGACTAAACTTCCAAAATAGTTCTAAAGGACTCGTGCCCATTTCACTACAGGAAGTGTCACCATGTGCCCATTGCTCAAGGCTTGATCATGTCGATCTAGATTCCCCAGCGATGGTGGTAAAAGGATAAGACATGTTTAGACAAGGCCTGCTGATAGCATACAGTTTCACGCATTAATGTTATGCATTTTACGTATTTTATGCATTTTACGTATTTTATACATTTCTTCTTTAAAATATAATCATAAATACATGTTATCATGATTTAAAATGATTAAATTGATAAATTCTATGTTTTAAAAGATATTCTTGAATTTTATAAATTAATAGCGTTTTGTGGGTATTTTAATGACATTGATTCATCAATAATATATATATAACGAATTAACATTTTTCTAGATTTTTTAGAATTTTTAGAAATTAAAATCGTTAAAAAATGAATTTATAAAAATAGAGAAAAGGGGAATATAGAAAAAAAAAAAAAAAGGAGAGAGGAGAGAGAATCTCTCTCTCCCCCATTTCTCTCTCTCCCTCTCCCTCTCGCCCGCGCAACTTTTTCTCCTCTATTGTATGCGCGCTCTTCCTCTCCTCCATCTCTCTCTCGCTCTTCCTCTCCTCCATCTCTCTCTCGCTCATTCTCTCCTCCATCTCTCTCTCTCGCTCTTCCTCTCCTCCATCTCTCTCTCTCTCGCTCTTCCTCTCCTCCATCTCTCTCTCTCTCGCTCTTCCTCTCCTCCATCTCTCTCTCTCACTCTTCCTTTCCTCTCTCCCTTTTTTTCCCTCTTCTTTCTCTCCCGTAACCTCTCTCTCTCTCCTTCTCTTCTTATCTCTCCTGCAGCATCTTCTCTCCCTCTTTTTCTCTCTTCTCTTCCTTCTCCTCCCCTCTTTACATGTTCCCTCTAGCGACAAAAATTTTTTCTGTCGCGGGAAGAACTTCCTTCTCCCTCACTCTCTTCTCTCTGCACTCTTCCCTCCTCTCCTAGTTTTCTCTCTCTCCCTCTCTCTCGCGACGCAATTTTGTCCGTTGCGAAGAGAGACGCGAGGAAAATCCTCTTCTTTCTCTCTCATTCTTGCCTCCCACTTATTTCTCTCCTTCTCTTCTTCTCTTCCTCGCTAAAATATTTTTCTTCAAAATATCTTTAACTTCTCTATTACTAACCTCTACTTGACCATTTTCCAAGGGGTGGTATGGTTTGGTGATGCGATGGTGTACTCCGTACTTCTTCAACTTTACCTGGAAGTATGCATTATTGAAGTGTGAACCACCGTCATTGATGACGGCCCTCAAACAATCGTATCGGGCAAGGATGCATCTCGTAACAAATCTAAGCACCTTCTGATGGTCATTTGTCCTAGTGGGAATCGCCTCAACCAACTTGAAAACATAATCCACCACCACTAAAATGTACTATTTCCCATCTAAAGGTGGAAAAGGTCCCATTAAATCTATTCCTCATAGATCAAAGATTTCCACTTCAAGGATCAACCTCATTGGCATCTCGTTTCGCTTGGACATATTTAATGTTGCATGACACTGTAGGCATTCCGTATAGAAACGATGGGCATCCTTGAACATGTTGGGTCAGTAGAAGTCCCTCTATAGGATTTCTTCCATGGTCTTGAGCGCCTTGAAATGTCCTCTGCACATCGATGAGTGAGACATCGCTAAGATATCTCCTTGGTCTTCCTCTGGAATGCATCACATGATGATCTGGTCGTATCTGAGATGGAATAGAAGTAGTTCTTCCCGTAAGTAGTATTCAAGATCATGGACGAACTTATCTCATTGATGATGATTTCAATGTTGTGATATCAATCCAGTCACGATGAAGTAAATGATGTGGGAAAACTATGGAGCCTGGCTCAAGATGACAAGGAGATGCTCGTCTGCGAATGTGTCAGCGATGTCTCTTGCACTTGGCACGTTGAGGCATGATAAATGGTCTGCCACTAAGTTTTCTCTGCACTTCTTGTCTTTAATCTCTAAGTCAAATTCTTGAAGGAGCAGCACCCATCGTATGAGTTGTGGTTTAGCCTCTTTCTTGAAGAGCAAGCATTTTAATGCCGCATGATCGGTGTAGATGACGATCTTACTCCCCAAGATGTATAACCGGAACTTCTCTAGTGTGTAGACCACCGTCAAAAGCTCTTTCTCCATTGTTGTGTAGTTTATTTAAGATTTGACAAGGGTCTTGCTTGCATAGCATATGGTCGTCGGCTTATTATCTAATCGTTGCCCCAAGACCGCTCCCACTGCATAGTCCGAAGTGTCACACATGATCTTGAACGGTAAGTCCTAATTAGGACTTTAAAGAATCGATGCCTCGATCATTGTTTGCTTCAGCATCACGAATGCGCGCTTCCCTTCTTTTTCGATGATAAAGTCTTTGTCTTTGCAAGGAAGGGTGGTGAGTGGCTTGGAGACTTTTGCAAAGTCTTGCATGAATCTCCGGTAGAAGCCGATGTGCCCGAGAAAGCTCCTCAAGTCTTGTATGGTAGCTGGAAGAGGGAGGTTTTGGATGATCTCTATCTGAGCCTTGTCCACCTCTAGTCCTTTGCCTGAGACAATATGCCTCAGCACTACTCCCTCTCGTACCATAAAATGGGATTTCTCCCAACTTAGTACCAGTCGTTTCCTGACACAGATCTCGAGGATCTTCATCAGGTGAGCGAGACAGTTGTCGAAGTCGTTTCCAAAGACGAAGAAATCGTCTATGGAAACATCTAAGCTGTCACCAAGAAATTCAAAGAAGATTGTTTTCATGCATCGTTGAAATGTCACAGGGGATTTACATAATCCAAATGGCATGCGTCTGAAGGCGAATGTGCCAAAAGGACATGTGAATTGCAATGTGGTTGTAGCCCAAATATCTATCTAGGAAGCAAAAGTAACTTGATCCTGGCCGTCGGTCCAAGATTTGGTCGATGAATGGTAGAGGGAAGTGATCCTTCTTCGTTGTGGAGTTTAGCTTCCAATAGTCAATGCAGACACTCCATTTCGTCGAAAGGCGTGTTTGGATCTCCTCGCCTTTCTGGTTCATCATGGCTGTTATTCCAGTTTTCTTTGGAACATCGTGCACTGGACTCACCTATTGGCTATTGGATATGGGGTAGATAATTTCGGTATTTAGCCATTTAAGAATTTCTTCTTTCACGGCCTCCCATACCTTCAGGTTGAGTCTTCTTTGGGCCTCCTTGACGAGTTTGACTCATCCTCTAAGAAGATGTAATGAGTGCATATTGAGGGCTCCAACCCCTTTAGGTCCGTTAGGTCCAACAAATTGCGTCTACATTCCATTTTAATACTTCTAGTAATTGTTATTCTTACTTTATATCCATTTGGGATGAAATAATCACCGGCTTTGCTTTCTCTTCATCAAGGAAAGCATACTTGAGTTTTGATGGGAGAGTCTTGAGCTCCAAGGTAGGCTCGTCCAATGGAAGCTCTTCAAATTTTGCTTCCTCGTTGATAATCATCACTTCTTCTATGTAGGTGTCAATGTCCTGGTTGTCGGAGAAGTCGATGGCGCTCAATTCCTCGGAAGCCTGTGAAGGGTATTTTATAAGCTTGTTGATGTCGACCTTCACGGTGTGCTCTCCCACTTTGAGAATTACTTCTCCTTTCCCCAAATCTGTGACAGCTTTTGCCGTAGCTAGGAAGGGTCATCCTGAGAAGATCTGGACTTGACTAAGCTCCTTGGTCATTTTCATATCAATAAATGAAATTTCTATTGGGAAATATCAATCTTCTATTCTAATAATCGCATCTTCTACTACTCCATATGATTTACTTATTGATCCATCCGCTAAGCAAAGTTCTACAAGGAAAGGTTGCAACTCCCCTACATGATGACGATTGAATATGGCTTTAGGGAGAATTTCAATACTAGCTCTGGTATCTAACAGGGATCTAGTAAGGTCATTCCTCCTATCTCACGCATTATCATGGGTGCTCCCGGATCGCTATTCTTAATAGGTAAAGACTTCATCATGATTGAACTCACTATTTTGCTAAGTTGGTTCCTTTTAGGGCTTCTATGGGGTGTGCAAATACCTTTGAGAAATTTGGCATAGGATGGGATATGATTAATGGCATCTAGTAAGGGAATGGTAATGGTCACCTTTTTAAAAGCTTGTAGTAGATGATCATCAGATTCATTAGTCTTGGCTTTAGGGTGATTAAGTGCTTGAGGATAAGGCATAGAGGGCTTGTATGTATGAGGTTTAGGTTCTGCCTTGGCTTGTTCTTCCTCATCCTTTGAATCGATGTTGTGCTCGTTGATATTTGGTGTATCTTCAATGATCGGGCCTTGGTGGATTAGATGATCCTTGTATGAATCCGATAGGTCTTTGCCACTCCGAACGCTCAATATCGCTAATGTTGTTTCCACAACCTCCTCATCGACGTGAACAAGGTCCAAGTTATGCATCTGGCTCGACAAGGCCCCTTGATTCCTCGAGTTAGTTGTGGCCTGCGAGGGTTGTTGGTTAGAAAAAGATACTTGCTTACCCATCTTATCAGTCGTCAGTTAGAAATTTGTCTTGACAAAGTCCTGTATTTTGTCAACGCGCAAATTCATCCGAGTCATTTGCTTCATTAGTTGCGAGATCGCTTTGAGGATCGGATGTGATGTCGGTGCAGTCTGGCGTGGAGCTTGCGTGCAAGCTTTTGGTTGTGGTTGCGGTTGCGGTTGCTTCGGGACGAATGAAGATTGTCTTTGATTTGTGTAGGGTTGTTGATATTGTTGCTGACCTTTGTATGATGGAGGATATGGTTGATCATTGTTTCTCCTAAATCATGGATGCTGCGAAGGATTGTTATTGAAAATAGGGGTATTATAATAATTCGGGTATGAACCCGAAAAATTCGGCCATCCCTGTTGAGTCAGTCCTCCTAATCGACCTAGTCTAAACATGCCATGATGCACCATTACAGGGCAATCTAATTCGCTGTGGTCGAATCTTGAGCAATTGGCACACGGCAATGCTTCTTGAAGTGAGACAGGGGTGAGTCCTTCAGAACCGTTGCAGATGTTTACTCAATCCAGTAATAGATTTTGGACCTTCGTCATTTTGCCGATTCTATCAAGTAGCATCCTCATCTCTGCTGATTTTGCGTCGATCAATTATCTCTTCGTCATTGCACCTTTTTTTATAACATGTGTATATAACTTAAATTCTTATCTTATTTAATTAATATTCATGCATATTTTATGTAATTATGATGCATATTATCAAAGTTATATGAATTTTTTCCATTGGTATGCCATTTTACTAAAGTTCATATTTTACATTATTTAGGGTTAATTAAGTGATTTATTGATATTTAATTTTTTACAAGTTTAAATAATTGGAAATTAACCAATTTCCTTGAGTTATTTTGACTTGAGTTGATAATTAAAAGAATTCATTTCAAGAAGAGAGTGATGGAATGAGATAAAGTAGAATTTTTAGGGAATTATTTAAGATTATTTTGACTTCACCCTATTTACTAGTTGGAATTTATACTTTTAGGTGGCATGATATTAAAGATGAAGAGATATGTGATCCAATAGAGAACATTTTAGTAAAAAAAGAGTTATATAAAGAGAGAGATGAATTTCTCAATTTTATGGAATGTTATGAATTTTATTTTTATTTTTTAGTCATTTTCCAGATTTTCTGGATTTAATTCCTTTAAAAACAGGGAAGAAATCATGGGGAGATCATATGATCGTGGTCCACTTAAATCGTGCAATCTCAGCCATTAAATCATCCTTCAGCGAATTGGACGGTCTGCGATTTTTGCGATGAAATTACCTATAAGAACCGATGTTCTTCCTTCGTAAACCTAACTTTTGATTGAATCGTGAAGAGATTAAGAAAATTTGGAGCAAAATCTTAAGTTCTTCATGATCTCCCTACATTCTAGACTCAATTGCGATCATATTGAGGCAAGATTGATCACGAGTCATAGCAAGAATCGATCAAAATCTCCCCTTGAACGTCGAACGCACGCCGAAGAAGAAACCGAGCAAATACACTTGAATCGACAAGATTTAAGGCCTAATCTTCACGTCAATCGGGTTATTTGTGTGATTCGATCGTGTCCCTTGCAATAATTGCACTTTATATTAGATTTAGATAGTCAATTTCATTTTAGAAATCGAATTGTTCTTCGTTTTGCCCAAATTTTTTCTGATCTTGAAACATCAAGTTCTCCCCAATCTTAAGTCCAAATCATTTGATTTTGGTTTCATTAGATTCCTTGTTTTATCAGCTTTTTGTGGATACCTAACTCCTAAAATTTCATCATTGTTTGATCCTTCAATTTAACGTTTTACCATCGACTATTCATTTTCAATCCGAATTCAGGCATTGACTTGCAGGGGCAATTACTCCTAAAATACAAGGTGAAATTTAACAATTTTGGTCTTTTTCGAATCCTCGAGCTGTTAGCTTTCTATTCATATATGAATTTCTTGATCAGAAAAACCCTAAAATAAAAACTTTGGTTTAAATAATCAAATTAGCTAATCAAATGAGATCCAAATTAATCCAAATTTGTTTCATTGGATCAGAAATTAAGCTATCTATCATTTTTAAAAAGTCAAATTTAATTAATAGAAAGAGATTTAATTTCTATTTCAAAAATACACTTATTTCTTTTAGATTTAAAACTTAGAAAAATATATGAGTATAGATAAAATAATTTATCTTATTATTTAACATTAAAAACTAATTATAATCTCAAGTAAAGATGGGTTATTAAAGTATTTATCCTTAATTTATCATAATTAACCCTAAGTTAATGCATTTTGAGATTATAATGACTTTTCATAGAATGATTTATAAACATTAAAAAATAACATGCATTAGAATAGAATGATTTCTGCCTTAATTTGCATTGATAGTCATGTATTTTCATGTTTAATTAGCATGTTATCATTGAGTACGCTTCCTCAAAAGCGACGTGATCCAGGAGCTCCCATGATTAGTTGTGAGATGGGGGGCAGGACTTTTACTTGGTCTCTTCTCAACATGAGGGCTAGTGTCAATATCCTCTCGAAGGGAGTGTATGACACGTGTCCACTTGGAGAGTTATAGGCATTATTCATTGAGTTGAACTTAGCAGATGGATCCGCGAGAGGACTTCACGGTATTGTGGAGGATGTGATTATAAAGTTACAAAACTATTACTTTCTGGTAGATGTTATTATCGTGGATATGAAAACTACGAGGGATTTCACTAACGCTCCCATCATATTAGGGAAACTATTTTTAGCTACCGCAAAAGCCATTACTGATTGGGGCAAAAGAAGAAGTGATTTTTAGGTAGGAGAGAGTACTATGGAGGTGAGCATCAATAAATTGATGCGACATCCTTCACATGCATCCGATGAGGTAGGCACCATCGATATTTATGAGGATTCAGAGATTTCGAGTTGTATCGAGGAGACGATGACCTTTGTCGAGGATGGGAGCATCGAGGACTCTGAGGACGATCCCTTTCCCTCCAATGAGACAACACCCAAGCTCAAGCCACTACCTTCTACTTTGAAATATGCATTTCTTGATCATTGGTGTGCCAAACCTGTGATTATATTCTCTCAGCTAGAGAAGGACCAAGTACAGAGACTACTTGAGGTCTTGCAAGGAAGGAAGGAAGCAATCGGATAGAGCTTATTGGATCTTAAGGGGATTGACTCCTCTTTGTGTACTCATCGGATTTTTCTAGAGGAGGATTCTTGTCCGTTTAGAGAGGCACAAAGGAGGCTTAACCCTAAGGTATGGGATGCGATGAAGTATGAAATCCTTAAGTGGTTAAACGCAGGCATTATTTATCCTATCTCCGATAGTCCATGGGTTAGTCCGGTGCATGTAATCCCCAAGAAGGCGAGGATCACTGTGACCATGAATGAAAAGGGCAAGGAAATTTAAATGCATCTTCCAACAAAATCACGAGTATGTATTGATTATCGAAAGTTGAACGCGACGACAAGAAATGATCATTTCCCCTTGCCATTCATGGACCAAATTCTTGAAAAGCTTTCTGGCCAACGATTTTATTGCTTCCTTGATGGATATTCTAGGTATAATCAGATGGTAATACACCCCGATGATCAGGAGAAGATGACATTTACATGTCCTTTTGGAACCTATGCAGATGCATTCATTTTAATCATTATAAATGGGTTTTAACGCATAATTCTTGTTAATATAATGCATCTTATCATGTTTTATGATATTTTTGCATTCATCATTTCATTCCACTCATATTTCGAACTTGCATCTATTTAGTGCTAATTTGGTAAAAAAATAAATATGTCAGATCATACATCATTCTTTTCAATTACTTATACTATAAGACTAACCCTATTTGACTCTTTCAAAGTCAAGTGGTTGAATTCTCACATTTTCTAAGAGTTATGTGAATGTAGGGGACATAGGTATGCAAGTAGGAAAAGATGGATATGAATGACGCTAAGAGGAAAAAGGAAACAACTCTCCATTAAATTTGAACACCAAGCCCACCATCTTTGTATGAAATGTGGTAAATAAGGTTTTTATTTAGTAGAGGGATCATCATAAGGTTTTTAGGATGATCCAAAATTTATTTAGAGTGAATATTGATTCAACCTCTTTATTTTTAAGGAGGTTGGACCAAACTTAATTTTTATTAAATGAGACCTTAATTTTATATAGATATTAGATGATAAGATAGAGGATTAAATTCTTGATCTAATGGAGAAAATTTTATGGAAAAAGAGTTGTATTTTGTGAGATATTTAATTTTAAAGTTTAGGGATTTTTGTATAATTTTTTCTAGAATTTTTTCTAATTTTTTTAGGGACTTTTCCGATTTTGAGAATATTTACAAAAAACAACACTCCATTTTTGAAATAAAAATTTCCAAAAATACCCTTCCAAAAATACCCGTCCACTAGAAGGAAAGGGGGAGGAGGTCAAGGCCCAAG
This sequence comes from Lemna minuta, assembly GCA_024174645.1. Lineage (NCBI taxonomy): Eukaryota > Viridiplantae > Streptophyta > Magnoliopsida > Alismatales > Araceae > Lemna > Lemna minuta. The sequence goes on from CM044105.1 coordinate 587,349, forward strand.
GAGGAGCATTGTTTGTGGAAAAGGGAGCAAGCAAAGATCATAATTAGAGTGGATCGAGCATCACCCGGCCTAGGACGGGCACACCAACGGGGTTTGTGCAAAGATTTAGATTAGATTTTAGCTTGGGAACATCTCCATATACAGTAGACATGTGTTTTCTTTTTTTTTCTCTGTCTTTTCCTTTTTCTTTTATTGTAGTAGCTTTGACATCATCTACATGTGCATCTCTCACTCTCACCCTCGCCGTGCATTTATCCATTGCTACCCCCATCTATTTTCTCATCTTTTCATTATATTATCTCTATTTTCATCTCTATTAATCTAATTACCTCATCTATTTTCTAATTTCTCTCTTAATTCTAAGATAAAATCAAAATTATCTCTCATACTCACCTCCACGTACTCCATTCCAACTCACACATCTTCCTCCGCCCTCATCTTTCTTTTAAATACATAACCTCATAACATTAGCTCCTTGTGGATTCGACCCTTGCTGACACTATACTAAGTAAGGAACTATATTTTATTGCATGAAATTGACGCACAACAACGACGAAAAATATGCGCAATCGAGTTCATAATTATGCAAGCAAGACGTTAGCTGATGCCCAACTCTATTACACGACTATCGAAAAGGATTTTTTGGCAGTCATCTTTGCTCTTGAGAAGTTTAGGCCTTATGTCTTGGGCAGAAAGATCATCAACTACGCCGATCATGTCGCTTTAAAGTACTTGCTCTCCAAGAAAGAGGCTAAACCGCGACTGATTCGATGGGGTCTCCTCCTTCACGAATTCGATTTGGAAATTAAGGACAAGAAGGGAAGCAAGAACTCAGTGGTTGATCATCTTTCTCGACTCCAGAACACTTCTTCTAAAGAAATTACTGACACATTTCTTGACGAACAACTTCTAGCCGTCATGACTAAGGCATCTTGGTTTGCGCATATTATGAATTACTTAATCACAAAATCATTCTCTGCGTATTTGAACATGAATCAAAAGTGAAAATTCTTCCATGATATTCGATATTACTTTTGGGAAGAACCCCAATTGTTCCACTTAGGGGTTGATCAGATTATTCAGCGATGTGTTCCAGAGGAGGGTCAAGTCCATATATTAGCAATGTGTCACTCGTCCTTATGTGGAGGACATTTTGCGTCGAGAAAGACTAGAGCTAAGGTGCTGCAAAGTGGCTTCTATTGGCCACCTCTATTCAAGGATGCCATCAAATATTACAAGGAATGTCTTAAGTGCCAATCCACATTAAACATCTCAAAGCAAGATGAAATGCCCTTGCAAGCAATCCTTGAGGTAGAGATTTTCATGTTTGGGGTATAGACTTTATGGGACCATTTCCACCATCGGAGGGAAAAGAGTATATTCTTGAAGCAATGAATTATGTGTCCAAATGGATCGAGTCAATACCGAAGAGGACAAATGATCATCGAGTGGTTAACAAGTTCATTGTTAGCAATATATTTTCTCGCTTAGGTTGTCTTAGAGAGATCGTTAGTGATGGTGGATTTCATTTCACTAACTCCTATTTCCAAGCTTTACTTGGAAATATGGAGTTCACCATCGCGTTACGACCCCGTATCACCCCCAAGCAAGTGGCCAAGTAGAAGTCAGCAATAGAGAAGTCAATAACATCTTGAAGAAGATAATTTGCACGTCATTCAAGACACCCTTTGGGATGTCTCCATCTAGGCTCATGTATGACAAACCTTGCCACCTCCCCATAAAATTAGAACATAGGGCTTATTGGGACTATTAAAAAGCTCAATCTCTCTCTTGAACAAGATGAGAAAGAAAAACTTCTACAGATTCAAGAGCTCCAAGAATTACAGAATGAGCCGTACCAAAACATCAAGATTTATAAAGCCAAAAATAAAATTTTTCGTGATAAACACATTAATCGAAAAACTTTTCATGTTCATGACAAGGTTTGGCTTTATAACTCTCGCCTTAAACTCTTTCTGAGGAAGGTGTGCTCTAGGTGGGATGGTCCATACGAGGTCCTTGAAGCATTTGAGAATGGATCGGTCTTTATTTTATATCCGAAGACTAACAATTCTTTCAAGGTGAATGTGCATAGATTGAAACCATACATTGGTGAAGAAGGACCACCACCTCTCCATGATCAAGAGCTGCAACTTCTTGAGACACCGTCCTCTAGATAGTTATTAGCTGCAATTTCTATAGGCTCCATATACGCTAAGGAGGAGAGAACAATAAAAGAAGAAGCTTCATTCAAGAAGAATTCTAGGAATGAAGAGAAGAATGCAACCAACACAAATACTCACTAAGTTTTTCTTTTAGCCCCTTTGTTTCATTTCCTATTTATTTATTTTTGCATGCCATGCGTCATGATTGTCATTTCTTTCCCATGAGCATGCTGATTTTGATTGAGGGACAATAAAAGGAATGAGTTTGGGGGAGAGTTTTCTAGAAAACTTAAAATTTCTAAAAATTTTTTTGCATTCCTTCATTTGGTACTCTATGTATGATATGATTATAAACCGTTTGAACAACATCGTGATCTTTCTAAAATCACATGAGATTTGAAAAACATAGAGTACATGAACACCTTTCAAATTTTTAGTGAAGCCATGTGAAGAGTAACCTTAAGTGTTATGTTGAGAAGGTTGTAGACTCAATGGAATTATGGATCTAGGTATTCCTTTAGGGAACCATAAAGGTCTAGTATAAGAATCTACTCAAGCTTATATTTTGAATTTTCAAATATTTCTATACTTCTCATCCACTCATTCTCCTTTATAAATCTTGAGTTAATTACTCTTTGCACGCACATCCTTCCGCTCTCCATAACAAGTCGTAGCTTGTATCATCCTTTTCTTGGGCACTACTATTATTGACATAGTGAAGCTCTCTGATCCACAGAGATACCAAAACCACTTCGAGGGAATAAGCTGCATGTCTACTAAAGGACGACACATGGGTAGGATGAGCACCATTGAATGAGTAACTATGAATGTTTTTTCCAATATGCTGCATAAAAAGCCTTAGAAATTTGTAACTCTGCATTTGCTCTTCACATTCTAATCCCTCTTTTTAAAAAGGCTTGCAAAAAAAGTTTATTAAAAAGAAAAATCTAAGTAGAATTAGGATGAAAGAAAGTAAAAGAAAAAAAAGTAAAATTAGAATGGTAAGCTGCCTCCCATATGTTTTAGCCGATTCTATTTTATAACCATTATGTATGGAAAGGATGATGCTTATTTCTACTTCTTGCACCTTTATCATTCATTTCCATAGTTTAAGGAGGAAATGACAAATGATTTGGTAAGGTGAATCATTTCCTTGATATATTTATAGCTTTATTAGTACGTAGAGCAAGAGGAGTTCTTGGTTTATTGGGTGGATTAAAGTGTTTGCTGGAGAAATGTCGTGACCCTAAAGTCTCTAGTGCACTAATTTCTTCTTGACATCATTTAAGGTAGAAAATTCATTTCAGATTCTATCCATGCTTAACCCATGATCTTTTGAGGTCATCTGTTAGTCTTATTACACATTCTTTATGTTTCCATTGCTAAGGGACTAGCAATCATTTAAATTCGAGGGTGTGATAACTGATAACATGTAATCTTAACATAATAAAACATGATTATTAATGCAAAATAAGGCATAAAACATTCCATTTATATGCATGTTATCATACTTTGAGTGCATTTCTATCATTCTATGCAATTTTATGTTCTAATCTCAAAATGCGTTAATTTAGGGTTAATTATGATGAATTAAAGAATAAAGATTTTATAGCCTATCTTTACTTGAAATTATAAGTGGTTTTTTAAAGATAAATAATAAGAGAAATCATTTTTATGAACATTCATTTAATTTTCTAAAGTTAAAATCTTAAAGAAATGAATGTATTTTTAAAATAAGAATTAAATCTCTCGTTATTTAAATAATTTGACTTTTTAGAATGATAGATAATTAAATTTCAGATCAAATGATAGAAATTTGGATTAATTTGGAGTTGTATTTTGAAAGTTATGATTTGTAAAAATTTTAGGGATTTTTCTGGATTTTTTCCAATTTAATTTTTGATTTAAACATTTAAAATAATTAAAAATTTGACAAAAATGTTTCTATTTTTCGTGCGGGTCCCACGTGGATGCGACATGGCACTTAGGGCCACGGGGCAGCGCCACGCGGGCCCACGCGGCGCCTACGCGGCATACATATATTTATTTACTTTATTTACATACTAGATATAAATGGGTCTTCAGCCTTCCGTTTATCGGAAGCGGTATTCGACCCTTTAATCCGTCAGGCCTTATAAACCTGACGAATTTCACTAATTTTTTCCGTGTGGGACTAAGTCCTACATAGTGTTTTAAATGCAGGCCACGTGGAGCGATGAGAGGCATTGGATCAACGGCGCATCGGAAATCCACGCGTCGATCGCGTGGACACGGACCACTGATCAATCAATCACGCACGTGCCTTTTTAAGACGAGTTATAACGGTCAGATCTTCTCCGACGTGGCGGCATCACACGCATCGATCACGTGGTGCGCGGACCACCGATCGCGATCAAAGACACGTGCGATTCAAAGATGGATTATAAGGGTTCTGATTAAATCGTGCGCTACTCATCTGGACCGTTGGATCGCGATCTAAAGGACAACATTTCATGCGTTTTATAATGCACACCATCCAAGCTTCATCGGGCCATCCATTCGCGATCGGACGATCAGGACTTAACAGTAACGGTTCAATTTGATGCGTCTAATCCGGACCGTTGATGCGGATTAAATGTATCAATAGGACGGTTATGCCCAAATTAGCCTATAAAACAAGGCATTCTTCAATTTTGTAAAGCATTTGAGTTGGATTTCAATCTAATTGAGCAGCCTAGACACTATTCCTCTCGTTTCTCTTGATTCCATCCTCTTCCTCTCTCATTTCCGCATCCACGGAGGGGTTGAAATCAAGATTTGGTAGAGTAGATTGTGAGAAATTGCAGCTTGAAGCTCGTCGAGGCATTCTTGGTGTTCTTCGTGATTAATCGGCTTAATCGTAGCGATTTGATCGCTAAACGGGATTAGTAGAAGTGGTTTTGCATAATTTCTCTTCCTATCATGTCTAATTTTTGTTTAGATTAGGATTTAGAATTTAATTTCATCGAATTTTAGCTTAAATCATGATTTTTCACGTCCGAAAATTTCTCTCCACTTCAAATTTCGATTTCTCCACGAAATCAAGATCATTTTCCATACTTTTTGATTCCGTTGATTCGTTTTGAAGTTGTGTTTCATAATATATCATTTTCCCCAATTTCTATTATCAATTTCTCGTCCGATTTGATCAATTTCCAAAAGATATCTTGAAAATTCCTTAATTCCCTGTGGATTCGACCCTTATTTACCATTATACCCTTGAATTTGATACATTTTCATCAAATTGGTAAGTTCGAAATAATTTTTGACGCGATACCGCGTGAAATCGACGACCTCGCGGTCTCGTCTCATCAATAACTGACAAAACGAACTCATGCGGTCATTGAATACACACAATTTTTGTGTCAAAAAGTTCCAAACTTACCAATTAAAGGATTAAATCACTAATTGAGGAGTATAGTGGTGAATAAGGGTCGAATCCATGGAGAAATAAGGGAAATTTTTTAGATATCTTTGAAATTCAATCAAAACAGATAATGAATTGAGGTTAAAAATTAGGCAATTTAGTATATAAAGAAAGATAACTCCAATACGAATCCACGGAATCAAAAATCAAGAGATTTAGATTAGAATTCGCGGAGAAATCAAAGATTGAAATTGAGATAGAAATTTGATCACGAAATTTGATGAAAAACTGAAATTAAACTTAATCTACGATTTAAAATGTAAATCTAATACTAAATGATGAAAGATTAGGATAAAAATATGCAATCTAACCCAAAGTCACACTCGAAATGATCTAATTAATTGCCGGATTTATGGCTTTTCATTCTGCGCCTTTGAAAACGAAAATGGGCGTTCAAGATGTGATTTCTCTTGATTCCTTCTATCAAATTCTGATTTCTTGCACTCCTCGGACGCGAAAATGAGTCAAGAAACTTAAGAAATCAAAAGATTCTCATATTGTGGTGTCTAGACAGTTTGATTTGCTCGAAAAATCCAAGAATACTCTCCCTTCGCAAAGAACATTCTAATTTATAAGAGAAATTGGGTGTAACCATCGGATGCATCGATTCGATGCAATCAATGGTTGAGATTAAGCTTCGTTTGATGAATCAATGCGATTAAGTCATGTCCATTCGATCGTTGATGGAGCGTCCAGATTAAGCCACATCGCGCGTTGAAGAGAAGGCGTCGTTTCATCGCGTTTGTTGGATCTTCATCGGACGATTGCGATAAATTGAGGTGTCCATCTGGCGCTTTAAATCTTGACTGTTATACCTCTGAGATGGACGGCTGAGATTAAGCGATGTTTAATCAAATCGACGTGTAATAGGATTTTGCCACGTACCCTTGTGAGTAACTGACAGCCGACGCACGTGATTCAATCACACGATCCGATATCTCACACGGCGCCACATCACCTGAAACATAAATAAAGAAAACATAGTCCCACACGGAATAAAATATAGGATTTAATCGCGTATATAACGTAAGAGATATTATGCTGTTAGCTTAAATCCTTAATGGATGCTCCTAACCACTTATTAAAATCGCGCACACGTGTCACGCACACACACGCGTGTCACACACACGTCACGCACACGTCTACACGTGTCACACGGACACACGTCTACACGTTGCCATGTGGCGTCGCCCTGCCACGTCAACGCGTGGTAAATAAACCCCTTTTTTTTCTTCTTTTTAATTATTTTAAAATCGAAAATAGAGTTAAATAAATTCAAAAAATTCCAAAAACTTTCTAAAAATTAGAAAATTCATAACTTTCAAAATACAAATCCAAATTAATTCAAATTTGTTTTTTTTATCATAAATTGAATTATCTATCATTAAAAAAATTCAAAAATATTAAAATAACAAGAAAATGAATTTTAATTAAATAAATACACTAATGTATCTTATAAACTAAATTTAAAAAAAATACATGAGTGTAAAGAAAGATCTTTCCTCTTATCATTTAATCATGAAAACATAATTATGATCTCAAATATAAATAGGATTAAAATCACATTGTTTAATTATTCATAATTATATATAAAATGATGTATTTTTAGATCATAACATGAAATTACATAAAATGATAGAAATGTACTTAAAATATGATAACATGCATACAAATCGAATATTTAATGCTTGAAATTTCATTAATAATCATGCAAATTCATGTAAAAATTGCATGTTATCAATAACGTGCATATTTACCTTGAATTCTTATCATATTTAACTAATATTCATGCTTATCTTATGTAATTATGATGCATGTTATCATAGTTTTATGAATTTTCTCCATTGGCATGCCATTTTACTAAAGTCCATTTTTTGCATTATTTAGGGTTAATTATGTGTTTTATTGATGTTTGACCTTTTGCAAGGTCAAAGAACTTGAAATTAACCATTTTCTTTGATTTCATTTTGACTTTAGTGTATGATTAAAAGAAGATATTAGAAGAAGAGAAGGATAGGATGAATCAAAAGAGAACCTTGAAAGAGAAGGATGGGATCTCATCATTGTACTTGATTTCTGATTTTTAAATCATTGTGAGTTTCGGAATTATAAATTTTGTTTGACCGACGATCGTATGTTTCAACGACTACACTAAATCTTATTGTCACCTATAAGTGTGGATTTTAATCTATACTAGATGATAGGATCATCAATTCTTAGCACCTAGTTGTTTTGAATGTTTGATTCAATGTATTCCTATATGTTTGATGTATTAATCAAAATTTTGAGAGCATATTGAGCATGAGATCCCATTAGGTGGCACTCACACAACACTCTAGGTGACATTGCATGGTGCTAGTATAGTGTTTTTTCATAAAAAAATGTTGGGGCAATGCATTATAGATACCATACTCAAATCTAACAGTTTTTAAGGGCGTTCTATATTCAAATTTGGATTCATTTATGAAGTTTTTTTAAATTTTTTTGTGCTTTTCTATTTGAGACAAATGAACTGAAATTTCTCATGTGGTATGTTGGGTAGGGCTTGGATGATATTTACAATAGGTTTATTGGATTTGTGAACTTGGTTCTTGGGATTGTCGAAATGGTGTGGACACATGGCACAACTTCATTTCATGTTGCCTTTGTTTTCAAGTGAATGAATGTGCAATGCTTTTAAATACGATTCACTGACACATTTTCTTTAGGCACAACGAAATATTTCCTAAGCATTTTTTTGAAATAATTTAAACAGCCCAAAACTTACTCTTCAACAAGGGACCATGTGCTTGTATATTCAACTCCCTCTATAATTTTGGAAACACGGTTCACTGGCCCGTCATCAATTGGTTATATGATTTATCTAATTATTATGTTTAATTTTATCAAATGAGAATGCTTAATATAGAATGAGATTTTTTTGTATAACTTTACGAAAAATCAAATTCATATGATGATTTGTACTATTAAAATAGTATTTAGCTAATACAATTGGTAATGTATAACTAGATAATTTACTGATGATAAAAAATAACCCACTCAAAGAATAACATTTAGAGAATGATCTGTATAGTCCATTACTTCAATTTCATCAAGTAATTTTGATAACAAGATGGACAATGTTTTATAATAAATGAAATAATTGGTGTAATATCACTATCATAGCATCAATGTGACAATTAATCGACATTAATTGACAAATTTACTAAAGATGATTTATATTATGATTCAATTATTGACTTTTCACGTACTCCATGAATTTTTTAAGTGCCACATTTTTTTAATTTGTGTTACTTTTTAGACTGGGCTCTTTCAAGGTCAAACAAATCAAGGCTACTTGCTATGAGCTAATATTTGAAAAGGTTTACATGAGCCTTTTGAGTTGGGGTAAATAGGATATTTGTAATGGTTATCTTAAGGTATTGTTGTGTTTCTTCACTTCATCAAGACTTAGGATTATTTTAGGCTAAGGTTAGAATTAATGATAGATAATTGCATTTTTTGCCAAATTTTGTCAAAAATCTACAAAATGGTTCTATCCATTGGTCCTTTATCCACTTATAATATAATTCTGATTAGATTTTAGTTTCTAAATGTCTTTCTATCTTCCTATCCCAATTTTCTATTGATGTAAATCATTTTTCACTAGGTTTATCATTAGTTAGCTCAACATTCCATGGTCAGATTTAGTTTCATGTGGACTTGGCCCTTATGTTTTTAACTGTATCATCTTGTATAGAATCAAGAAGTATTTGTATGCCCATTTAAACATAATAATTTGACTAACTATTTCAAAACTATCAAATAGAATCATTGGTAGAGAATTCAAATGTTAACTTTGATGTTTTACTATCAAAATAAATTTCCCTCTATTTTTAATTTCACATTGTAGAGAGGATTTGACGAGACAATTTATGCAGTCGCTGAAACACATGCACGTCTCTAAAAAAAATTATAATTCTGAACTCACAATAACAAAAATATAAAATCAAGTATAGTGTCAAGATCGGGTCGATCCACAGAGAACACGATTGACTTTGATAGAAGGGTTGACTTGGTGTAACTTACGTTCAATTGGGTATATTAAGAAATAAAAGTGATATATAAATAATGAAAAATATACAAGTATATAAGAGAAGATATTTTAAGAATTTAGAAAATGATTTGACAAAGAAAAGTCAAAAGTCAAGGTCAAAGCGTTGACTTTGACCTGATGTTGACTTTATCTAAAATCAGAGAAGAAAAAGAGAGTAAAATATTAAAAAATTTATCTATTCAGAAACTATAGAGAAAAATGAAATTTTTTATTTATAATTCGTGATTTTTCAAGAATAATTGGATTTATTATGATTTATTGAAAATCAAAGATCAGAAAAATCCCAAAATGAGGATTGTGGTTTAAATCATCAAATTGACTAACCAAATGATGGTAAAATATTAAAAAAATTATATATTCAGAAACAAGAGAGAAAATGAAAAATTTTGATCTATAAATCATGATTTTTTAAGAAGAATTCGATTTATTATGATTTATTGAAAATCAAAGATAAGAAAAATCCTAAAATGCACACTTTAGTTTCAATCATCAAATTAACTGACCAAATGATATCCAAATCAAAAAATTCACATATGAATAGAAATTTAAGCAACTAGAGGATTCCAAAAAGACCAAAATTCTTAAATTTCACCTTGTGTTTAAAGAGTAATTGCCCCCGCAAGTAAACGCCCAAATTCGGATTGAAAATAAATAGTCGATGGTCAAACGTTAAATTGAAGCATTAAACGCTGATGAAATTTTACGATTTATCTATTCAAGGAAATTTGATGAAACAAGGAATTCAGTAAAACCAAAATCAAAAGATTTGGACTTTAGATCGAGGAGAAATCCGTGTTTCAAAATCACCAAAAATCCGCACCCAAATTTGGGCGAAACGAAGAACTTGATTTCTAAAATGAAATTGACTATCTAAATCTAATGTAAAATACAATTATTTCAAGGGATAAGATCTAATCACACTACTAACCCAATTGATGCGAAGATTTGGCTTCAATTTGCATTTATTGAAGAGTATTTTCTCGATTTCTTCTTCGACATGCGTTCGGCGTTCAAGGGGAGATTTCTATCAATTCTTGTAATGATTCGTGATCAATCCTGCATCAATATGATTGCAATTGAGTCTAGAACACAAGGGGATTGCGAAGAACTAACGAATTTGCTCTAAAATCGCTTAATCGCTTCACGATTCAATTAAAAGTTAGGTTTACAAAGGAAGAACATCAATTTTTATAGGAAATTTCATTGCAAAAATCGTGGACTGTCCGATTCGCTGAAGGATGATTCAACGGCTGAGATTGCATGATTTAAGCGGGCCACGATCCCACGATCTCCCCACGATTTTCTCCCATTTTTAAAGGAATTAAATCCGGAAAATGCCTAAAAAATCAAAATAAAATCTAAAAAATTTCATAAATTTGAGAAATTCATATCTTTCTTTATATAACTCCTTTTTGACTCAAATTTTCTCCATTGGATCACAAAATTCATCTTTAATATTATGCCACTAAAAATATAAAGTCCAACAAGAAAATAGGGTGAATTCAAAATAATCTTAAATAATCACTTAAAAGTTTTACTTTATATCATCCCATCACTCTCTTCTTGAAATGAATTCTTTTAATTATCAAATAAATTCAAAATAACTCAAAGAAAGTGGTTGATTTCAAATTATTTAACCTTGAAAAAGATTAAACATCAATAAAACACATAATTAACCCTAAATGATACAAAAATATGGACTTTCGTAAAATGGCATACTAATGGAGAAAATTCATAAAACTATGATAACATGCATCATAATTACATAAAATAAAGCATGAATATTAGTTAAATAAGATAAGAATTTAATTTAAATATGCATGTTATCAGGATTCACTTTGTAATTTCAATAGAAAAATTAATTAACAGGATCCTTAATTTTAATAGTCTCAATGCATTAACACTCGAAGATCTTGGTCAACTAGAGATATTCTTGGGATGGGTAAATCTAGAATGTTTGATATCTTTGAAAAGATTATTCGACAAAATCTATCCTATTCTTGAATATAGTATCTTCTCAATCTTCTTTTAGATTTCATTTGATCTGTACATGCATCAAACTAGATTAAAGATTAGTCGATCAAGAAATCGGTTTTGACTTTAAATTGAATAACTCTACACCTAATAATTCTAGAAATATGTCATTGATGATTTTATGTTAGAATAATAAAAATTTGTACTTGGTTTTCTTGGTGTTTGTTCTTTGACGAGGGTATCACAATTTCATGAGGTCCACCAAAACATGAAACAAGATAGGATTTCATTCATTGAAACCTTTATCTATTATAAAGAACCTCCCAAATTTCTATTCTTCCAAATAATCTTTGAGAAAAGGCATCCAGCATTGCTCGTGATCATTTAGGAAAATGCTTCATGAGATTGAGTGACCATGTTGATCCTCTTGTGAATAAGAAAATCGTGCAAGTCGATGTTCCCGTAAAAATAGAGGCACGCTTAAGAATTGGATCTCATCTTATGACGATTCTATCTTATTTCATGGATTACTTTTGGATGAACAGAAATTTTGCAATCTCCACACTTTTGATCACTCAATTTGTAAAATTCAAGCATAGGTGGTAAGAAGATTCTAAAATTCAAAAAAGCATTAGATATTCTCTATCATCTTCCATCCACTATATCGAAGAGGTGTTTTTACTCTTTCCTATCTTCTCTCCTTTCATTGTCTCTGGTATTCACTCCATAGAATCTATTCTTGTCATGATGCATGTGGGTGATTGTTTTTGGGTTTTGATAGTTCAAAGCAATCTTTCACCATTCTCAAGAAAGGCAATAACATAGAGGTTTTAGGTTTCTTTTTATTTCTATCATCAACTTTCATGAGAATGTAGTTATATGTAATTTACGAACATTTTATGGAATATTTCAAAACCCATGAAAAATGTGTAAATCTAGAAAATAAATATTTAAGCCAACTATAGAGGAGCTTCCTTCCTTATATAGAGGAATAGAGAGTCAGACAAAAAGAGAGATACATGATAGGCCTAGATAATCCCATTTAGCATGTAGGTTTTCTAATACTCCCCCTCAAGTTTGATAGATAGCCAAATATTCCCATCATGATGCAAAGAATGACATGAGAGACTATCCTAATCCTTTTTGTGAAGATATTTAGAAAGTGTTTTGATTATATAAAGGGAAAATAGTGATATGGTCTTTGATCACCTTGTCTAAAATACAATTATAAACCACCTTGATTTCTTAGTGTGCTCATGAAAATTTAAATTTTCTATCAATGAAGATGGTAGAAACATATAGAAACATCTCTTGTTATAAAGACCCAATTCACATCATCTCACAAGTGATCATGGCCATAGTATGATACTCAAAACTTAAAGTTTGAGGATGAAAATATAGTCTACTTCTTGCAAGACTAGTGTAGTAACTAGGTTTCCGCCTAGATAAGTGTAGTAACTATAAGTGGATTTTTTATTGCCCTTATCACTTATATATTCAAAGTTTGAGTCAGCCTCAACTTAGAGATATACATGCTCTATGTACCAAAGTCCTCTCCCTAGACCTTGCTAGTGGCATGCCAGCTCATAATGCTCCCAACTAGTGAACTTGTCATGGTTTATGCATAAATTCACTATGAAGGTTCTTTGAATAAATAGTGTCTAGATGAGCGATGAAGATATAGATTAACTTCACAATTCTTCATGGGTATCTATGAAAATCCTCAAAGAGTAGGGATATGGCATCCCAAAAGTTGTGTCTCGAATCAATAGGTGAAGCTTCATGTTTGAACCCAAGAAGCGTAATCCCCCTTAGAAGGTATAGCACTTACCAATAGTTATTTGGCTAAACTTTTCAAAATATGCTCATGGACTCTTTTTTAACTTATTAATAGCCTATTTTTTCCAGCAGACCTTAAACGACTCCCCTTGAACAATATACCCGTGAGGTTGTTATTATTTTAGGGCTTGTAATTATTCCTCCCTCTTTGCGTCTATCTACAACCACTATCACATTTTTCGTTCCAAGACCTTTTTCAATGACCACCAATTTGTCTAAATTGGAAATTTCTTTGGGACTCCCTTTGTCCTTTTGCCATTCCTAGAGATCTATCCTATTAATTCCATCATCCCAAAAGTTATTTAGATCGAAAATATCCTCGAATTTGTGCACAACTAATAACATCAAATTTATAATGATAATTAAATGATTATTAATACAAATTAAGGCATATAACATTCCATTCTCATGCATGTTATCATACTTTGAGTGCACATCTATCATTCTATGCAATTTAAAGTTATAATCACAAAATACGTTAATTTATAAATAATCATGCATAATTAAAGAATATATTTTAGAGTAGATTATTCTCATCTTTATTTGACATTATAATTAAGTTTTAATTACAAATAATAAGAGAAAATATTTTGATATGCACTCATTTATTTTACTAGTTTTATTTTCTAAATAAAATGAGTGTATTTTTTAGATAAAAATGTATTCTTTTGTTAGTTATTAAATTTAACTTTTGAGAATGATATATTATTTAATTTTTTATCAAATAGAACAATTTTATTAAAAAGGAGTTCTATTTTTTAAAGTCATAAATTTTTAGGGATTTTCTAGAAGTTTATGAAATTTTTTGAATTTTTTTGAAATTTTCTAGAATTTTTATGAATTTTATTGATTTAAAATATTTTAAAAATGGGTTATTTAAGTGCACACTGATGTGGTGGCCGATGTGGCGAATGCACTTGCTTGTCGCCACATGGTAACGTGTACTTGCGCCACGGGGCACATAAGTATGCATGTCGTTAGCACGCATAATTAGTGGTTAAGAGCCCTAGTTAGGGCATGAGCTAACCACTAAGGGTGTTCGCCCTTATATATACATCGTGTCACTTTACTTTTTCCTATGCGGGACCATTCTTTTGTTTTTATCTCTTTGCAGATGATGTGGGGTGCTTAGAATCATCCGATCGCCAAAAAAAAAGATTTAATCTCGTCCCTTCATTTTCACTAAAGTGAATGGGGTATGTGGAAACATCTAAGTGAAAGAAGATTTATTTTATAAAATGGATCAATCCTAGTCATTCATCTAAGGAGTTATAATGGCCAGGATCATAGGTTATGGGACGGACAAGATTTCATGATGTTCTCTCTTCACCCGATCACGTGGTGCATTCTTGATGCTTTGATGAAGATTTGACGGTCGAGACTTAATTGTAATGATTCGTCTCTTTGAATTCCATTGCGGCCATTGATCTCATCAAGGAGAAGATTTGACGGTCACACCCAATTTCAAAATATTATAAATTCTCTATCCTCGACGGAAAAATATATTGTCGATGTTTCAAGTAATCGAACTATTTAGACGTCTCAATCCTTAAATCTCTAGATTTCTTCCTCTTCTATACTCATTTCGCGTCCAAGGAGTGTTTGAAGGCAAGATTTTTTTGAGAGAATCAAGAGAATTCGTTGCTTGAACATCAGATTTTTGTTTTTCAAAACATGGAAAGAAAAGCCTCTATATGGTGATAAATTAGATCATTTCGAGCATGATTTCAAGTTAGATTGCATGTTTTCTTCTTAATCTTTCTTCTTATAGCATTAAATTTCAATTTTGAATTGTATATTAGTATAATTTTATGAAATTTCAATATTTTCTCTCTCTTCTCGATTGATTTTTCTTCCTTGATTTCTCCACAAATACTTGTCCAAATCGAGGGATTTTTTATTCTGTCAATTCGTCTTAGAGTCTTCTTTGTAGGTATATTAAAATTCCTAATTTCTCACCTCGTTTCATCATTTGATTTGATCAAATTTTGAAGAATACCTAAAAAAATTCCCTAAATCTTTATGGATTCAACCCTTATTCACAATTATACTAATTAATTCTTGATTAAAACTTTAAATTGGTGGGTTTGGTAATTTTTTTGACACGCATTCATGCGTTTTCAACGATCATGCAAATTTTCTTTGTCAACAACTCACTAGAAGACCTTTGCATCTCTTTTAACATTCTTTATTAAACCACGTGTTCTCATACATCTCGACAAAATGGCACTATCTTTGACAAGTTGAGTTGGCAACTACCTGACACCATTCAAACGCATTCTGGTAGAAATGGGAGTCCCATACTATCTTTGGTTAGATGTCCTTCTTACCTCCACCTATCTTCTTAATAAAATTGCATCATTTGGCTTAGGTGATGAAGTTCCCCTTTGTCGTCTTCACCTTAAGACGAACATTTTCAATTATCACCTCTAGTTTTTTGGTGGGTGGTATTCATCCAAGACCACTCTCTAAATCCCTCTAAATTATCTCGTCATGCCTTGTAAGGAGTACTTGTTGGATACCCAAGCACAAAAAGAGGGTATCATCTTAATTTAGTTCCACGTCTATCATCATTTCTTCGTCATTATTTAAACATTTCCTTGAAGTTTTTTCCTCAAAGATAGGCATTGATTTTCCCCTATTATGCCTTCTTGTTTATGAATTTCATTGATGCCATATGAATAGAAATTCTTCTCCATTACATATCCTTCATATTCATTTTGGATAATATCTCATTGAGTATGCCATTATGAATCCCAACTGCATCCATCTCTCCAAATAATCATCATAATTTAATTTATAATCTTCATTTTCAAACCTAAATACATACAGATGCATCAAGAGAGAGAGATATCTCTCATGTTTTCATGGATGATATTGAATCAAGGTTGTGTGAAAAACTACTCAAATGAAAAGAGATGAACAAATTATCTGAGAAGAGATAAAACTGCACCAAGTGGTTATTGATGCTGCGTATCTTCTATTCATGGGACTCCCTTTTCATTGGCTGAGAGAGGTAGGCGGACGACAGAAGGTCACCTACCTTCATTTCTTTTTCCTTCCTGGCCAATCAGATGAGGGCTGCTGGAAGAGAGCGCCATTGATTAGAAAACAGATAAGCTTTTTTTATTCTGCTTCTCTCCCACGAAAGAGCTTTAATGAGAGAGAGAGAGAGAGACGCGATCCGCCATTAATCCCACCAACGCAAGACGAGTCAACTCTCCGAGTTTCCTCATTTCACCTTTTTTCAAGAAGGAGATGAGGCCATCAAGAACTCTCGAAAGTCCACGGTCAACATTTACAATCTTCTGATGCAGCCCCCACCGGCTGACCAGTCTTTGACCGGTGCCCTCGGGCCAAGACAGCCGCCAAGTGGTCCAAAAGGAGAAGAAGTGAACCGCAGAGCGACTGCCCGTCATCCAAAATCATCTCCTCCGTCCACGCTGAGAAGGGTTTTCCTCTCTTTCGTCGTTACTCTCTCTGCCCCTTCTCTCTCTTCTGCGTGCAAGACCATCTGGGGATTAAACCTTGCAAACTTGCGGTCCTAGAGAGAGAAAGAGGAGGGCAGTGGCGGATTTCTTTCTTCTTACTGTCGGATTCCGGGATGGAAAGTTGGGAGCTTTGGGAGTGAATAGGGTTTGGGTTGGAGAAAGATTGGATTTTTTTACTTCTTTGGATTCTCCCGGGCTTGTTTCTTTCTTGGGGATAGGGAAATCCGGGGTCCAAATCGTCGATATCCTTTCTACGAGAGATTCCTAAATCCTCTTTCTCTCTCTACGTCTCATTTAGGCCTCGATTTCCCCTGAATCAGCTACGCCAGCTTCCAGAGAGAGAAACTCGAGTCAGGGAAAGGAAAATACTGCAAACCCATCTGGAAGGGAATGGCGAGGGCGATGGGCATCTCTCTCTCCACTCGTTCCCTAGAGAAGAGGTCAGAGTTAGATGGAGAAACTAAGAAAAGCTGGGTTCTTCTTTCATCTTCGATTCCCTCCATTATTTTTTTAGTCCTCATACAGTCTGAGGCAGTGATCTTTTTTTTTTTTTTTGAATAATCTGAGGCAGTGATCTTAAATGCGTTATCTTTTATAAATCATGGCTGTTCATGACGAGATTTCATTTCTCTCCCAGGGCCCTTCCGAAATAGTCATAAGTAGATATCTTAAATTCATTATCTTTATGAATCAAGGGTGTTCAAAACGAGATTTCATTTTCCACTGTCGCTTTGCGTCCTTCTCAAACAGTAACAAGTAAATATCTTAAAGGCATGACATTTTATAAGTCAAGGATGTTCCTATAGCGATTTCAATTTTCGATTTCATACAGTCATAATCAGAGACCTTAAATGCTTCATCCTTTATGAATCAAGGGTTTTCCTGAAGAGATTTCATTGCTCTCTCTCTCTCTCTCAATGAGTCATAGTCTTAAATGCATCGTCTTTTATGAAATCATGGGTGTTCCTGATGAAATTTCCTTATTCTCTCTTGAAATCAAGATTGAAGAGATTGTAGCAGAAATGGTGGAGGGGACATGCTCGAGCCAAGGGAAGCCGACATACCAGCGCTCTTCCTGTTCCTTGTCGTGCTCCCCATCGTGACTTACATTCTGCTCGGAAAGTGGAATGACGCCAAGAAGAAGAAGGCCCGAATAGGTTTGCTGGCTCTGGCTCGCAGCTGAAGAAGCTCTGCAAGTGGAAGCCATGGCCGAAGCCATTGTAGTTTCCTCCGGGGCAGCCTCCAGCAAAAGAGCGCAACACTGGCGCAGTGCGCTCAATGCGGCAGCCCTGCCGCTACTCGCTGTTCTAGATGCAAGTCTGTCAGATACTGGTAAGATTGAAGATTAGAAGAAATTTTTTGGTTAAATGCTGTCAGTTTCTTGTTGTTAATGCGTCAGTTGCTCTAAAATGTGCTCTTGATTTGAGTAATTCTGTTTCTACTTTTAAATTGAAAGGCGAGCATCATGTTTGATGCCAGGGAGTAACTGAAAAAGATTCTCGATTAGTTTCTTTCTCTCTCCTACATTTTTTAATCCATGGTTTTTGCTGAATTATAAATAAAAATATTCTCTAGTAGATCCGTTCTTCATTTTATTTACATTTGAAGCATTGCTAATTTATGGACATGGATATCATCATATTCTTCATTTCAAGAAATTGTAGGGGTTTTCTAAACGAGTATTTTAAACCTAATCTTGTTTTAATTGATTTTTTGAATAATTACAGTTCGGGAAAGTGCCAAATTATTCATTGGAGGCAAGGTCACAAACAAGAATGCCAGCAACGAGGAAATAGCCTAAATACGTCCAATACTGAATCTTCAATAGCTGATAGTATGCTGGAAGAAAGTATTAATGGCCCAACTCTCGGTCCTAATGCCAAATCTTTCACCGAAGTGAACTTAGATGCTCTTTCCGCGCTATCTCAGGGAGAAGCTAAAATCGCAAGAAAAGTGCAGGTAGTGACAAATAAATATTTTAAATATTTTCTCTCTCTAACTTTCTCTCTATCTCCATTTTGACATTTACAGTTTGGAACTGTTCATGTCATTCCGGAGGAAACTCTGTTCTCAGAGATCACCCCAAAGAGGGAATCAGATAGCGTAAATGAAAAGGCAGTTATCAAGTTGATGAAACCTCCATATACATTGGAACCCTCAAAGAAATTGAGAGAGAACTCTGATTCTCAAAAAGCTCAAAGAAGTCGTGAAGATTTAAAATCATTTTCTGAGAAGAAATTACCAAAAGCCACCGGACGGGGTGACAATTTGAAGAAGACTCAGGTTTTGATGAGTTGAAAATTCTTTTAAAAAAGATTGCTTAATCATTCAATTTTTTATTTTTATTTATTGATCAGATGCTCTTCTCGATACGAAGAGTTAGTGAAGCTCTTCCAGGGCGAAGTCTATGATGTCATCTTCCCCAGAGGGCTCTCAAATTTTGGAAATAGGTATTTGAAAAATCTATGTCAATTTATTTTGTTCAATTAGTTGGGCTGAATAATGAGTTTTATGGTTTATGCAGCTGTTACGCCAATGCAGTTCTCCAGTGCTTAACATCCACAAAGCCTCTCTTGATCTATCTCCTCCGCAGAATGCATTCCAGAAGCTGTATTTCTCATGCATCTCTCTCTCATATATCTATGTATTCTTTTGCATGGAAATTTGATTTCATGTCATCTCTCTGTTTTGGGGTTTTTTTGGTTTCATCAGGTGTGGCGAGAGATTTTTGTCTTATGTGCGAGCTTGAGGTCCATGTTTCAATGCTTCGAGAAAGTGGAGGTCCACTATCAGCAAGCAAAATACTATCTAACATGAGGAAAATTGGATTGCGGATTGGTGGAGGAACTCAGGAAGACGCCCATGAGTTCTTGAGGCGTGTCTTCCTTATCAACTATTCGGCATCATCCTTATCATCATCATCTTCTTCTTCACTATAATCTCATTTGTGATCATTATCATCTGCAACATCATTCTAGGCATAATCTTCACTATTATTGTAATTGTCATTGGGATTGTTATCATTGTTATTGTTATTGTCATTGTCATCATTGTCAATATCACTATTATCATCATCATAGTTGTATTTGTAGTTGTTGTCTCTGTCATCACCTTTCATCCTCATCCTGACCAGCATCCTCTTTCATGATACCCATCCTCATTATCATCATACTCGCCATCCTCATCTTTCATCATCCCCATTGGATCATCATAATCCTCCCATCATCTCCCTCTTCATCATCGTAGTCTTCCTAACCATCATGATCATGATCATTGTCATCATGATCGTCCTCATCATCACCATCCTCATTTTCGTGATCATCCTCATTTTCACAAATCAGTCATCATGATCGTCATTGTTATCACCATCCTCATTTTCACTAATATCATCATGATCATCTTCAGGATCACCATCCTCATTTTCATAATCATCATCACGAACCACCATCATGGTCATCGTTATCTTTTGGTCTATTATTCTCCAGGCTCTTGGTGACATCGATGCAGTCAATCTGCCTCGAAGTTCTGGGCGGGGAGAAGGAGGTTGACTCCGGGCTGCAAGACACAACCCTAATACAACAAATGTTTGGTGGGCGCATCCAATCAAAGGTCAAGATTTGATTTAGTCCTTTTCCTAATTATCGCCGTCAGCAGCTAGATTCTCATAAGAATGATTGTCATCATCATCAGGTCAAGTGTCTCAGCTGCCAACTTGAATCAGCGAGGTACGAAAACATCATGGATCTGACTTTGGAGATCCATGGATGGGTTGAATCACTGGAGGATGCTTTGACACAGTTCACAGCTTCAGAGGAGCTGGATGGTGAGAACATGTACAGATGTAGAAGGTATGATGATGATCATTGTGACGATGGTAATAGATCTTCAAATGAGATATTGATTTATTATTGCAATGCAGGTGTTCTACGTATGTTAAAGCTAGGAAACAGTTAAGCCTGCATGAAGTTCCCAACATCCTAACTATCGTCCTGAAGAGATTCCAGGTAGTGTTTCATCTTCACCTTCTTGTTCCAGCTGGAGAGAAAGGGAGATTTAGTAGGGGGTAAGTAGAGCTAGAGAGATGGGGAGAATAGAGAGAAATGGAAGATTGAAGTTTGAATTCTTTCATATACTATTTCGTGGCTTTAATTCTCTGAAAGAAATTGAGTAATATATTTTTCTAACTTTTTTGTCATTTATTCAATTAGTTGACATGTATGTTTTACTGGGGTCAGAAATTCCAATGAATTAGGTTCTGGTAAGAGTGAGTTGACTTTTTATTCTACTAGGGAAGACAATTTTTTGTTGATGGGGTGGTGTTGACTTTTTATTTCAATTGTTTCATCTGTTGAGCTTTGCTGTGTGATAGAAATTTTCTATTTTCCACTCTTTATGTTGCTATGATCAAGATCGTCAGATGACTTCTCATGCTCTAATTGTTTCATGTTATAAAACTTGCTGAAAGATAATCATTTTATTTCTTACTTTCATTTTCAAAAGTAAAGAATATTATTTTTATTTTTTCTCGGTTGTAGAGCGTGTAGTCTGATATAGTCGCATTCGAGATAATGACTTGACTTGGGTGGCGTTGGTTATTCAAGTTCAGACTGTTTTCATGCATTGACATTTTTCTATTTTCTTTCTTGGTAGTGATAATAATTTTTTGACTTTGGACTTGTGGTGATTGATTTTCTCAGAAGGGAAAGTATGGGAAGATCAACAAATTTGTGACGTTCCCAGATCTGCTGGACATGATCCCATTCATGACGGGGACCGGGGACAGCCCTCCGCTCTACATATTGTATGCTGTGATTGTCCACCTGGACTGCTGCAATGCGTCCTTCTCTGGTCACTACATTTCTTATGTGAAGGATCTCCATGGCTCCTGGTTCAAGCTAGATGACAGTGATGTAATCGTCATCGTTATTATCATCACCATTGCCATTCATGTCTCATCATCAACGTGATCTTTGTCGTAATCATGATTCTGATCATTGTTGCCATCATTACTATATTTGCCATCATCATCACTGTGGTGGTCATCATAAGCATCATCTCCATCATTATCATTGAGGTTGTCATAATCATCATCACCATTGTGGCTGGCATAATCACCATCATCCTTTGTGGTTAGTTTAATCATCACCATTGTGGCCAGCATGGTTTGCATAAGCATCATCACCATCACCATCACCATCACCATTGTTTTTGGGATAATTACTATCATCCATTGTGGTTGGCATAATCAGCATCACCATCACTAGTCATCACCATTACCATGATCACCATTGTTGTGGGCATAATCACCATCACCATATTCTTATAATTATCCTCATCTTCATTCTTGCCATCATTGTCGGCCATCATCAATGCATTGGTCAATCAACATCTCATCATTATCCAACCTCCATTATTTGCTCATGCACAGGTGCAGCCAGTGCCATTCAGCCAGGTGTTGTCGGAGGGCGCATACATGCTCTTCTACACAAGATCCTTCCCCCGTCCTCCAAGCTACAATTCAGCAGTCCCGCCAACAAGTGACCATGACTGGGCAGCAGCTGACTACTCCGATGCCACATCAAGCGACTGGTCCCTGTTCACAAGCTCCGACGAGTCCTCGTTCACCACCGAGAGTGTCAGCGATTCCGTCAGTATTTTTGACCACTCTGAACCCCAGATATTGGATCCCATCGCTTCCATCTTTGGCGCCTTCTCCAGCGGTGCTGCCAACAATGGTGGCAGTGGTGGTGACGAGGGGTTGACAATGGCAAGGATGGTCATGGCAGGAAGCCCTCAGACCTACTTCTTCCAGGAGACGCGGGGGATAGTTGAAGAGTCTGGCAACGGCAGTGAGAATGATGCCGGGAACTGTAGTATGTCGGCAAGGTGCAGCAGCAGGGCTGCCAAGCGCCACCGTCTTGTGGGTAGTGGGTAGTGGGTAGATGTTAGATCCAAATGGGTGGTTAAACACTCCGCTCAGTTCAAATCCTATCACCATCATCATCATCATCATCATCATCATCATCATCATCATCATCATTATTATTATTGTTATGATTTCCAGTATTGTTATTATTATTATTTTAATTCCCGACTCTGTTCTAGGAGTTGGGCATCCCGTGCTCAATGCTTTTACTTTTTTTTATCTCACCAATCTAGTTCTTTCATTGGCAGTTAATGATTCTTCATAGCTGAGGCCCAGAATTGGAGGAAGAAGAAATAAATGTCTGAGAAATGCAACAAAGAAATTTGTAAAGAGGATAACCCACATCCTCAAAAAAGTCAAAGTTAACGTTCTTGACTCTGAAAGATGGGTTGACCCCAGAAAATTGAAAATAATGCCCAACTCCTGAGTCGAGAAGTTCTTCTAATTCTCACATGATGGGCTCACACCTTGAGGATTCCCTAGAAAATAGTGCCGAAGCTATGATTTCGATCTCGAGGCTTCACAAGCATCAGTAGAGATCTACAAGACGTGAATGATTGACATCTACGCTTCTCTGATTCTCTCTCTCCCTAGATTATCCGAAATGGAAAAAGGTCTGCTTAGATTCTGTCTCTCAAGTCTCTACTGTCGGTCTACCCCCTTTCACGCACACTCTCTCTTTCCGTCTATGCTCCGAAACTCTATGTTAGGATTTAAAAGCACGGAAGATGCTCGATGAAATGCCGAGCCCAAACTTCCGGCAATGGAACCTCGCCATTCGGCGCTGCACCTCCGAAGGCCAGCACTCTCAGGCCTTGGAAACCTTCCTCCAAATGCACCGCCTCTCCCTCCTTCCCGACTCTCTCTCTCTGGCAGCGGCAATCAAATCCTCCTCTCTCCTCCCCTCTCTCTCGGTGCCCACTTCCCTCCACGGTTTCCTCTCCAAAACCCCTCTCTCCTCGTCCTCTCTCATCTCCAAATCCCTCATGCACGCCTACCTCAACCACGGTCACGTGGCCGAGTCTCTCAAGCTCTTCTCTTTCCTCCCCTTTCTTTCTCTAGACGCTGCATGCTACAACATCCTCTTGAAAGGTTTTTCCAAGCTGGGTCTCTTCTACGAGCTCCGAGAACTCTTTTCTTCTATGCTTTCTCTCTCCTCTGAAAGACCCAATGCCATCTCTCTAGCCATTATCCTCCCCTTCTGCGCAAAAACCGAGAATTTCCTTTCAGGGAAATTAATTCACTCCTACGCCGTCAAAACTGGCCTAGAATCAGAAACCCTTGTCGGAAATTCTTTGGTCTCCATGTATGCAAAATCCGGCATCGTACCCACAAAAATATTCCACCAAATCGTCTCCAAAGACGTCATCTCATATAATTCCATGATCTCTGGTTTCCTCGAATTTGGATTACCCTTGAAAGGTTTTGAGCTTCTCAGAGAAATGGCTTTTTCCGGAGTTGGGAAACCGAACGACGCCACGTTCGTGATCTTGCTTCCAGTCTGCAATTCTAAGCTCTTGGGTAAGGAAATCCATGGTTATATAGTAAAATTCAAGATCATCGAGATAACTTCTGTTAGCAATGCTCTCATGGCGTTTTACTGCAGAATTGGAGAGTTTATTGCTGCGGAGCAAGTGTTCCTGAGAGTGAGCTTACCTGATATCGTCTCGTGGAACACTATGATTGCTGGATCAGTTATTAATGGTTACTATTATAAAGCTCTCAAGCTTTTCCGTGAACTTGAAAACCCAGATAAGATCAGCTTCGTCTCTATCCTCCCTGTTTTTGCCGAAGTGGGAAAAGTTTCAGAGGGGAAGATGATCCACGCTTTATCTCTAGTGTCGCCAGATCTAGAGAGAGAAACTACAGTAAAAAATGCTTTAATTTCTTTCTACTTGAGAATTGGGCAGCTTAAAGATGCGATTTTTGTCTTCTCTGAGATTAAAAACAAGGATTTGGTTTCTTGGAATTCGATTCTTGCTGGATTATCAAGTAAGGAAGAACTTTTGGCCACGGTGAAGAACATGCAACTAGCCGGGTTCCGTCCGGATGCCATTACCATTCTCTCTCTTCTCCATTGGGGGTTTACCAGGGAGCTTCATGGGTTTTCTATCAGGGCGGGATTCATGGGCAGGGATGATGTGACAAACTCTTTGGCTGACTCGTACTCGAGATTGGGATTTGTTGAGAATGCCCTTCGTCTCTGCAAAACCTTTGGTCTTACTCCTTTTGGGAAGAGGATAATGATCTCCATCTTCATGAGGCATGGCATGATCTGTGATGCAGAGCAGATCTTTGAGGAGGTCAATGATAAGGATGATGATGCAATTATCATGATGATACATGGGTATGCTCGGAATGGGCTTCCTCACTGTGCCATCACCACATTTGTTGAGTTTTCCCTTGGTCAAATGCCCAATGGTGCTGCCATTGTCAGCGTCCTCCCAGCTTGTGCTCGTTTGGCTTCCATGCAGATGGTCAGACAGTGCCATGCTTTTCTCTCCGTACTAACCTATTATCAGAGTCTCACCTAGCGGCGACGCTCATTGACTCTTACTGTAAGTGTGGCAGCGTTAACTTTGCTCAGAAGATCTTCTCAATGATTGGCAGTGAGAGCAAGGACCTTGTCTGTTACACGGCTATGACGGCAGGATATGCAATGAGTGGAATGACAGCAGAAGCATTGACGTTGTTTCACGAAATGGCGGCCAGAGGGATTGAACCTGACCATGTCACCATGACCACAGTGCTCTCTGCTTGCAGTCACGGCAGACGACTTAAACAGGGTATTGACTTTTTCTTGAAACCCAGCAACATGGATCCCACAGAGGAACAGTATGGCTGCATTGTTGACCTCTTTGCAAGGGTAGGAATGTTGACTGAGGCCATTGACTTTGCCAGGGCAACTCCAGAAAAGGTCAACAGGAGCGCATGGGGGGCGCTACTTGGGGGTTGCAAAGTCAATGGTGACGTGGCAGTTGGGAAAATGGCAGCAGAGCAGTTGTTTTATTTAGAGAGTGAAAACGTGGGGAATTATGTTGTAATGTCAAATATATATGCAGCAGCAGGGAACTGGGAAGAGGTGGAAAAAGTCAGAGGGCTGGTCAAAGATAGAGAGATGAAAAAGCCACCAGGATGCAGCTGGATAGAAGTGGGAAAGTCAATGCATGTATTTGTTGCGGGGGATTTGTCACATCCAGAGAGGACTTGTGTATACCGGGCTTTGAAAATTTTGAATATGCAGATCAAGCATCGGGAGGGTTCAGAGGAAACTGCATTAAAATTTAGTTGACCCTTTTTTCTGTACATAGTTTTTTTCCCTTCAAGGGTATACAGCAATTTCGGGGATTGACCGTATGATGTGAATACTTTTTTAAGTCAACACATGAGTTTGGCTCAACAAAACTCGCAGTGGAATCGACCCTGGGTATGAATGAGGTTGCATTGACTTTGAGGGATTGACCAGATTTTTGGTAAAAATCATAATTTCTTGAGTATTCAGTCTACAGGAATCAGGCGTTGTAGCTACCCTGGAATTGGCATATCCAGGTTAATTGATAAGTGTAACTTCACGATAATACTTCTTTTGTGAGGATTTTAATAGTCTTCAGGATTTGGGGCATTGAGTTTGTAGTTCAATGTCTGTTGACCCGTGACTGCTGAGGTTGGACTGCTCGAAGAGATTATTTTCTATTTTACATTTCCTTTCAATTTGCTGCAATTCGTTGTCATCTCACAGTAATGTAGGTCAAAGCTTGTACATTCCCAATGTTGTCGATTCCCTTTGCCAACCATTTTGATTAACTTTTGAATAATCACCGATTTTTAATTAAATATCTTTCTTACCCTGTTGAACCAGGTATAATATCACCACTTTTTGACACAATGTGGCAAGTCAACTCTAAAGTTTGACTTCCCAAATGATCAGCCGATGACTCCCTTTCAACAGATGTATGAATTTCCGGGTGATTTGATTTTTGGTGAGCATTTGATTGATTTATATCTGTTGACTTAAAAAAAGTCAAAGCTGCTGTTTTCAACTTTGGGAACACTTGCAACCAATGTTGACTATTAAATTGAAATGCTAATACTGTGGACTTCTGTCGCAACCCAACTTCAGGGAAGAAGAAAATCTTGTTATCTGGATCAGAAAAACGAAAATCGCATCGATTCTCCAAACCTATATGAGATTCTGGCACATGAAAATGTCTAGAGCATCTCAGAACCAATGGTTAGCTGCTTCGGTATGATAATTTACGCCCTCCCATTGGCTTAATGACCCATTTGAGCAGATCCATTTACCATGGGCACAGGTGTTGAATCAATTTGCCCTGTACCATTGAATTTCCAATCATCAGCATGCAATTCTGCAAGGCATTGACTTTTTGTTTTTTGACTTAGTTGAATTTTATCAATAATTGATTTTGGACTTTCAATCACGTCATGTTTTTATCTTTAGTTCATTTCAAATAACTCAGTCTTTAAAGGATTCTTATAATTATTATTATCATGATTGCTAGCGTTGACTTTGGTTTGTGGCGACTGTTAATAGACGCAGGTCAAGCTGCGCAGAAACTTTTCTTGTTTCTTTGACCGTTTAGCTTCAACTTTTCTTGTTGACTTTTGAATCTGTTAGCTGTGTCCTCTATCTATATCCTCTTGCGTCCCTGTTAAGGTGCATTGACTTTTGATCAAGGTTGACCATCGAATACAGGTCAACTCTCTAAATCTATGTTTCCATCTAATTTCTCTTGTTTCTAATGGTTGACTTCTGGTCAACAACCATCGGGCTTAGAGCACGGATGCCTATGATGCTTTTTCGGTCAAAGGTCAACTCTTGAGCTCTGAAACTTCTCAGTTTCCACGTGGTTGACCTATGGTCGAAAATCAGATTCTCTACGATGACACTTTTCAACATCTTCATTTTGTGACTCCAGGGTCAAGTTATCCTATCGTGTTCTTTCACGTTTACCTTCGATCAAAGTTCAAACATCCTCATTTTCTGTTCTGCTTCTCAAATATTAGCTGCTGAAGAGAGAGAGAGAGGAAATGGTTTTTCTGTTCATACAGTTCCTCCAAGAACCTTTCTCTCTCCATTTACCTGCAGTTAAAGAACCTGAGTATTAATCCACCATAACACATCTCTCTCCTCTTCCCTATTTCTCTCTTCAGAAGCGCCTCCATGGGCAGTTTCATCTTCGCGAGCTTCTTCTCTCTCCTCGCCATCTCCCTCATAATTTCGCGCTCCTCCTCCACTACGATGACACATCTCCCTCATGCTTCTCCTCTCTCTGAGATGCAGCCGAGCTTGCCGAGCTTGCGGAACTTCCACATCATGAGAGAGAGGCCCTACCGCGCCTGCCGAGGGGATGAAAGAATAGATACGAAGAGCAGGATGAGGGAGATAATCAAGAAAAGGAGAGAGAAGAAGAGCAAAGGAGAGGAGTGAGAATAGGAGAAACTTGGTACTCAGAGGAGAGAGAGAGCTCTCCGTCATGCTTCCTAGGGGACTCGTTCCTCCTTCTGCTTCCTCCGCTTGCGAGAACGGCGATCCCAGCTCTCTCCTTCTTTTCTGCGGCGGCGATGTCGCTTCTCCTTGAGAGAGAGTTCTCCAGAGAACTGCACCGCTTTCTCTCTTCATCTCTCTCTGATTCTGTATCTTTTTCTGTGGAAATCATACCTACGGTTTGAATCTCTTTCCTGCTTCGACGTTTCCATGAAGAAGACGAACAAGTGAAGAAAGACCCTCGCAATATCAAAGTCTCTATCTCTCTCACTGTCTCTTAGACAAGGAAGCGATGGAGTGGTCCGCTAGTCGTATCATGCAAACGAGTTTTCTTGTTCTCCCGGTCTCTATTCCGTTATCTTGCTGTATTGAGAGATAGAGAGAGGCTAAGAGAGAGAGGTAACATGCGGATATGCATATATCATGCCAAAGGAATAGAGGAAGATAAATGCTGATGCCTGTACATGCTGTGCATTGAGGAAGAAGCACGAAGGATTAGTTATCTTCAAGAGAGAGAGGTTCCATGTTCATAAAAATTTCAAATAATGGAGAGAATTAAAAATTATATTATCTTGGGAGAGAACTAATTAAACATGAACTTGTGGTAATTAATAAAAGAATGAAATATGCATAAATGAATAGTGGAGAGATAATTTTCCACTTAAAAGAAAACTATTTTTTTAGTTTAGATATTAAATTTTGATATGAAAAGGGAAATTAGATAACATAGATAAATTTATAGTGATTGGGAGAGAAATCTAGATAAAATTCAAGTTGAATTGATAAAACATGTCCAAAAAATACCAAGTCAAGAGAATAAATGTGTTAGCTTAGTCTGATCATGCATGTGCATGCATATCATAGGCTTGTAGCCAATTTCATGCAATAATTCAGAGTATTTTGTTTAAAACCCGACATGAATCATGTTAGTGAATTTAGCAAGATTTTTTCTAAGATGAAGTGAAAATCTACTACAATGTCTTTTTTTATTTCATCATAAAAGAGTTAGATCTTTACCATGATTATGATATCTATCTATATTGGGATTATATGGTCAAAATGACCTTTTGAGCTGTTGCTAGGCTCCCCCCTTTGTATGCCTCTTCCTTGTGTAAAAGGATGCAAGCCCCCATTGTTTTACATATGTAATCAAAGAATCAATAGGGTTTTTCATTGTTGTATTTATGTTATCAAAGCGTCAATAGGCAATATTGACAATGATTGTTTAATGTTATTGATAATCCCACTTTCCTAAAATGCCCTATTGATCGCTTTCAAGGGTTCAAATACCTTGGAACAATCTTATCGTCACGTCTTTTTTAAAATGGAAAAGTGGCCCAATAATTTTATAATTCATTGGCATCTTTCTTTGGTCTTGGAGAACTTGAAAGGCAAGTCCAAAGTAAAAATCCGGGGGAAAAAGGATTAGTGTATAGCAAGCCTATCACCTAAGATCAATCGAATAATGTGGGCCCCAAAAACACTCGGAACAACGAAATCTATGCCAAATCAAAGATGTTGGATGAGCAAGTGATGGGTGGCCGATACTTCGTGCAAATAAAAAACGTTTATTGATTCAATAATTATCGATATTTCAGCCTAATGAAAATCAAAGTTGCCGATTTGGAAATCTTCTGAAACTTAAAAAGATTCCATTAATGATATACAAGTGACCTGATGATGCCCTAAATTTTGACACCAACATTGAGAAGTTCATGATGGCCATTGTAAGAAATCAATAAAAACTAGAAGGGGAATGTTTTCGCGAAAAAAATAATAATCTGATGCCTCAATCCAGACATTGTGAATGATGTAGGAATTGGATCAGAGAGAGATGTTAATGGTGGTACAAAGACCAGGCCAATGAGGACAAACCTTTAGGAATCTAACATTAAAAAGAAAATTTCAGTTTTACTATAGTGTCAACATTGAAATTTACACTAGGAGCCCTGCACATTGATCTTAAATGATCTATATTGAATCAAATGATAATTTTTTTACTATAAATTAAAATTAGGACCAAAATGAATTGGTAAAATATTGAATGTAATCATTTTGATAAAAAATTTATTTATCGTTATCCATGGTGAAATGTGATGAGAAATGTAGACTTCTATTCGTGGGTGACAATCTTTATAAAATAATTCAAACTTTTGTTCAACTTTTTCCATGTCACGAAATCAGAATTCAAAATTTTTATGGAATTTGGAAAAACTCTTAATATTAGATTTAAGAATAATGTCAAATCTTAACCAAAGGTAAATCAATCCTACATATCATATCCCATAGATTTTTATAAATCATGTCTTTTATTTTATTTTATATTTATATTTATTGATGGGAAAATATTATCTTTGTTACAAAATCACACCTTAAATTACTTGAACCTGATTGAAATAGTGTATTTATGTGAACTACTTTAAAACATAATTTAGGTATAGATAATTAATTTTTATGAAAATTTAGTATGTGTATGTGAATTCATTAGAATGAATGCACTCATTCAATGTTTTGGACATTAAATTTTCACAACTTCATACTTTATAATTATTCTTATACATATATCATATATACACTAATTGGGATTATTTGATCCAAATCACCTTCTAAGCCACAGTGCTTCCCTGCTTGTATGCCTCTTCCTTGCATAAAAGGATGCAAGCCCCCATTTTTAAAAAAATAACCTTAATATTTTCTTGTTGTATGTATGGTGTCAAAGAATCTATAAGATTTCTGATGGTGAAGGCAAATGATATTGTTTTAAAATATCAACGATGTATCTTGCCTAAATGCCCAATATCAACGATCTTCTAAAACTGAAAAGGGATTCCATTAATGATAGATAGGTGACTTGCCGAGCCCCTTAATGTTGACACCAAAATTGATAAATTCTTGATTGTCGTCATTAGAAATCAATCAAAAACTATAAAGGGAATGTCTTCATGAAAATTGATAATTATATGCCTCAATAGTAAAATTCATGAAATAAATTATAGAGACATTGCAAATGATGTAGGAGTAGGGTCATTGGGAGATGTTAAGATGGTACAAAGACCATGCCAAGGAGGACTGATAACATGCATTTCATGCATTTATATCATACATTTTATGCACTTTTTCTTGAAAATCTAATCATAAATGCATGTTATCATGATTTTAAATGGTTTAAAATGATAATTTTCATGTTTAAGAGAATTTTTTTTATTTTTCATAAATTATTAACATTTATGAACATTTAGTGACATTAATTTTATGAGCATTAAAATTAGTAACATTAGTAACAGTGATTTTATGAGCATTCTCTCTCTCTCTCTCTCTCTCCCTCTCTCTCTTTCTCTCTTCTCTTCCTTCTCTCCCCCTCTTTCCATGATCCCTCTCGCGAAGGAAATTTTTCTGTCATGAGAAGAACTTCCTTCTCTTCTCCGTGCATGCGCGCTCGCAAGGGAGAGAGGGAGATTTCTTCCCCCTCTCTTTCTTATGATTTCTCCCTCCCTCTCTCTTTCTTTCTCTTTCTTCTCCTATGCTTCTCTCTCCTCACGTCTCCTAGCGACATAAATTACTTCCGTCGTGAGGGAACCGCACCGAGAACTCCTCTTTCTCTCCTGCGCGTCTCTCTCCTGTAACCTATTTTCTCCCCCTCTCTCCTACTCTCCTTCTCTCCCCCGCGCATGCGTGTGCGCGTAAGGGAGAGTTCTTTCCCCTCTCCCGCGCCTCCTTTCCTGCGCCTCTCTTCCGCTCGCGAGAGGGAGAAATAATGGTGAGGAAAAATAATTTTTTCGCCTCTCTCCTTCTGGTGACGGAGAGGGGAACCTCTCCCTCTCTCTCTTCTTTTCTTCTCTCTCCCGCTCTCTCCCTCCTTATCTCTTCCTCTCTCTTTCTTCCCTTCTCTCTTCTCCTCCCATCTATGAACCCTTCCGCAGCCTCCGAATTTCTTCCGCATCATTTTATCCCTCTCTCTCGTGCACGTCCTCCGCGGATTTCGCCATTGCGTAGAGAGAGAGGAGAGAGGAGAAAAGAGAGAAGAGAGAGGAGAGAGAAAATGATCCATTTTATTGTTTTAAATGCCCTCAGTTTGACCGCAGCGGGAGCGGCTTGACCGGCGTGATTGGAGGAGAGAGAAGATGAGATCAATGGCCATAAATGCTCTAGATTAAAACCTTGATATCCGAAAATCTTGATGGAGTTAGGAGCTGAAATTTCATGGGCATGATCGTCATTTCAAGCTCCACGATAGTGTGTGTGGTTATGAATTAAGTTCTGAAAAAATAAATTAGGGTTATGAATGTTTTGTTGTATGCTTATAGTATAGGCTAGCCAGAAGGAAAGAAAGCAACGATTGATCATTCATCATGCGTTGAACATCATTCTCAATAATTTCTTCCTTCTTCTGTTTATTCCTCGTGTTGGATGCAAGACGCCAAGTCTGGGCAAAATATACGGCTCTCAAAGGTATGTTTTGATTAAGGAGCATCACTCGATTGTATTTTCATCACGAATCTTTAGATTAGGATCATTTTCTATCCATCTTTTCTGTTTTCCTCATCTTTTTATCAATATTTTCTCATTTATAAACCCTAAAAATCACTTTTCCACCCTCGATCAAGGGTTTTCAATCTTTGAAAAGAGTTTGGAAGCATTTGATCGGTTCATTTCATCTCCACGCACATTTTCTTCTTTTCATCGATCATTTTCACTTTCTAAATCCAAAAATATGAAAAAGATACTTCTGATTTTCAATCTCTTAACCTTCCTCCCTATGGATTCGACCTCGACTTGCCACTATTCTAATTTAAAATTCAGATTTTGAAGAGTTGAGTATAAATTTGTTTGATACGTAAAATCGCGCATTCAACGACCGTGTTTTTACACGTATCAAGGACATAGCTTTTAGACTTTTTGTGCTGCCAAAATTTGTTGCCAAGTTTATTATTTTATAGTCAACTCTCCCAACTTTAGCTAGAGAGTATCATTGGAAGAGACACTAGAAACTTTCCATCATCTCATTTTTTTGATAGAGTAACATTGTGGATACTGATAACATGCAATTTATATATGAATTTACATGATTATTAATGCAAATTAAGGCATTAAGTATTCCATTTATATGCATGTTATCATATTTTAAGTGCATATCTGTCATTTTATGTAATTTTAAGTTATGATCTAAAAATGTATCATTTTGGTATAATCATGCATAATTCTAAGAATATAATTCTATTCACATTTTTATTTGAAAACATAATTGTATTTTCATGATTTAATGATAAGAGAAAATATTTTATTTATACTCGTGTATTTTTCTAAATGTATTTTCTAAAAGGAATGAATGTATTTTTTAAAGTAAAATTTATTCTCTTGCTATTTAAATATTTTGACTTTTTAATGATAGATAACTCAAATTCTGATCCAACAAAATAAATTTGGATTAATTTGGAGTTGTATTTTTAAAGTTATGAATTTTCTAATTTTTTAAGAAATTTCTAGAATTTTTATGAATTTATTTAAAGCTATTTTTGATTTTTATATGAATTAAAAGAATAAAAAAAATGTTTCATATTTCGTGAGCTGACGTGGCAAGATGTTGCCACGTGGCGATGCGTGTACACACCACGTGACGATGTCTATGCTTGACACGTGTGCGCGTGCATGTCCGTGTGTGGGCGTGTGTGGGCGTGTGTGGGCGTGTGTGCACGTGTGTGTGCCTGTGTGCACCTAAGAGTGATTAATGTGTTAAAGCATCCTTAACGGATTTACGCTGACCCAAAAAACCTCTCATACATTTTATATGCGATTAAATACTCTCATTTGTTCAATGTGAGACTATTTATCTTTGTTTTTAGTTGCATGTGACATGGCGCAACGAGAAGCGTCTGATCACGCAGTTTAATCATGATCATCGGATGTTACTCGTGGGGGTACGTGGCGGCATTTGATTAGGTGACGATTTGATTTAAAGATGATTTCATCTCAGCTGTTAATATGGGGAGTTTACAACGATCGAGATTAAATGCGCATGATGGACACATGGACTCATCGCGATCCTCCGATAAAGATTGAATGTGTACGACTTAAAGACGATGATTCGCCAAATGACGTTTAATCTCAACCATTGATCAAATCGAAATGACGCATCCAACGGTCACGCCCAAATTTTTCTATAAAATTGAAATGTTCTTCAATAGAAAACCTATTATTTGATTTTTCGAGCAAATCAAAGTATTTAGACACCACAATCTGAGAATCATTTGATTTCTAATTCTTCTAGACTCATTTCCACGTTCGAAGAGTGTTTGAAATCAAGAATTGTCTGAAAGAATCGGAAGAAATCACATCTTGAATGTCTAACTTTGTTTTCAAAATCGCAGAATGAAAAGCCTTGAATCCGGCGATTAATTGGATCATTTCAAGCGCGACTTTGGCTTAGGTTGGGTAATTTTTCATCCTAATCTATCTTCCTTTAGCATTAGATTTGTATTTTGAATTGTAGATTAGTTTAATTTTGGTATATTAATTTTGGTTTTCATCTATTTTCGCGATCGAATTTCTTTGAAATCTCGATATCTCTACAAATTCTTATCCAAATTCAATGATTTTTGATTTTCGTGGATTAGTATTAGATTTATTTTTCTTAATATATCAAAATCCCTAATTTCTCACCTCAATTCATTGTCTGATTTGATCGCATTTCAATGATATCTCAAATTTCTCTTATTTCTCCGTGGATTTGACCCTTAGTCACCACTATACTCTTTAATTTGTTATTATAACTTTAAATTGGTGAGTTTGGAAATTTTTTTGACACGAGATTGTGTGTAGACAATGGCCGCACGAAATCGTTTCGTCACATACATGCCACATTGCAAGCAGAAAAATTAAATTTTTTTTTCTGCCCATCAAGAAATATGTTGACCTAATAGTTTGAAATTTGGCTCCCCTCTTCTCTCCCAAAAATGAAAAATAATTAGAAAGACAATGACGAGGAATGATGAAAGAGAAGATTCAATGTGTAAACTTACAAGACATAGAGGAGAAAAAGACAAGTACTCAAACCTAAAGCTAAACAGTCTAGTTATCAAGCTCCCTCTAGAACCAACAAAGGAGAAGATAAGGACTCCAAAATAAGACAAAATCAAAGGTCAAAGACAACAGTCTTTACATCTTCTCATCTAGAACCAAAAAAGAAGAAATAACCCTCAATGAATTCTCCATGAAGGGTGTGTCATACAAAGGGGGAGAAGGCCTCCCTTCATTGGACAAGTCTTCTGCCTTGGATACAAAGAGGGCCCAAGCATCCCCATTGAATGGGCTGTTTTCCTTCTCCAAGAAATAAAACTCTCATGAGTCAGACCCATGATGGCTGGCCTCTAAAAAACTGCACCCTAGAATGTAGACAAAATCCCAACATGAAAAATGAGTAATCCAGACTATGTTTGAAACCTGTCTTTAAACATGGAAACATATAAAAATGCAGGAAAAATGAGAAAAACTTGACAGAGAATATAGACAGAATGCATTTGTCATTTTCTAGTGATGAGGATCTGGTAACTAAGGAAAATGAAAGGTTTTATTTGCATTTTTTTACCAAGCGAAATTTCTCTCTCAACTGATATTTTAGGGTTTTCCATGAAAAAAGTGTTTTATTCTCCACCATTTTTTTTTGCACTGCTTCACCTCTCTCAAATAATTCTCAATTTTTTCAAGAACTGCTTGTCGCTCAATTATCACAGTCTCTTTGACTATGATGCAATTATTAATGCACATGATTTCCATCTCCCCGTAGCTTTCATGATTGATCATTTGCTCCTTCGGCCATTAACGCCCTTACGACCGACGCTTGTTGAGCTGTATCCATGCACAGAGAGAGGTAGATAGCTAGAGAGACAAAGACAGACAGATTGAGATAGAGATAGTGAGAGAGAGAGAGAGTAAAACGTTTACAGATGATAGCAACTGCGCCTTCTGTGTAAGATAAAAGAGCTAATGCCCGGCATTCAATTCTGTCCACCTGCTCGCATTTACTTCGCCCCATCATCAGCCACAGCTCGGCGCCGTCACCGTCATTCACTTGCAAAGGTCCATCTCTTTCTTCTTCAAGTCGCCCAAGAAAGTTCAGGAACAGTCCACACCGTTCCATCTTTTTCTCTTTAAAAACGAAACTTTCCTCTATCAACAATTTTATTTTTCTCTATAAATAAATGGCATGAAATTTTCTCTCTCTACATTTATTTTCATATAAGACTCTTTCTCTCTCTACATTTATTTACATATAAGACTCTCTCTCTCTCTCTCTATTCCTAGGCATAAGGGCAGCAACAGGGTTTGCTTGGGCAGCCACGCACCTCTCTCAGTTTTCTCTCTACAGTACTTCTCATATTACCGACGAAATTGAGTCTTTCCCTCTCTACACAGAAGGGCCTGGAACAGGGTTCTCTCCGGCAGCCACAAACTTCTAATTCTTCTCTCTCTAGAATCAAAATAGAGCCTTTCTCTCTCAACAAAATGGGCTGGGGTAGATACCTCGTGGGCAGCCACGTACCTCAAATTTTCTCTCTCTACAGTTTTTCATCGAAAGCGAAAAAATAAATCTCTCTCTCTACGCAAACGGGCTTCAGCTGGGTTCATTAAGGCGGCCACGTATCCCTCAAGGGATGGCTTAAGATGTGAAGAAAACGCAAAGAGAGCCGTTCTCTCTCTTCCTCGGTCTATAAATACCAGCCTCATCCTCGCGATTACTCTCAATCCCGAAAGCCGACCGATCTCTCCCTTTCTTTCTCTAGAAATGGCGCAACAGACGATCGACGCTCACAGAGAAGGGGCAGAGATCTACACTGGCGACGAGCTCGGCAGGCAGAAATCGATCGAGCTTCTGGAAGAGCTCCATCTTCCTAGAGGTCTGCTACCCCGTCGATAACGTCGAAGAAGTCGGTTATAACCGGAAAACGGGATTCGTGTGGCTGAAGCAGAAGAAAGCTTTGACGCATTCTTTCCGCAAGGTTGGGAAACAAGTTTCCTACGCTCAAGAGATCTCCGCCTTCGTCGAGGACAAGAGAATGAAGCGCCTTACTGGAGTTAAATCTAAGGAGATTCTGATCTGGATTACTCTCAGCGAGCTTCTGCTTGATCCTGCGGACAACACGAAAATCACGTTTAAAACGCCGTCGGGACTTTATAGATCTTACCCCGCCGAAGCGTTTGAGCTTGATAACGGGAAGAAGAAAGCTGCGGTGCCGCCCCCAGAGGCTGCGGTGCCGCCCCCAGAGGCTGCGGTGCCGCCCCCAGAGGCTGCGGTGCCACCCCCAGAGGCTGCGGCTGTCGCTGCTACCGCCGCCGGAGCAGAGAAGAAGTGAAAAAGTGATTAGGGTTTGGGTTTTATCTAAATTTTCTGCAGTTCTCTCGTCGCGCAGGAGTGTAAAAGGGGGGTTTTTATCTTTGGGCCTCCGAAATAAATTTGCTCTTTGATCTGGAAGCCTTCTCTCTCTCTTTACTTTAGCGGATGTTCTTCCAGGCATTGATCATTAGGGTTTCGTTTTTATCAAGACTTACTCCTTGGGACTCTACGATAAATTTGCTCTGAAGCCGTGGATCATTTGCACGGTAAGATTTGGGATGTTCATGAAATGGCAAGGTGATTAGGGTTTCGTTTCTCTCTCTAGAAACTTGTCAAGTTCATTGATAATCATGCGAGAAAAATTAGGAAATCGAAGGTCTTCTCGTGCTCGCCAAGAACTAAAATCTTACCTTTCATGAAATCAATTGCCAAACAGTCGCTTTTAGTGTCTTATTCTCTATCATGAGAACAGTGGTTGACATTTTTGAGAAAATGAAGATGTGAATTATCATGGAATACCTACCAACCTCAAATCCATTGAATGCGCATTGACTGCTATTTTTGGCTGTGGGTTGTTGTTGGATGAGAAGTTGCAGTTAATGCTGTGGAGAGAGAAACACAGAGAGAGAGAGAAGCCTCTTGATTTTCATTTAGAGAGAGAGAAGCCTCCAATTATTCCTTGACGACAAGCTTTATTCCCTGCTCACGTTGGACAGAGAACAGGATCGGGAAAAAAGAAACTGGGAGAGACGGACACCGGAAAATCTCTCCCGGCAGACAGAAAAGACGTAACTCTACGCAATAGTTTGAGGACCCGCATGGCGACCTTTACCTTCTTATTCCATAGTGGACCTCGGTGCCCTGAACCCTTCCCGTTCATTCCCTTCCTCATGCGCCAACTAACTTACCCATCTCTCTCTCCCTCTTTCCCTAAAGCCTGACACGACAATCATCCTGTAGAGTGAGAAAGGGAGAGAGAGTTAAGCCCACAAATCTCCAGCCATTGGAGACAACATTGACGCTTCTTCAATTCTAGACAGAGGGAGGGAGAGAGGGAGAGAGGGAGAGAGATGCAAAACTGTTCCCACCAACTTGAAAGGTAATAACCAGTTTTCTCGTACATTATTTCCTGCTATGGGGGTCAAAACGGTGAAACTTTCTTGCCATCTCCTTCCTCATGCACCAACTAACTTATCTCTCTACGAAGTGCCAGGCCAGACTTTTAGAGAGAGAGAAGGAAGATTGAGGAGCAGCCAGATCTCATTGACCCGCCCAGTGAACTCGAAAGGGGAGTTGTACTGAGCCACTGTGTACTCTGTGGTGCCACTGCGGTCGACGGCCGCAGCCCACTCTGTACCTTGGAGACTATCATACAGAGCTGCCGCCTCTTGCCCCACTGATTCATCTGAGACAAAGCCGCTGAATTGGCGGACTGCCACATGACGCGGGCTCCACCTTTGGAGGTGTAGACCAGCGGCCGGCGGCGGGTCAGGCTGGTTCTTCTTGGGGACATAGAAGCTGACGACGAAGGAGGAGGCACAGAAGGGCCCAGCGCTGGGACCCACCTCGGTGATCACTGGAGACGTCATTTCTATCTCCTCGTTGTACTGGTTCTTCCCGCGGATGTAATCAAAGAGTCTGAGAGATGAGAAGAGAGGTAAGATTGGATTTTGATGTGGCCCACAACAAAAGACATGAAAAAGGGAGAATTTACATAAGTGATTGAAGAATAGCACAGAAGATTTCAATTGAAAAAGAGGGGAGGGAACAAAAAACCAGAATGATGAAATCAAAAGGGATAAGAGAGAGAAAATGGACAAGATTTAATAAGAGAAGAGGAAAAAGACAGGTTTTCAATGCAATTTTGTTAGAAGATAGAACAATCATACAGCCCTGCAGCCCAACAACTGAGGCCCATAATGGGCCCAGTAATTCTATATAAACAAGACCTCAGGGTTTAGAAGAGGAAGGAAATCATGCACTCGGTGGAGTTACCTTGTCAGGTTTAATTTCTCTCTTCCTTACCTGAATTCTGTCCTACTCTTCCTGTCATAGATCCGTCCCCTGCTTCAGTGGATTCTGAGGCTTTCTCTACAGCAGGTCAATCTCTCCCTATTTTTCCACTCCCATCCTTAATCTTGTTCCCAACACGGGATCACAACATCATAGATATCTCCATGGAAATGGTTACAGCGACTACAAATATGATAGATCCCCTGGTGGGATCTTATAAGATAACAGGGAGTAATTTGAGATAACTTTCTACAGAGAGAGGGTAAATCAGAAAACTATTGACATACTAGAAGAAAAAAAAGGAGAAGAGATAAAAAGAGGATGCCACTCAATTAGAATACAGGAAAAAAATAAGAAGAAGTTCATGCCATTGAAGAAGAAGAGAGGTAGCAGTGATGGAACTTGATGAAATTCAACAGAGAAACTGGAAGAAAACAAAAATTTAATGCAGCCCATCAGGGAAAGAATAGATAACTAGAAATTAGATAACGAGAAATCAGACAAGAAGATGTTAAGAAAGATGAAACTGGACACCATTTCAAGAGAGAAATTAAGGGCAGATATTTGATGCATGCAAACGAGAGAAGAGCAAAAAGATAGAACAAATTAAAGCCAATAAGAAAAGATGTGAAATGATAGACAATTGACACAATGCTCCAAGACGCAAGAGAAAAAGACAGACGTGATAAAACTAGCATAAAAATAAAATGATTTGGAAACTGGCATTGAAAAACGGAGAAGGATAGAAATTTGGAGTTAAGTGTCAGGGAAAGTGTCTAAGAGACAGAATCCTGATGTTGATGAAACCCAACGAGAAAAAGACGGAATCCATGAGGAAAGAGGAAGAAATACAAAAAATTGATGAAACCCAACGAGTATAGAGGGGAAACGATAGAATGTTGATGCAGACGCATTAGCAAAAAGGAAAATAACACGTAGAAGAGGAAATAGTAAGGAGATTTGACGAAACCATACAAGAAAAGAGGAAAAATACACAATTTAGCTGTAGTCCACCAGTAATGGTGATGATGACAGAAATAAATCATCTACGGCAGTTCACAAAAGGACGATTCAACATCATCATACATCCACAAAGTAGAAGAATTGCTTCAACTCCTGATCCTCCGATATCCTTCTCAGTCCCTGATAATTTTTGCAAACCCTAAATCTAGATGCCCACTTCATACCCTTTCTTAATCCTATCGATGGTTTCACTAGGACAAACTTTGAACCCCATATTTGTTTTCAACCATCCACCTCTGATCTCGTATCCATCATAATGATAAAAAGGAAAAATAAAAACAACCACAAAAGAATGGTGAGGAAATAGAGAGAGAAAAAGACATGGATAGACAGAGGGAGAAACACTTCATCATTACAGTCACAGAGCAGTGGATTTCATGGATGGCCCGGCAGAACTACATCCTCCCAGATTCCAAACACCCTAATTTTGGATATACGCCTCATTCTCGGATCATTTTCTAAAAAAACTCTAAATGCAATATCCTATCCTTCTCATCCTTGACAACCGTTCACAGGGATAATCTCTGAGTTCTAAGCATGCCCTCAACCTTCTCTCCCCCTGTCTGATATCAATGACAACGAGAAAAATCGATCATGAACAAAAAAAGAGCACCCGAGGAGATAGAGAGAAGGAGACAGACAGAGTGCGAGTCTCACAGCGAGCCAGA
Source organism: Lemna minuta (assembly GCA_024174645.1). Classification (NCBI taxonomy): domain Eukaryota; kingdom Viridiplantae; phylum Streptophyta; class Magnoliopsida; order Alismatales; family Araceae; genus Lemna; species Lemna minuta. The sequence continues at coordinate 628,823 of CM044105.1, forward strand.
ATTTTGATGCAGCCCTAAATAAAAAGAGGGAAAGAACAGAAATTCGACATCACAAAGTCGCAAAGCAGGAAAATTCCTTCATGGCGCCGAATGACTAAACATTCTTATTTTTCCCAACAAGCCCAAAATCACGCCCCATTTCATATCAATAGTTCATAAGGAAAATCTTGGTGGGTTCCAATTTATCCTCAACCATCCTTCCCAATGATTAAAATCAATCAAACACCGGAAAAGACAACAAAAACTTAGAACCCGATATAGAGAGAACGAAAGAGATTCTCAACATCCCTCCCCCAGTGAAAAAAATAATTCAAACATCAGAAAAGACAACCAAAACAACTTGAAATAGATAGGGAGAAAAAGAAAGAGCGAGAGAAAGAAAGAAATTATCACTGTAGAAAATCTCGGCGGTCACTAACTGTATCCTCAGCCATCATTGACACAGACAAGAAAGATGAGGGAGAGAAATTCTCACTGTAGGAAACCAGTCCTTGTGGCATCCACGAGGGAGATATCATCGATGGCTTGGGTGGAAGTCCACGCAGTGTGATTGTATTGGCGGATCTCGAACCCATCTCCCTGACCAACGACTTGATAACCCGGGGCACTCTATCCTGCTGCAACTCGGAGGAAAGAAGCCCACTTTATCCTTAACAGAGTTCTGAATCTTCTGCTGTCTGCTACAGAGCGCAACAGGGCATAAGAGGAGGAGGACGATAACTGTGGTGGGCAGCGCCATTGGAGGAAAAACACTCTCCCGAGCTCTCTCGCTCTCTTTCTGTTTCTCTCTCTCTCTCTCACCTGTTTGGTTTGGATAAGAGGTCTGCATCTGCAGTTCTGTAGAAGCAAGCGCAGTTTTAAAGGGGTAATTCCGTCGTGAAAGGAGATTTTGGGTATGCAGTATAGAGGACGAGGTTATGCCACGTGGCGTTATAGTGTTCGAGTCAAGTAGTGGCTGAGGGGAAAGGGAACTTCTATTGGATATTCGCATGTGACTCTCGCTTTCTCTCTACGTGGAAATGAGTGGACGGCCCAATATGTAAAAATATTTGAATTCCTAATAAGTTAATGCCTATTTATTTGCATTCATGTTATTTATTTATTTATTCCTTTTTTTATCTGTTATTTGTTATTTTCTATTCAAAATTTCTCATTTCTTATTTTTTCTTGTTTTTATTTTTATTTTTATTTTTTACTTTTATTTTTAATATTCATATTTAATTTTAATTTTATTTTTTATTTTTTATTTAAAATTAATTTATGATAACCAAAATGTCAATAAATTTTATTCGAATACAATCACTCTTTAAGATAAATGATTATTTTGTAGTCAACAATGATTAATGGAATATTGGAATGCAACTGTCTTTCCCTCTCAAGAAACAGACCTAAAATGAAACATCTTCAAATAATTTAAAAAATAATTGGAATTATATATATATATATATATATATATAATTCTATGTAAATGCAATAACTATTGAAGCTCAGCAATCCAAAATAAAATATCCTTGAATTTCTATAGTTGATGAGAATTGCAAAGTAATTCTTTGAAAAAATTACTTCATAGCCGTCATCAATCAACTGTGATTAATGGATATTTGAAATGTGACTCTCTTTCTATCTATTTTGTGTGAAAGGATTGGTGAATATTTTTTGAATTCACTTTAAATTAATGCCAATTTATATGAATTCATTTATATCTGATAATGTAAAATAGCTAACATGTCAATATATTTCATGTCATTATAATCATTTGTCAAGGAATAATGATTAATGGTATATTGTTTCATTTTTTGATTTGATTTGATTTAATCTTATAGTACAAATTCTTTTTCTAGAAGTTTATTGACTATGAATTTCTAAATCAGTTTGAGGATTCAACATGCATAACACAAATTCAAAAGGATGAATAGAATTGGATTTTAAATTCTTTAAAGGGACAAGAAATAAATAATCTCAAATATTAGATGAAGAGTTTCTGATTACTCCCTCTATTAAATTTTTTTCATAATGTAACCATGTAGATTCATCGGAATACCAAATCAATATTGTAATATAAAATCAATAGAGAACAGAAAAAAATGAATATCACAAAAATGAATAGAGGGATCGCAATCCTTCAAGCACATCACCATAGTTTCCCAATTTGAAATAATTTCTCATCATGCACATCATTCCCTTCATCATCATAGTCTAAATCTCAAAGATATCATCACCATACACCAAAAAAATAGAACAATGATTATGACTACTCTCCATCAGAAAAGATATAACCTCACTTGAATACTTCAAATTTGATAACCTTTACACTTAGAATTTGATGGAGAATTATCTCAACACAAGAACACAAGGGTTCCAAGTGAACCTAGATATGAATTAAGGAAGAGAAATCATTCTCAAAATCAACAAAAGAGCATACTCCTCCTTATTCACAAGTTTGAGAAATTATCCATTCATGAAAGGAATGAAGAAGACCTCTCCAAGACATTGAAAGAAAGTGTAGATTCAAAAGGGAATTATCTTCCCTCCTTTTCCCATTTTACCTTGATCTAAAGATTGACTTGGTCATATGAAGTTAAGCCTTATTCCCTAGAAAACCTATGACTCCATCTTTGGACCAACTCAACCACCTTTACCTTGGTATAGGTTCCTCAATATCCAAGCCATATCCACTATATCATAGGTACCTTGTAGAAATAACTGATCTCAAGAAAAATCAGTAGGAACATCTTTGTGTTGTACTCCCTTCTTTCCTTGAAAACCACCCATCGATAGAATTCTAGGAGAGATCTCTATACTATTACTTATGAAAGAATTGTCTTCGGATTCTACCTCAAGACAAAGCCTTTGCATGAATAAACCCATGCATTTATGAAGATCAATCAGCATGAAGAGCATTTATATGTTGATATTCAGTCTGAAGAAAGCTATCATTGAGGAAGACAGTCACGAGGATAGGCCCTCACCCATCTTCCATCTGAACAATATCTTCACGGTTAAAGGCAAAGATGACACTTAATCTGATATTTGTCCAAGAACCGTCCTCCTAACTGCTCAAGACCTCCAAGATCATCTCAGAGTCAACAAGATTATACATCTCCTCTTGTCCATTAACGGAACAAGATCGAGTGGTCATCAATTGTACATGGTCAAGAGTAGTATCCAAACTTACCAATTTAGTGAAAATATCTCGAATTGAGGGGTATAATGGTAAATAAGGGTCGAATCCACAAGGAATTAGGGAAATTTATGATATTTTCTTCGAATTTGATCAAATCGGACGATGAATCGATGATAGAAAATTGGGGAAAATGGTAGAATATGAAAGAGAACTTCAAGACGATTCGACGGAATCAAAAATCATCGAATTTGACTTTGATTTTGCTGAGAAATTGAAGATCCAAGTAGGGGAGTAATTTCCGAAAATCGGAAGAACGAAATTCACTAAAAATCAAAATGAAAATTAAGATGAAATTACTAATCTAAATGAAAATGAAACATGAATAGATGAAAGATTAGTAAAAACCACTTCTACAAACCCAATATTGCGATTGGATTAACCCAATTAATCGCCGGATCAAGCCTTTTCATAAAAAATCCGAAAAATCACGATCGTGGAGTTCAAGCATCGATTTCTTCCTCGTCTTTCATCCAAATCTTGATCTTAAGCACTCCGTGGACACGGAATCAAGTCTAGAAGAGGATTGGATTAAGAGATTCAAGAGATTTGGTGTCTAAATAGATCAATTTGATTGATTTGCTCTCAAATACTTTACAAATCAGAAGAACTCAATTTATAGGGTATTTGGGCGTAACCATGCGATCGATTTAATCAACGGTTTTGATGAAACGGTTCATCGTGAACCGTTACAATTAAGTCGTGTCCGTTGGATTGCCGATGGACGCACGAGATGACGCCACGTGTGTGTGAGTTATTAAACGCGTGAAACCGCCGCCGTTGGATCGCGATCCGATGCTCCTGATGCAGTTTTTAGTGCGTATAATCTCGACCGTTATAACTCGTGAGATCAACGGCGTGGATTAAATGCGATCCGGTGAACCCCGATTAAGCGACGTATCCATCTGATTTTAAGTGAAGATCAACGGTCGATAATCGCAAGCGCGATCGGACGTCCTCGATGCTACACATCGTCGCCTGCATCGACCGTTCGATCGCGACGCGATCGGATGGCTGTGATCATGCCACGTCACCTGAGCATTAGAAAATATTAGAAAAATCAAGTTTTAATTAGAGAATTTGATTTTTAATTCCGAAAAATCCATAGAAAGTCATTAAAAATTCTGAAAAATTCTGAAAAATTCTCTACAAATTAGAAAATTCATAACTTTCAAAATATAACTCCAAATTAATCCAAATTTCTTTTATTTGATCGAAAATTTAATTTTTTATCATTCTAGAAAGTCGAAAATTAATAAATAACAAGAGTTTTAATTTATTTTTTCAAAAATACATTTGCTTCTTTAAGATTATAACTTTAAAAAATTAAGTAAATGTTTATAAAAATGATTACTCTCTTTATTTAACTTTAAAAATCATTTATAATCTCAAGTAAAGATAGGTTATAAAATCATTTATCTTTAATTCATCATATTTAACCTTGATTTAAAGTATTTTAAGATTATAAAGAATTTTTCATAGAATGATAGATAAATACTCATAAATATGATAACATGCACAGGAATGAAATCATTTATGCTTTAATATGCATCAATAATCATGTATTATCATGTCTAATTAGCATGTTATCACACCCCCCAACTTAAATTATTACTAGTCTCTTAGCAATATACTATATAATCTCCCTAGAAGGTCATTTCATCCTTTGATCCTACTAGTAAAAGGTGAAGTGTATAAATGTATGATCACGTTGTCCTCATAGTGTACGCCATAATGATCTAGATTCCATCTCTAGGTTGACTTTTTTAGTGCATGTTAGGCTCATCGGCTAATGCTCGAGTCTAATTCTCAATTGTAATCAAGGTGAGCATATCTAAGGTATGATGCTATGATGATGAAAAGATACTCACTCTCTCATGAGCGGATGTAATTCCTTACCCTCTCCATAGGTAGATCACTCCTTCCCTCAAAATGGAGGCTACTTAGTGTTTTAAAATTCCCCTCAACTCTCTTTCCTTCTATAAAGAGTGCAATTCAAAAGGATTCCTACCTTTGGGATGCATCGTGAGAGGTGGCTGAAAGAAATAAAAAGATACTATTTCTAAAGGTATGACTCGGTTAAAAGTAAATATGATGATAAAAAAAGTGGATTTTAAAACAAAGAAGATACCACTTATGATAATTATACTCCCAAATGAGGTGGATGGTGATGGATAGGGTAGATGGTGCAGATGATGGTAGAGGTAGAAATGAAGGTAGAAGATATTTCCCACTTATTTTCCTTCTTGTAACTTCTTATTTCTCTCTTGAATTTTCTCCTCTTTCTTTTTTTCTTCTCTTTTTCTTAAAAACATTTCAGAAGACTAGCATGAGGATATGGAGGAGTTTTAGGATTTCTGAAGAGACTATGTAGCAAATATGAAATGTAGAGTGAAGGTATAAGTACATGTGGGGAAGATATGGAAGATGTGGTGGATTTGTGAATCACTTGGGATTGTTATTATCATGAGAGAAGTCTAAAAAAAAAGTGGTGTAACTATTTTACTACTTTGGAAAAGATAAACTACATGCCTATAAGGAAAGATAGGTGCTACAAAAATTATGGATCATTGCACTCTTTAAAAGGGAAAGTCTAGAATCGAGGAATTCCTACACTTAGTTTTGGCTGATGTTAGGTAGGGGATTAAATTTTATCTTCTCTCAAATACTCTCCTTTTCAATCCCATAGCATTTCAACCTTTGATTACTCTTTTTCCTTGGTGCCTGTTAGGTACCCAACCCCAAAGAAGTCAACCACTAAGTATATCCATAGTTTCTCTAAATCATTTAGCTTTATTACTCAAAATGTAATCATATGGGCTATAAGGCCCTCACTTCTACATCTCTAATAGGTCAGATCTCTAAATGTCAAGACTTCTAAGGTGGGGTAGAGTAGATCAAATTTTTGAAAAATAGGAATTTTAAAAATATAGAATTTTAAAATTTTTTAAAAAGTAGAGCTTTTTCTAAGTCCTCACCCCCCAAGTAGAATCTTTCATTGCCCTTAATGAAAACTTCATGCTCATGTAAAAATAGTAAAAACATCAAATCATGGCATGAAAAAGATACAAAAATGTGGTGAGAAAAGTAAGGTTTAGAAAAGCTAATTAATTCGTGATGCTCGTTCGCGGGATTGGGTGCTGGGGCGCCCTTTCCTACTGTAGTTCTTCGATATCTATAAAAACTAAAAAACAAAGAAAAACTTAAAGGTAAGATAATCTTGGGGTGCCTCCCAAGAGCGCTAAGTTTAACGTCTTCATCCAAACTAAACTAAAATAAAACCTACGACTACTGATGGGTTGAGGGTGATACCATCACGTCCTCGAGTGCTCGGGAAGATGCAGATTTACCTTATCTGCAGGTGCGGGTGGCTCGATGTTCAGGTATGGCTTGAGACGATGGCCATTTACCTTGAATTGTCGACCAGATTTGACGTTGGAGATGAGTACCAATCTGCCATCGAACAACTACAGAACCACGTATGGACCATGCCATCTAGAGCGTAGCTTCCCAAGGAAGAGCTTGAGGTGCGAATTGTAGATCCAGACCTTGTCGTTGACGTGGAATCATTGTCATCGGATGTGTTAGTCGTGGAAGGCCTTGGTCTTCTCCTTGTAGATCGTCGCGTTCTCATACGCGTCGTGCTTAAGCTCCTGTAACTCGTTCGAGCTGGAGAAGTCGTTCTTTCCCTGCTTCATTAAGTGATAGGTTGAGATTTTTAATAGCCCAGTAGGCTCGATGCTCTAGCTCAACCGGAAGATGGCAGGCTTTTCCGAAGATAAGCCGGAAGGGAGACATCCCGATGGGTGTCTTGTATGCCGTCTGATATGCCCATAGTGCGTCGGGAAGCTAGTGTGCCCAATCCTTCCCATCTGGTTGAATTATCTTCTTAAGTATGGTCTTGACTTCTCTATTACTTACTTCTACTTTCCCATTTGCCTAGGAGTGGTATGGCGTGGTGACGCGGGTGATGTACTCCGTACTTTTTCAACAATGCCCGGAAGTGAGCATTATTGAAGTGTGAGCCGCCGTCGTTGATTATGGCCCTCAGACAACCGTATCGGGCGAAGATACATCGTGTGACAAATCTCAATACCTCCCAATGATCGTTTGTCCTAGTGGGGATTGCCTCGACACACTTGGACACATAAATCTACCGCCACTAGTATGTACTCTTTCCCGTCAGAAAGTGGGAAAGGTCCCATGAAGTCTATCCCCTAAAGGTCAAAGATTTCCACTTCAAGGATCGGCCGCATCGGCATCTCGTTTGGCTTGGAGATGTTTATCGCCGCTTGACACTGTAAGCATTTAGCATAAAAACAGTGGGTATTCTTGAAGATGGAGGGCCAGTAGAAGCCGCTCTTTAGGATCTTATCCGCGGTCTTACGCGCTGCGAAATGTCCTCCGCACATCGATAAGTGACACATCGCCAATATGTCTCCTTGCTCTTCTTTCGGTATGCATCGTCTGATGATCTAGTCGTATCCTAGGTGGAATACGAGTGGTTCTTCCCAAAAATAATACTTGAGCTCATGGAATAACTTATCTTTTTTATGATGATTCTAATGGTCCGAGATCGATCCAGTCACGATGAAGTTCACGATGTGTGCATACCAGGGAGCGTGGCTCGAGATGGCGAGGAGATGCTCGTCTGGGAATGTATCATTGAGGTCTCCTCCTCCCGAGATGTGGAGACACGATAGATGATCTGCCACCGAGTTCTCACTGCCCTTCTTGTCTTTTATCTCCAAGTCAAATTCTTGAAGGAGCAACACCCATCTTATAAGTCGTGGTTTGGCCTCTTTCTTGGAGAGCAAGGATTTTAAGGCCACATGATCAGTGTAGATGATGATCTTGCTCCCCAAGATGTAAGGCCGGAACTTCTCGAGAGCGTAGACCACCGCCATAAGCTCTTTCTCCATAGTCGTATAGTTAATTTGGGCTTCGACGAGGGTCTTACTTGTGTAGCATATGACCGTCGGCTTCTTGTCAAGTCATTTCCCCAAGACTGCTCCCACTACATATTCCGAAGCGTCGCACATGATCTTGAATGGTAAGTCCCAATTAGGACTTTGAAGAATAGGTGCCTCGATCAGTGCTTGCTTCAGCATCATGAATGTGTGCTTCCCTTCTTCGTCTATGATGAAGTCTTTCTCTTTGCAAAGAAGCGTGGTGAGTGGCTTGGAGACTTTGGCAAAGTCTTGTATAAATCTCCGGTAGAAGCCGACGTGCCCACGAAGATGAAGACATTGGGTCCACATGAGATCACACCTCATAAGTGAAGAACATTACTATCATTACCTCCCCTGCCGAAGGACCGCAATAGGAAGGTGATAACATGCAATCTTAATATGATAAAACATGATTATTAATGCAAAATAAGGCATAAAACATTCTATTTATGTGCATGTCATCATACTTTGAGTGCATTTCTATCATTCTATGCAATTTTATGTTATAATCTCAAAATGCGTTAATTTAGGGTTAATTATGATGAATTAAAGATTAAAGATTTTATAAACTATTTTTACTTGATATTATAAGTGGTTTTTAAAGTTAAATAATAAGAGAAATCATTTTTATGAACATTCATTTAATTTTCTAAAGTTAAAATCTTAAAGAAATGAATGTATTTTTGAAATAAGAATTAAATCTCTTGTTATTTAAATAATTTGACTTTTTAGAATGATAGATAATTAAATTTCAGATCAAATGAAAGAAATTTGGATGAATTTGGAGTTGTATTTTGAAAGTTATGATTTTTACAATTTTAGGGATTTTTTCTGGATTTTTCTGAATTTATTTCGATTTTTAAATGATTAAGTTGAATAAAAAAAGAGCAAAAAACAGGTTTAATCTGCGCGGGTCTCACGTGGATGCGACGTGGCACTCAGAGCCACGTGACAGCGCCACGCGGGCCCACTCGACATACTTATATTTATATTTATATACTTTACATATTATATAAGGGGTATTCAGCTTTCCGTAGATTGGAAAGGTATTCAAACCCCTTAATCTGTTGGGCGTTATAAACCCGACGGGTTTCACTAACCTTTTCCGTGTGGGACTAAAGTCCCACACAGTTGTCTTAAGTGCAGGCCACGTGGAGCGATGGAGAGCGTTGGGATCGGGCGCAGTGCAGAAGATCCACGCGTCGATCGCGTGGACGCGGACCACCGATCGTGATCAAAGACACGTGCGATTTAAGATGGATTATAACGGTCCTGATTAAATCGTGCGCTACTCATCTGGACCGTTGGATCGCGATCTAAAGGACGACATTTCACGCGTTTTATAACGCTTATCCATGCGGCGCATCTGGGAGTATTTATAAGTGAGATTTCGTCGATCGATCGAGGAGAATTTGTCTCTTGAACACCGATGTTCACGTTTGAATTCGCGGAATGAATAGCTGTCGATCGGCCAATCAATTGGATTGATTCGATCGTTATCTCGGGATAGAAAACAAGTTTTTCCTCTAATCTATCATCATGTATCATCAATTTTTAGTTTAGAATCTTAATTTAGCGCAATTTCGTTTTTAATTTCAATTTGTGTTCTTCGCGATTCCGAAAATTTCATCCCACTTCACTCTTTGATTTCTCCGCGATTACTAATCCAAATGGAGTGATTCTTGATTCCGTGGATAGATCTTTGAGTTATCTGTCTAAATCTACCATTTTCCCTAATTTCTCACCTCAATTCATCGTCCAATTTGATCAATTTCCAAAAGATATCTCAAAAATACCTTAATTCCCTATGGATTCGACCCCTATTTATCATTATACCCTTCAATTCAAGATTAATTCCAAAAATTGGTAAGTTAGGCTTTATTTTTGGCACGAGACCATGTGAAATTAACGACCTCGCGGTCTCATCAATATGCGTACATGCGTACCCACCAGTAGTCTCTTCAATAGGCGCTCAACAAGAGATTAAAGCGGCTCAAGACCATGTACGAGGAGATTGAAGAAAAGGAAACTCCTATTCAGCTGTACAAGCACTCAAGAGAGAAGATATCACGGGCGTTGACTTTTAGAGAAATGTGAAACTGGAGCTTCAATCATCACTCCACTCAAATACACCAACTTGGCGCTTCTACCGGAGCAACTTTATGATCTTCTCAACGATAATTTGGGAATTTCAAAAGAGACTCTCGATGATACCTCGTCGATACTCTCAACGATAACTTGGGAATTCCAAAGAAGACTCTCGACGATACCTCATCAATACTCTCAGCGATAACACTACTATCGGGACTTCACCATGGTGGATTTCAAATGGAAAACCAAGTCAACCCAGTCGGCTCTGTAACCATCGACCTCATAAAAAACCAAAGAGAGCAACCTCTCAATCAACGGCCGTCACGTGATCCACAAAAGAAGTAAAGAAAATACCGTGAACTACGTAACTACTCATATGCGGACAACTGCCACAACGTGTCTCATCGTTCCAATGCCTCTTCTCTTCATCCTTTAAAAGGACTGATGTAAAATGATGAAGTCAGTTGTTGTTTTGAATAAAATGAAGTGTTTTTCTGTAAGAAATCTTTCTGTGTTCTTGTGAACCCTGTAACCTCTCTCGTATTCTATCACTCCGAACTTCTATCTCCATATTCTGTTCTCCCTCCTGTTCTGTTGCTTTCACCCATTATCTGTCAGAGAATAACCAAGGAATTCTATTATTGTTTGGAAATTTGGAAGCATCGTCTTCATCTCCAAATCAGGTGTTCATCCTCTCTTTCTCTTTCACCGTGAATAATAGTTCTTCTCTCAAATCTGTAAGTCCAACGTTGACCCTCGATTTCCTATCTCTTCTCTTTCGCGTGACTAACATCCGAGAGCCCCTTCAAATACTCCTTCATCGTATTCATATCATAAATTAAATCATCTTATGCTTATCATCTTCTTTGATTCATAACTCATATCACCTCCTAGCCTATCTCCATTCTCCTTTGCAATCATATTCTTCATCACTGACATTATCCTTCCTACACCTTCTCCTCATTCTAAATTTCGAATAGAAACCATCCTCTTCATTTACATCATCCATATCGTCCCCTCACCCATCTCTCTTCTCTTCATATGCATACTCGTCATCATTAAAACTATTTCATCTTTCCGAATTATTTCATATCACATCTCCACTAAATTATTTATTCATTCCAACGTGATATCATTCATAGGTCCTCTCTCATATTGTAGGATTGAATTAAAACCAATATATTTATCCAATCCTAATATAAGTCACTCCTCTTTCTATTGTGTTCATCTTAATCATACTTATATTTTTACATTCATCTTCTTTTCGAATTATCCTACATCAGATAAACAAGCTTTTCTCCATAAGCTACTCACTATAAACCACCAATCTTTGGCCCATCGTTCTTATCTTCATCATTTTTTGTGTACTGCATTCGACACTTTAAATATATTAACATCTCTTCATTGTTTGTGTTGAGCCTAGTTCTCTTGTAGGTGAAAATTCCAGAGTGAGAGATAATAGTTGCATTGATGGTGCTTCAGGTGCAAAGGGCCAAAAATTTACTTATGAGATTTTTTGGGAAAAATATCATTTCTTGTCTCTACCAAAGTAAATGATGAATGCAGTCGCATGTGTTTTTCATCCTTTTTTGTTCATTGATTTCATGTAATAAAATATAATTCCTTACTTAGTATAGTGTTAACAAGGGTCGAATCCACAAGTAGCTGAAGTAATGAGATTAGACGTTCAAAAGAAAGAAATACAAAGGCAAGGGAATATGTGTGGGTAAAAATGGAGCATGTGAAGGCGAGTATGAGTGATAATTTTCAGTTCCTCTTAGAATTAATATAGAAATTAGAAAATATATGAGAGAATGAGATTAAAAGAGATGAAATGGTTATGATATGATGGAAAAATGAGAAGAATGGATAGTAGTAGCAATAGATTGATGTATGGTGAGGGTGAGAGTCAGAGATACACACATGTTCATATAAGGTCTATAAGATAAATCTTATATGTGTGACCTTCTAAATTCATATATCTTGCTAGTTAATAATTGCATAAACCTAATAGTGTTTATTGGTCAACCTTATTAATTATCTATATCAATATATAGATTAATTAATCAACGATTGATTTAACGCAACTAATAGGTTGAGTTATGAGCCATCGGGTGACAAGCTACACCATGATAACATGCAATTTCTATGTCACATTTCATGATTATTAGTGCATTTTAAGGCATATGTTCTTGATGCACGTTATTATACTCTGAGTGCATATTCATCCTTTAATGAAATTTTGATCTAAAATCTTAATATGCATTATTGCAAGAGTTGAATTTTAATTAGATTATCCCAATTCTAATTGAGATTTTTTTGGAGTTTTCATTGTGATAAAAAAACAGAAAAATCATTTTCATATACACTCCAAAATTATTTACTTTTATTTTCTAAATATGTTGAGTATATTTTGGAGTTAAATATTCATTATCTTGTTATTTCTTAAATTGAATTATTCAAATGACAGATTATTTAATTTGTGATACCAAAATTTCAATTAAAAAGGAGTTGTATTTTCAAATATATGAATTTTATAATTTTTAGGGATTTTTCAAGAATTTTTCTGAATTTTTTTTACTTTTTCTAGATTTATTTTATTTACGCATGCTCAAACTAAAGCAATTGAGGTTCGGTGACTTGCTGAGAAATACACTAGGGTCATAGAGGCATGAATACCAATTGATGTACTAATGAACCCTATGGATAATGGTAACTAGGAAATATAATAGGAAAAATATGTCAGTTGCAGAAAATGATTTCCAGAAACCTTCAAGAGTTCAGATGCAAGAAGATGCTCTCGCTAGGCAAGTTGATGCAGGACGGGGTGTAAAAACCCTCGTGCTTGATCAATGGAGCTGAGGTTGATTGAAGATAGGGCGGTAAAATCTAGCCTACGGGTAGGTGTGTCCTAGACCCTAAGTACAATATCTAACCTAAAACCTAAGTGCAAGCAGGCGTGCCGATTAGCGGAGTCGACTCCGGGTGACCCAATTAAGGTGAGAAGTTAAGGATTTTGATAGAGTTGGAAAGAGAACTTGAAGGGAAGTCCACGGAGTAAAAAATCCCAAAATTTGCATTAAGATTCACAGAAAAATCAACGAGCAAAGTTTAGTGAAAAATTCAAAATTAAATCTAAAATTAACCTAAAATCTACGATTCAAAATTACAATATAAGGGTACATGATGAAAGATTAGGAGGAAAACACAATCTAACCCCAGATAGAGATCGAAATGATCTAATTTATCACCGGATCAAAGGCTTTTCATTCCGCAATTTCGAAGACAATCATTGGGGTTTAAGCGGTGAATTCTCCCTATTCTTTTGATGAAATCTTGCTTTCAACCACTTTGTGGACACGAAAATGTGTCAACAAGAAGAAGAAAGCAAGAGATTTCAAGGACGGTGGTGTCTAGATAGTTTGATTACTGCAAAACATTCAAGAATACACTTTCTATCAAAGAACATTTGTATAAATAGATAAATTTGGGTGTAACTCTTAGATTTTTCCATTTCATCTTCGATCAACGGCTCTGATGAAATGCTTGGATGGGAATCGTTACGGTTAAGTCTTGTCCATTCGATCGAAGATGACCCACTGAGATTTCGCGATGTCGCGCGTGAAGAAGTAGCGCTAGAAAAGGCTTACCTTTCTATCTTGATCTAACACTCTAAATCCATTTTGAATGGCTGAGATTAAATCATTTTAAAATGATTTGCTGATGAACTAGAGTGCACCACCTACCCCCTTCACTTAAGTGACGGTTGACGCTCGCGATTAAATTGCGCTATTAGACGCTTCACAAATCGTCACGTCAATTGCGCAAAAAACCATTAGCAGATAGTCACATAGGACATAAATTATTGAAATCCATGTGTATATAAGTAATACATGATTAATATGATAGCGAAAATCCTGAAAAAGGGTGCTTTCTCATTAATCACACACGCAAGCACTCGCACGTGTGCACACCCACACACCCGTGCATTCACACACGCGCACATATGTACACGTGTGCGGGACGTGACATTCTCATATGCCGTCATGTGGGGCCAACATTTTATCCTCCCGACGTCAGCTGCCACGTCCTCAAGCAATAATAAAATATTCATTTTAATTCAAAACAAATCAAATTACATTCATTAAAAATTCAAAACAATTCTAGAAAAAAATCCCTTAAGAATTAGAAAATTTATAACTTTCAAAATTTAAGTCCAAATTAATCCTAATTTCTTTTGTTTGATAAGAAATAAATAATCTATCATTTAATAAAGCCAAATTTAATAAATAACAAGAGACTAATATTTTATTTAAAAAATACACTCACTTCTCTTAGAAATTAAAACTTAGGAAAATAAATGAGCATATAAAAAAGTATTTTCTCTTATTATTTAACATTGAAACCCAATGATAATCTCAAATATAGATGAGAATAATCTACTCTAAAATATATTCTTTAAAAATACATAACTATCCCTAAAATAGTGCATTTTGAGAGTATAGCTTAAAATTGCATGAAATAATAGATATGGAGTTAACATATCAGAACATGCATAAAAATAGAATGTTTTATGCCTTAATTTACATTAATAATGGTATAATTGCATGTTGAAAATTGCATATTATTAGTGAGGGATTTCATCTCTAAAGGCCTTATTTTCTAATACACCACCTCTGATATTGCATGGTGCAAGTTCCTTCTACCATAGTCCTTAATCGCCTTCATGTATTATTGTGAATGGTCCATGTTGGAGTATAGCCCAATTAGGTCGTCAAGGGCCCAGTTCTCACACGTCACATATCTTCGTTATTTATCTTATCTTTTACCTTTGGACATATGTAATCCTTCCATTTCAATTTATTGATTAGGGTTTATCTTTCCACATGATATCAGAGCCATAGAATCATCCCTTGGACTAACTATGCCATCATAATCACCATCGCTACATCATTGCTTTGCCATTAGGCCATCATTGTTATCATGCATTCCTCACCATATTTTTCTGTTACCACTAATGTGTTGCCTCCTTGTTACTCTTCCACCGCCACTTTCATGTTATGCCAATGCAGGTGTCGTGTAGCCACTACCCTTGCAATCCTATTGTGGCTATCATGCCTTATGCAAAATTGAGATCTAAGGCTAGCCACTATCCTTGCTATCCTCAGCCTATTGGAATCTGAGGTCAATAACCTTTCCAAAGATTGTATCAAAACATTGAATATAAGAAAATATATTGAATCAGTTGTTCAAAACATTAAGGCACCAGTTATTGATGGTCCTAGTTTTTAACATGTACGAGGAAACATATTCGGGTCACTTGAAGGAATTCTTAAAGCTATTAAAGTGTCTCTCCTCTAGCGGTATCCACATGGTTGTGGGGCAGTTATATCTCTTCTCCAAAGGCTCTTCAATAAGAGAGAAAGAGAATAAAGAAGAGAATTCCCACACAATTTTAATGGGCACCTTGAGTTACAATCATCCTCTCATTATTTATATACATTTGGTATACAGACTTTTCATAAAAAGCTTCATAATTATGTCCTATATCCACCAACATCTATAGACCTTATATGTGTGACCTTTTAGGTCTATATATCTCTCTAGTTAATAACTCTATTAGACCCAATAACATATTATTGGTCAACATGTGTTAATTATCTTCATCAACATATAGATTGGTTAATTAATGGTCGATTTAACTCAATTGATAGGTCAAGTTGCAAGCCCATTGGGTGCCAAGATACATAATATATTATAGAAGATATGAAGTATGTAAGAACTCTCATATGGAACTATGACATCATTTGTCACTCAAGTTAGTACTGATGCACATAGGAATCATCAAAAGTCCTTCGAAATAAATATAATCTCCAAACGACTTGGACTAATGACTAAACACCTCATGGATGATTTTGTCTATCAACGTTCTTTCATAAAGTATCAAACAAAGAGAATCTATATAGATATAGATATATCTGTGTGTGTGTGTGTGTGTGTGTGTGTCATTTTTTCTCACATTCCATGGAATCTATTTCTAATAGAAAATTTCTTTATTTATTTAAATTATTCAGCAAAGTAAATATACTCTGCCAACGATCTCGACTAAAAACTAAAGGCCCTACGAACGATTTTGTTTATCAAACTTTTTTATTAGAGTTTCCAACAAAGATAAGTTAAATAGATAAATGATTTTTTTCTCAAACTCCACACTATCTACTATAATATGAAAGTTCTCCATTTTTTAAATTATTATGCAAAATAAATATATACTCCACCAATGACCTCCAGTAATGAAGAAACACCCATGGAAAATTTGCTTTTTCTGACCTTGTTTAATATAGTTTCAAAAAAAGATAAATTATATAGAAAAATGCCTTTTTTATAATTTAATAAATAACGAGAGAATAAATTTTTATTCTAAAAAATATACTCATTAATTTTAGAAAATAAAACTAGAAAAATAAATGAGTGAATATAAAAATATTTTTTCTTCTTATTTAGTATTAAAACCCAATCTCAAATATCTCTCTTCAATTATTTATAATTATCCCTAAAAATCTTGCATTTTGAGATTACACCTTCAATTTTCCTAAAATGATTGATATGCACTCAAAGTATGGTAACATGCATAAGAATGAAATGTTTTATGCCTTAATTTGTATTAATAATCATATAATATACAAATTACATGTTATAAGCGCATCTTAATGCCAAGTACTTTCTAGGAATTAAATTTTCTTATTGATGGGGTGGTTGATTCTTAATTAATAGAAGTGCATCCTTCATAAACTTAAGGAAGCTTCCCGAGTCTTCAATTGACATAAGCATATTTTTTTGGATTCTTATTCTCATTTTCTTGCAAACATTAGTGCTTACGGTCAAATTTTTTGGAAGCATATTTATTTCAGAATTACTTGCCCGGATATTTCTCACATGGATGCCAGTTTATGCATTCACCTCACGAGATCCATTGGCATGCCACTCTTTGCTTTTTGTTTATCTAAAGCATGCCCTGGTGCAAAGTCAGTAAAGATTGAAGGACAGTGGTTTCTGAAGTGTTGACCAGAGGCGTACAGATCGTCCTACAACTGGAATGGAGGTCATAGGCGTACCGCGTGTGCCTTCATAAATGAATAGTAGACAGACCAATCCGGTTTTTAGTCATCTCCGGGGAGCCTTTCTAAGATGTCTCTGTCCTGCTCATTTACGTTGCAACAAGGGCATCCATCGTGCCTTAGCTAGCCTTTTATGGAGTCTTTGACCATGGACTTATTCCCTCTCTGTCCCGCTGGCAAATCATCCCCTTTGCCTGAATTCATGGCTCTTTCCTCGATCTCTTCTAAGCCTTTTTGCCTTCATTTCTCTTTTTTTAAAAATTTAAAATGTCCAGGTCAACTCATCTGCCGTGTTATCATATTCAGAGTTTCTAGGCGATACAGGAGGGGGGATGAACGTGATACAAGTGAAAGCTTGGCATCATGGTTTCCTTGATTACAGATAACGGTCGTCACCTCGTTTTATTCATTTTAGGGTAAACATCATTTAGTGGCACCACCTTTCATTTTAGGTCCAGAATGTGGTTTTGTGATTCCGTCCCCCACCTGGCTCCCACGTTTTTGTCCACGTCTTTCTTCATTCTCTCTCTCTCTTCATCTCACGCGGTCCTCCTTCCTCTCTCTTCATTTATTCTCTCTCTCTCTCTCTCTCTCTCTTTTTCTATCTCCCGAGTCCCGACTCTCTCTCTCTCTCTCGCTCGTCTCTCTACTCCTGAATCCACTCCACTCCACTCCGCGGCGGAAGAAGCTCGCGGCCCTTCCTTACGCCAAGGCGGCGGCGGGAGGGCAGACTGAGTGCGTCGTCTGTCTCTGCGCCATCGAGGAAGGCGACGCCTGTGTAAGATTATAGTTCAAATTCACACTTTCTCTTTCGACATTCTCTATCTTACTCGCTGTTCTTGCGCAGGACGAGGATGCTTTTTTCGCGGATTACGCTGAAGCACACCAGAAACTTTCCGAACTGGGGTAAGAAAAAACTTGCACCAGAGCTCCACCACCCTATCAACTTTCCCAGTTTCCGAGCGCTCATCGTCCTTTCTTACTATCGTCTCACAGCTACGCGGAAGCCTAAGATGACGACGCGGATGGATCTGGCGCCTTCGTCTCTCTCGCAATAAGACGGGAGGCGGTTTCCCCATCTTTATCATGTGCTATCGCGCGTCTTAGACTTGTCTTCTCTCTTTTGATTACTCGTGTTTCACCATGTGAACTTGACACGTCTGAATGCGAATCTCTTTTTTGTCTGTGACAACAATGAAAATGTGCATATGCATATGCATATGGAGAGATGGATAGATGGCGCGTGGCAGAGGTTACCGGGCGGATGGGAGAAGCACGGACTCGCCGAAATAAGAAACATCGGTACCAGAGGGAGGCGGATTTCTCACGTGCGGGGAAGTAGAAATGTCGATGTCGCCATCGTCTCCCGACCCCTCTTCCCGTTCAATGGCCAACGCCTCGCGAATCTCCCTTAGAATCGCCGACATAGCCGGCCTCAATGAGCTCTGCGGCCTCACGCACATCATCGCCTGCTCCGTGATTTTCCAGACCGACTGCACGCTGTACTCTGCCATCCCCGGGTCAATAATCCCCTGGATGTTCCCGCTCTCGATGTGCGCCCTCGCCTGCCGACGTAATTCGTCAAGTAAATAATGTTCTTCACTGATAGAGGAGATAAGTACTCTCACCCATGGGACGATGTTACGACTGTTGACCCCGAACCTCTCGTTGGATATCGCCTGTTGACCGGAGATCAGCTCCAGGAGTACGACCCCGAAGCTGTACACGTCACTCTTCTCCGTCAGCTGCTGCGACACGTAGTACCTGTCGTTGCCGAGCGGATCAGTGAATTGAGAGTTTGAGATTGAGAGATGCCAGAGAAGATAAGCGAACGTGGCACGAGCTTACTCCGGGTCCATATATCCGACGGTTCCTCGAACGATGCTGGACCATCGACGGCCACCTTGGAGAGACCGAAGTCGGAGACCTTGGCTCTCATGTTCTTGTCCAGCAGTATGTTGCTGCTCTTCAGATCCCTGTGTATCACCGCTGGCGTGCACCCAGGGTGAAGGCACTCAGACAGACGGCGCACTCAGTCTGCCCTCCCGCCGCCGCCTTGGCGTAAGGAAGGGCCGCGAGCTTCTTCCGCCGCGGAGTGGAGTGGAGTGGATTCGGGAGTAGAGAGACGAGCGAGAGAGAGAATGAAGAATGACGTGGACAAACGTGGCAGCCAGGTGGGGGACGGAATAACAAAACCGTCCACCTCAGCGGGAATGCTGACGTGGTGCCACAATCTGGAAATAGAAAAAGGTGGTGCCACAATCTGGACCTAAAATGAAAGGTGGTGCCACTAAATGATGTTCACCCTTATACCGTGATCTTGATCGTGACCCGTATACCGCTCATAGCAATTCACTCTGCTCACCATCTCGTCTCCATTGACGACCGCAGTGTCTGAAAAAAGTTCGCCATGAATTCGTTCTGATCGTCGCCATCAGTTCCTCTCTCCAGTCCAGTTCATAACACTCTCTGGGTCGCTCAATTTCCCCTCTTCCTTAGTTAGTCGTACAGCTTTTTGTATTTCTGATATGGAGGTCTTCGATTTTTCAGGAGATTGACGTCTCGTTAAGGAGAGAGACGGCGTGGAACCGTACGAGAAAAGGTTAGTCTTACCCGCCAACTGGCATACACGCATGCGCGGAGAAATCCGTTGACCTTCCCTGGTGTGGCTATTCTTATTGCCGAGGGAGAGAGAGACTGAAGCAGCTAACTGCTGAAGAAAGAGTCAACTGTAAGCTAGCGGGGAGTTTATTCCGCTGGACCCCTACAGTTTACAGTCCTCCTCAGCATCCATTCATTCTCGACCACATTAAAATCCGCAACGTAGAAAGGAAAAGTAAAAAGATACCCAGGATTGACCTTCCCTGCCAACGGAGCCGAGCAAGTGGACGAGCCGACTCGGAGTGAAGGAACAAGGTTGAGAATCAGGCCAGGTGAATGAAAGCGACAGTTTGATGATGAAAGGCTCATTAATTGGCTAGCTAAGACACCCGCGCAAAGCCATACGTGCTGGGAACCGAGAGAATGCCGGTCTTCCGAGGGATGGCTATACGCTGGATTCATCCGTCTAAGAGACGAATGTCTGTCGCCGCCTATTCTCCAAAGTCAAGAAAAGCACCGCGTTGCATTAGAGGATCTGTATGCCAGTTGGTAGTGTCCAGACTCCAGTGCCGTGCATTGATGGTGCCTCTAGTCAATGCCTTCAGAAAATAAACCCTATAAGAGACCGCCCTTATCTCCCTCGTCTTCTCATCCAACCAAGAAAGCACAGTCCAATTTTTCGTAATCCAGCCTCTATTCCACTCATGGCGCACAAGAACAGCATCGAAGCCAATCGCGAGGGTGCCGAGATCTACACCGGCGATGATCTCTGCCGTCAAAAGTCGATCGATCTCTTGGAGGAGCTGGGCCTTCCCAGGGGGCTCCTCCCCATGGACGGGAACGTGGAGGAACTGGGCATCAACCGCCACACAGGCTTCCTTTGGGTGCGCCAGAAGAAGGCCCTCAACTACACCTTCAGCAAAGCCGGTCGTCTGGTTTGCTTCGGCACCGAGGTCACGGGCTTTCTGGAGAACCGCAAGATAAAGCAGGTGACAGGAGTCAAGTCCCGCGAGCTCCTAATGTGGTTCCCTCTGGGAGAGTTCTTCGTGGACCCCAATAACCCCACGAAGATCACCTTCAGGACTCCGGCAGGTCTCTCGTTGAGCTACCCCACCTCAGCATTTGAGCTTGAGGAGCAAAGAACCCTAACGCTCACAGCATAGAATTCCCGGAGCTTGGATTTCAACAAAGTGTAATTAGTTCTAAAAATGGAACGCGAATTCTTTTTGGTCCTGGGTATTTCCTAGCAGTGTCTACTGTGCTCCCCGTAATCTTGAAATTACATTTAATCTTGAAATTCTTTATATTCAACAATTTGTTATCAAAATTAAGGAGGTTGGGATGTCATAAGTTGAGCAAAAATATGCAGTAGAATACCCTAATCGGTTTTAAGCACATTGGGGGAAGTGGAGGGAGAGATAGTGAACTAGTCTTTAGTTGATCTAAAACTGTGAAGCAGATTAGGGGCAATGCATTTTCACCTATTCTAGTTTCTTGAGACAGTCATTTCCTCCACGTGATGAATGACATGATGAATATACGCATTCGAATCTAAAAGTATGAATGACATTTTCAACTTTTTTTTTCAATCTTTGATCTTTTTTTGTCTTTTTCTTTATGAGTCTTAATGTACGGATAGTGCTACTTGTGAATAAATGGCTAATCTACTTTTGAAATTTATATAATATCTGATGATGTCACCATTGCCACTGATGGCCATTTCTCCTACACTAGATAATGTTCTTTTCTCTTGCACTTTAACCTCTTCTTTAGATTTGTACATCTATTGTTGTTTGTAATTGTCACTACCACGATCCTAACGCCATCGTTGATAACATACAATTTACACATGCAATTGTATGATTATTAATACAAATTTAGCCATAAAACATTCCATTCTTTTTAAAGTTATCATTCTTATGCATGTGAATTTTTTCCTATTTTTTTGGATTTATTTGGATATTTTAAAATTAAAAAATCATTTTTATATTACGCATTGACTTGGTTACTGACTTGGCAGGAGCAGTTATGTGCCGCCATGTGGTGACGTATGTACATGCCACGTGGCAAATGCGTGTACATGTGTGCGCACGTGTGGGCGCGTGTGTGCGCTTGTGGGCGCAAGTGTAATTAGTGGGTTAAGCATTCATTAAGGATTTTTGCTAATTCACTATATACATTCTATTCATATCCCCGTCCGATTGCATTTATTTATGTCATGTTGGACTATCGTTCTGATTATTTGTACACAAGCAAGGTGGTACAACGAGAAGCATTCGATCAACGCAAAGAGATACGATTTAATCTAAGCCCCTATTTTCCACTTTATTAAGGGGGATACATGATTATATCTAAGTGGACAATGATTCATTTTATTCAACGGATCAATCTTGGTCATTCATCTGAGGAGTTATAGCGGTCAGGATTTGAAGAGCCATATGAGAATCTGAAATGTCAATTTACGATCGGAGGGACAAGATCTTGCGACATTTTCTCTTCACACGATCATGTGACACGATCTTGATGCTCTAATGAAGATCCGACAGTCGCGATGTAAACATAATGATTCCCCTCTTTGGATTCCATCGCCACCATTGATCTCATCAAGGAGATGATCCGCCGGTCACGCCCAATTTCAAAACATTATGAATTCTCTCTCTTCGATGAGAAATATATTCTTGGGTGTTTCGAGTAATCTAACTGTTAAGACATCTCAATCCTTGAATATCTTTCTTTCCTCCCCTTCTAGATCAATTTTCGTGTCCAAAGAATATTTGAAATTGAGACTTCATGATAGCAACAGGGAGAAATCACTTCTTCAATGTCAAAACTCGTATTACAAATCACTAAATAAAGAGCCCTTGATTTGTGACGAGACTAAATCGTATGGTTGTTGAATGCACACAAATTAGTGTCAAAATAAAGTCCTAATCTTACCAATTTCTGATTAATCAAAGTAATTAATTAGTATAATGGTAATTAAGGGTCGAATCCACGGAGAATTAGGGAAATTTGAGAGATATCTTTAAAATTCGGTCAAATCGGACGATGAATTGAGATTAGAAATTGGGCGTTTTAGTATATTAAGAAAGATAACTCAAAATCGAATCCACGGAATAAAAAATCAGGTGATTTGGATAAGAATTCGAAGAGAAATCGAAGTTTGAAGGTAGGAGATAATTTCGTTTCGAAAAATGATTAAAAACTGAAATTAAAACTAAAATTAAACTAATCTATGATTCTAAAACTAAAATTAACACTAAATGATGAAAGATTATGAAGAATTCACGCAACCTAACCCAAAGTAGCCTTCGAAATGATCCAATTAATCGCCGGATGCAAGGCTATTCATTCCGAATTTTCGAAGACGAAGATGGAGTTCAAGATGTAAATTCTTCCTTCTCTTTCAATCAAATATTGATATTAAGCATTCATTGGAAGCGGAAATGAGTCAAGAATGCTCTCGAACAAACGACACACGATTTGGAGTTGTATACAAGGAGTATTCAAAGATTGAACGCGAACCGTTCTTCCGCTGCGAAGAACGTTCTTTTATATGAGCGAAATTGAATTTTAGCCGTCGGATGGGGAAGTTGATCACGATGGATGGCTCTGATTGCGCATGTTTGATCGAAACGACGTCTTGAATCTCGTACGTTGGATTTCGATCGTGTGATGTCGATTTAATCTGATGTCCATCGGTAGGAATTAATCTAGACCGTTATAATGGATGCGATCAACGGTCTGGATTTGTTCACTTAAGTGAACATTTATGCACGTGCGTGATTTGATGATCAGGTGGACCGGGCGTCCACGCGATGAACGCCGCTCGATCAACGCGAGGTTGATCCGACGCTTAATATCACGCCACGTCACCTGAAATTAGATTAAAAGAAGTAAAATAGTCCCACACCGAGGAAATTGCTGAAATTTTCAAGTATAAAATATATATGGAATTAGAGCCCTTGTTAAGTTGTCCCCTTATACGCGGGGACCCATATATATTATATATTATGTAATAGTAATAAATAAATAAAATTCATACTATGCCGTCGCGTCAGCGCCACCTCACAGCCGCCACGTGGGCGGTCCACGCGTCCACGTGGCACTGCCACGTGTACACGCGCAGGTAAGATACCCCTTTTTCCCATTTTTTTAATTAATTTAAATATAAAACTTCGAAAGTAAATCAAATTAAATTCAGAAAAATTTCTAGAAAATTCCTAAAAATTGTAAAATTCATAACTTTCAAAATATAACTCCAAATTAGTTCAAATTTGTTTTGTTGGATTCAGAATTGAATAATCTATCATTATAAAAAGTCAAACTATAAAAAATAATAAGAGAATTAATTTATATTAATTTTATACATTTATGTATTATATAAAATAAATTCATATAAATACATAAATGTTAGTAAATGTCTTTTCTCTCATATTTTCAGTCTTAAAACATGATTATGATCATAAATATAATTAAGATTAAAGATTGAAATGTTTAATTATGCATAATAATCTATAAATTGATGTATTTTAAGATCATAACATGATTTTTCACAAAATGATAGAAATATGCTTAAAAGATGATAACATGCATAAATTTGTGATGATTAATGCACTAATTTGCATTAATAACCATGTAATTACATGCATAAATAGCATGTTATCAATTTGGCAATCAATTAGACCAATTCGAGTGCTATTTCATGTTCGAATATAAGTTTTTGTCCTAATATCCCTTCCTATATCATCAGATTTTGATTTTGAATCATAGATTTTAGATTTAATTTTGATTTTCTCTCTCTTCGCATTCAAAAATTGTACTTAATTTTCTGTCTTTGATTTCTCTATGAATCTTGATCTAAATCGAGTGATTTTTTATTCAACGGATTCATCTTAGAGTGTCTTTCTAAATTTACTAAAATCCCTAATTTCTCCCCTCAATTCCTCATTCAATTTTGATTGAATTTGAAGAACACTTTAAAAATACCTTAATTCTCGGTGAATTTGACCCTTATTCCCCATTATACTCTTAAGTTCTTGATTTTAATCTTAAATTGGTGAGTATGGAAATGGTTTTGAGACGTATGTGTCTCTTTTTAACAACCTCACGGATTCGTCTCGTCAAATGGGGCCATTGCCGGAGAATTAAGGCGTATTTTAGGGAAAATTAGTATATTTTGACATACTTAAGCTCGCATTTTTGTTTAATTTCTTTGATTTTAACTCGCATCAATCTTATATTGAGTGATCCGAAGTAAAAATCCATCGAGATCCTTATATCGAAGAGAACAATTATTTTTCCCTTTTATGACAATTACGGACGATCATTTTTTTCAAAATCGCATTATGAAATCATGTCTCATGGATACAACCACCAAGGTATGATTGTTGCCATTATTTGATAGTTATATTTTAATTATATACATGAAATGACATTCACTTAGAGATAAAGTTATAATTCCTTCTAGAGATGAAACCTATTGTAAAGGATCATCAATTCAATGTTATCTTGAGTAATTTTTCTTTTTCAAGGATTACGGTTTATTTCTCAGCAGTATTGTTTTGAGAAGGTTGAGCTCTCACGAAATCATGCACTACTTATTTTTCTAATCATTGTTGATTTTTACCTTTATTGAAATTCATGATTCTATACAAAAAGCCTATTGTACTAGGATAAATTAGAGTTTGTCAATGTCCTAGACCACATCGAAGCTTTGCTCTGCGTAGACATATGGTATGATAGACTAGAAGTAATATACATTGCAACCGCTACATCGATAGAATTTTTTTTAGAAAAATAAAAATAAAAATAAAAAAATATAAATAAATAAATAAATATATATATATATATATATATATATATATATATATATATATAATATAGTATTTACATTACCTCCAATATAAATGTGATTGCATGAATCTAATTGGATGACATGATTTGAATCTCTTGCTTTCCTCTTCTTCTAGTCAATTTTCGTGTCCAAGGAGTGCTTGATAGTGAGATTTCGTGCAGACAAAAGAGAGAAATCGTCTGAAAAATGTTGAAACTCGTCTAAAAAATCACAGAACGAAGAGCCCTTGATTGGATGATCAATTTGATCATTTCAAGCGCGATTCCAAGTTAGAATTTGTGTTTTCCTTTTAATCTATTTTCCTGTAATGTCATATTTTAATTTTCAATCATAGATTAGTCAAATTTTAGATTTTGTTTCGGTTTTCTTTCCCTTCACATTCATATATTCTACTTAGTTCTTTCTCTTTGATTTCTCCGCGAATCTTGATCCAAATCAAGTGAATTTTGATTCCGTAAATTCCATGGGCAAAAATGTAAATGTAAATGATTTTTGAAGACCATGATTTGGATAAAAAATCTTGATCCAATTTGATTTTTGATTCCGGGGATAGAACTATAAATGTCCCAAGACATGAAAGAACATCAAGTGGATGAGCTTCATCCGAGTTTCCAAGTGGAAGAAGTATGGTCTCCTACTTGCTATTAGTGATTGGCAAACAATACTGAACCATTAAGGTATAATGCTATTTTACTTAAATCATGACTAAGATCTCTCTTCAAAAAAAATATACTACAAATGAAAAAAAATTGGAGGCAAATAATGCATCGTTATCTTGGTTAGTAGAAAGTAAACGTCTTAATTCTTCACTCTCATCTCTTGTTAGGTAATCAATTCTCTACTTGTACCATATTCTCCCTCGACGAAGATCCATGGTCTTTTAGGGTTGAATTATCAGAACTTGTCTTCTTATCATGGGGATCTAAACTGTTTTCATTAATCATGTCACCTGTCACGCGCGAAGAAAATGACTGTCTCAAGAAATTAGAATAGGTGAAAATGCATTGCCCTAATCTGCTTTACAGTTTTAGATCAACTAAAGACTAGTTCACTATCTCTCCCTCCACTTCCCCAATGTGCTTAAAACCGATGAGGGTATTCTACTGCATATTTTTGCTTAACTAATAAACCAAGTTTACTTATGACATCCCAACCTCCTTAATTTTGATAACAAATTGTTGAATATAAAGAATTTCAAGATTTTGGGGAGCACATTAGACACTGCTAGAAATACCCAGGATTAAAAAGAATTCGCGTTCCATTTTTAGAACTAGTTACACTTGGTTGAGATCAAAGCTCCGGGAATTCTATGCTGTGAGCGTTAGGGTTCTTTGCTCCTCGAGCTCAAATGCTGAGGTGGGGTAGCTCAACGAGAGACCTGCCGGAGTCCTGAAGGTGATCTTCGTGGGGTTATTGGGGTCCACGAAGAACTCTCCCAGAGGGAACCACATTAGGAGCTCGCGGGACTTGACTCCTGTCACCTGCTTTATCTTGCGGTTCTCCAGAAAGCCCGTGACCTCGGTGCCGAAGCAAACCAGACGACCGGCCTTTCTGAAGGTGTAGTTGAGGGCCTTCTTCTGGCGCACCCACAGGAAGCCTGTGTGGCGGTTGATGCCCAGTTCTTCCACGTTCCCGTCCATGGGGAGGAGCCCCCTGGGAAGGCCCAGCTCCTCCAAAAGATCGATTGACTTTTGACGGCAGAGATCATCGCCCGTGTAGATCTCGGCACCCTCGCGATTGGCTTCGATGCTGTTCTTGTGCGCCATGAGTGGAATAGAGGCTGGATTACGGAAAATTGGACTGTGCTTTCTTGGTTGGATGAGAAGACGAGGGAGATAAGGGCGGTCTCTTATAGGGTTTATTTTCTGAAGGCATTGACTAGAGGCACCATCAATGCACGACACTGTAGTCCGGACACTACCTACTGGCATACATATCCTCTCATGCAACGCGGTGCCTTTCTTGACTTTTGAGATTAAGCGGCGGCAGACGTTGTCTCTTAGACAGATGAATCCAGTCTGCGGTCATTCGGAGGACCGTCGCTCTCTCGGTTCCCAGCACGTATGGCTTTGCGCGGGTGTCTTAGCTAGCCAATTAATGAGCCATTCATCATCAAACTGTCGCTTTCATTCCCCTGGCCTGATTCTCAACCTTGTTCCTTCACTCCGAGTCGGCTTGTCCACTTGCTCGGCTCCGTTGGCAGGAAAGGTCAATCCTGGGTGTCTTTTTACTTTTCCTTTCAACGTTGCGGATTTTAATGTGTTGGAGAATGAATGGATGCTGAGGAGGACCGTAAACTGGAGGGGTCCAGTGGAATAAACTCCCCGCTAGCTTACAGTTGACTCTTTCTTCAGCAGTTAGCTGCTTCACTCTTTCTCTCCCTCGGGAATAAGAATAGCCACACCAGGGAAGGTTAACGGATTTCTCCGCGCATGTGTGTATGCCAGTTGGCGGGTCAGACTAACCTTTTCTCGCACGGTTCCACGCCGTCTCTCTCCTTAACGAGACATCAATCTCCTGAAAAGTCGAAGACCTCGATATCAGAAATACAAAAAGCCGTACGACTAATGAAGATGGGAAATTGAGCGACGCAGAGAGTGTTATGAACCGGACTGGAGAGAGGAATTGATGACGACGATCAGAACGAATTCATGGGGAACCTTTTTCAGACACTGCGGTCGTCTGATAACCCGATTCAAGTTGTCGCAAATCGTTGATAAATCCGGTTATACAATGAAAATTCCTATTCACTCCCTTTAAGCAACAACTATAGTAGTGAGTAAGGGATCGTCCTCAGGGAGCAAGCCATGATTCAAAGAAATTCGGACTGACTGCTATATATTAAGCTTATATAGATGTAATGACTTATCTAGTTCTATCGCTCACGTAGATTAGGCCACTAAGCACATACTACAGATAAAATAAG
Organism: Lemna minuta; assembly: GCA_024174645.1. Classification (NCBI taxonomy): domain Eukaryota; kingdom Viridiplantae; phylum Streptophyta; class Magnoliopsida; order Alismatales; family Araceae; genus Lemna; species Lemna minuta. The sequence continues at coordinate 657,549 of CM044105.1, forward strand.
AGGGAAATTACTAAATCTTAATTGAAGAGTATTAATCAGCAAACCCGTGAATGATTACAGCTAGAGACTAATAACCAAACAGTCAAAGGGTAGAGAGATCATAACTGTTTAATCTACTCAAGTGAAACGCGATAAAAAAAAACATTAAGTAAGAAAACGCAGATCAAGCCTCCCGGTGCAGTAGCGGCCGACTAGGCGAGCTTCCTGGGGTTGGAGTGAGAGATCCGCGCCATTCCCGATCCCACCTAGCACCGGAGATTAGCAGTAGCAAGGTTGACTCGGAAGAGTGGAGAATGAAGACGAAAGTGTTGCTGACGAGAGCTCACTTGGTCGATCTGAAAAGAAAAGAAGGCAGAAGACCGCAAGATGATCGGAACGGGAGGTTTTCTGTACCTACCAGAGTCAACCTCGCAAGGTTTTACCGGCTCGGTAGATAGATTGCTCCTTCTTCCCATCAGAACTTCAAGCTAGAAGAGCTTCTTCCTTGTTTTCTTTTTTCAGGACACCGCTCAGGATGGAAGTCTCCCGCTTCTTCTCCTAATGCGGAATGCCTTGGAAGTTTCAGCGCGTCGAATTTTTAACAGCAGGATGAGGCTCTCTCCACCGTTGGATCCGGGGCAGACAAGACCGCTGGAGAGCCTGATCTGCGCCGTCTTTTAGCCTCGGGAACTACCTTCTACAGCTAAATCGAGGTAAGATCTAATTTCCCTCCTTCTCGTTCTCTCTGTCGTTTTCTGGAGCTGCGTGACAAAACCTTGCTAAAGGACAAAAGCGACGTGGCAATAACTTCTCCTCCACATCATCTTGTCGTTTACTGAATCCACGTCGGTGACCCCTGCTAGAAGACAAATGAAAACAACATGAGATCATCTTTCTCTCTTCTTCCGCTTTGTCATTTTCTGAAGCCACGTCCGTGAGCCCTGCTAGAAGACAAACGTAACATGAGAAAATATTTATCTATTCTTCCTCTTTGTCGTTTTCCGAAGCCACGTCAGTGAGCCCTGCTACAAGACAAAAAATGTGATGAGATCTTTCCCTCTAGCTCTGCAACCCGCAGAGCTTTAATTACACCGGTTTAGCAAATATGGTCTACCAACTTAACAACGATGCTTTTCCATTAAAAAACATTCCACTGCATTTTTACGAAGCTTAAAACCGCGAAATATACTTACAAAATATGTAACTCAAGTGATAACTTTTGGAGTTATCACACATCCCCCAACTGAAACGTTACTAGTCCCTAGTAACATCTCATATTTTTCTATAAGGTCCTTGAAGTATGATCTTGCATTGTAAGCTTAGGCTTAACATCAACATGTCAATTAATGCAGTAGCTTCTGTACCAACTTGTGATCAATCCCTTCAAATCTGGGATTAAATAGTGCTACTGTGGAGAAGGAAGACTTACTTCTCTTTAGGTTTTATGCTATAATCCCTGTACTACCTCACTTCACACTTTGTCATCTGAGTCACCTGGCTCGCAATCACTCTTCTGTGGCTTGCGGTAGGGAGTACATATCCTTCTCCTCCTGTCGTAGCACAGAACAAGTAAGGCTTAAACAAATGAGGACAAAACGGTGACTATGGCCAATGATGGAGTCCATGTAGCTGGTACCGGACGGAATGTAAAAGGTGAAGGAGAAATAGGTGGCAGGTGGGTATGCCAGGAACTATATTACTAATGATAGACTACTCCCAAGATTTTAGAGGGAAATTGGGGGAGGATAGAATGGGGGGTAGAAGTTCAATGACATCCTCCTAAGTCTATTTGGCAGATGCTGCACATTCTGCTTCATACAGTATATTCGTACTGGGCATTCTAATCCAAAACTAACTTCTTCTTTTTTTTTTTTTTTTTTTTTTTAATTAAAAGAAGATTTAAAACAGAGGAGCTGTACCGAGGTGCCAAGAGATGTTCGATGAATGTTCCTTTGGAAACCAGAATAAGTCGCAGTTGCTTCCAGCAGCGATTGACCTCCTTCACTTTTGCTGTCGACCTCTCTGAACCAGAGGCTTAAACTTCTCTGCTTCATGTAGATGTCACGCTTCAAGGATTTAGATTTAGCGAAACCCTCTTCTGACTAAAATGAGGATGCGTTGAAATGGATAAGAAGAGACTGACGAATGAGATTTGGAAATGTAGTCTGAAAATAGACAGAGGTGATGAGAGGCAGTATCATAACGATACTGTGGAAAGGACGATAGACGGACTTGGGAGATCACCATATCATTAGTAGTATTGAATTGAGTGGAGTAGGTTACATGTCTTTAAGCCAAGATCGTGAATGTCCTAGGAAGGTGGAATCAAAGGATAAGAGTTCTGTGCTTAGGACTTGAAGTACTATATACTCCCTCCTTTCTCAATTCGCTCAATACATGCCTATTTCAGATTTTTCTCCTCACCACTTAGTCCAGGGACGATAGCACTTCAACCCTTCGATTTTCATGTATTTTCCTCATCATCCCTTTGATTTTCATTTGGGCATTGATCACGTATTGGATAGAATCTCCATGACTACCATTTGTAACATGATGTCGCTAAGTTCTAATTGCCCAAATGTACATATTTCAAGGACGAAAAAGATTTGTTCCTACTTCGAATATGCTATCCTAACTCACAAGGTGACCCCCCCCCCTGTGTGACAGATGCATGGTCCTCAATGCAATAAAGCCAAGTGTTAAAAGAAACCTGATTTGGAGAGCTTTTGTATGCACAGGGGTCACAGTTCAGAGTGCCTGAAAGGTGTTGACCTCGCTATTCAAAATGGTGAAGGTGCAGGTTCCCCCAACTTGATCCACAAGAAGAAAACAAGTTAATAACTATGTAATAATTGAAAGAAAAAGAAAGAAAGAAAACTAAACCACTGATCCACTAATTTTCCACCGGTGGAGGGTTTGTCAATGTAATGGGCAGTGCGTGGGGGGGATTAGGAGTGGACTCCAAGTATGGCTATAGTCTCTGACCATTCACAATTAGACTGGGAAGAGTCTTAGTCGCGAATTGTAAAGCCATACTCTTTGACCTCAAAGAAATGTCGTCGCCTTAAGTGTTTGTCATGGAAGGCTTTCATCTTTTCTTTGTACAGTCTCGAGTTGTCATATGCTTCATTCCTCAATTCCTGCAATTCATGAAGCTGGAGAATTCTATGTTTTCCTGCAGCTTCTAAAGAGAGGTTAAGCTGCTTAATGGCCCAATAAGCTTTATATTCCAATTCTACTGGAAGATGACATGATTTCCCAAAAATCAGACGAAAAGGAGACATACCTAATGGAGTTTTGTAAGCTGTTCTGTAAGCCCATAAAGCTTCGTCGAGCTTATTGGCCCAATCTTTCCCATCTGGTTTGACAATTCTCTGTAGTATTTTCTTGACTTCCCTGTTACACAGCTCCACCTGTCCATTGGCTTGAGGATGATATGGCGTGGTAACTTTATGTTGCACACCAACTCTCTTCAAAAGTGCCCTGAATTTGAAGTTATTGAAATGGGCACCACCATCGCTAATGATGGCTCTAGGACATCCATATCTCGATAAAATAAATTTTTCAACAAACCCACAAACAACTTTTGCATCATTGGTCCTAGTGGCTGTGGCCTCTACCCATCTGGAGACATAGTCTACAGCGACTAAAATGTATTCAAACCCATAAGAGTTGGGAAAGGGTCCCATAAAATCTATGCCCCATACATCAAAAATTTCTATCTCTATGATAGGGGTCAGAGGCATATGATCTTTTTTTCCCATATTTAAGGATGCCTGACAAGCTCTACATCTAAGATAAAATTCATGAGCATCTTTAAATATCGTGGGCCAGTAAAATCCACATTCCAAGATTTTGTGACCTGTAATTTTGGAAGCATAGTGTCCCCCTCCTGGCCTAGCATGACAGTGTTCCAGGATAGCTTGCTGTTCTTCTTGTGGGACGCACCTTCTCAAGATGTGATCAACGCCCAAACGAAAGAGTTCTGGTTCATCCCATATGAAGTACCTGCAATCATGAACAAACTTTTTCTTTTTCTGATACCCCCAGTCTTGAGGCATTAGACCTGTTACAAGATAATTTACAATATGCGCATACCACGGAAGTGCTCTACCTTGAGCAGATAAGATATATTCATCAGGAAAGTCAGTAGAGATGGGAATGGGAGTAGAAACTTTTAATCGAGATAGATGATCTGCTACTACATTTTCTACTCCTTTCTTGTCTTTTATTTCTAAATCAAATTCCTGAAGCAATAAAACCCATCTAATTAATCTCGGCTTAGCCTCTTTTTTTTTTTAGTAAGAATTTTAAAGCTGAATGATCTGAATATACTATTATTTTACTGCCTAATATATAGGATCTAAATTTTTCAAGGGCAAAAATGACTGCTAGTAACTCCTTTTCGGTAACTGAATAATGCAATTGAGGTCCATTTAAAGTCTTACTAGCATAGAAAATGGCCACAGGGCTTCGCTCCTTTCGTTGTCCCAAGACAGCCCCTACTGAGAATTCTGAAGCGTCACAATAAATCTCAAAAGGCAGAGACCAATTGGGTGGCTGAAGAATAGGCGCTTCAATGAGGGCTTCTTTTAGAATATTAAAAGCTGACTTGACTGGTTCATCCACTATAAATTCTGTATCTTTGGAAAGTAGATTCGTCAGAGGTTTGGAAATCTGAGCATAATTTTGGATGAACCTTCTATAGAAGCCTGTGTGGCCAAGGAAGCTTCTAACTTCCTTGAGGTTGGATGGAAGTGGAAGGCTCTTGATAACTTCTGTTTTGGCCTTGTCGACTTCCAAACCCCTCATGCTGACTTGGTGACCGAGTGCTATCCCCTCCTGCACCATGAAATGCGATTTTTCCCAGCTGAGGACAAGGTTAAATTGGATGCATAATTGAAGTATGCGAGTCAGACGAGATAAACATGATTCAAAAGATGAGCCGAATATCGAAAAATCATCCATAAAGATTTCTAAACAGTCTCCCACAAGTTCTGAAAACATGGCGTTCATGCACCGTTGAAATGTGGCAGGTGCATTGCAGAGCCCAAAGGGCATGCGTCTAAAAGCATATGTTCCTTCTGGGCATGTAAAGGTTGTTTTCTCTTGATCTCCTGGATAAATTCCAATCTGGTTATACCCAGAATACCCATCAAGAAAACAATAATATGTCTGCCCTGCGAGTTTTTCCAGAATCTGATCCATGAAAGGAATGGGATAGTGGTCTTTCTTGGTCACTAAATTAAGTTTCCTATAGTCAATACACACTCTCCATCCCGTAGTAAGCCTAGTAGTCAATTCTACCCCTTCCTGATTTCTTTCTACAGTTATCCCAGACTTCTTAGGGACCATGTGAACTGGACTAATCCAAGGGCTATCAGAAATTGGGTAAACAATCTCGGCCTTCAGCCACTTAAGGACTTCTTCCTTAAGTATTTCTCGCATATGCGGATTCAATCTTCTTTGTGCTTCCCTAGAGGGTTTAACATTATCCTCAAGATAAATTCTATGCTCGCAAAACTCAGGTGAAATTCCCTTGATGTCCTCTAATGACCATGCTATCGCAGATCTATGTTGCCTCAAAACTTCTAATAGATCTATTTCCTGATTACAGTCCAAATTTGAAGAAATAATGACAGGAAATTTCTCATGGGGATCTAAAAAAGCATATTTTAAAGAAGCAGGTAAAGGTTTTAAGTCTCTATCCTCCGCTTTTTCTATCAGTTCATCATACGAGAAATCAAGAGTATCTTCATCATGATTTTCGAATATGGCGCAGGCACAAGCTTCTTCACAGCTAGCTACTGAATACTTCATAATTTTTGAAACATCTATTTCCACTTCTTCTTCACCTATTTTTAATCTGACCACTCCTTTGCCCCAATCCTGGACAGCTCTAGATGTAGCTAAGAACGGCCTACCTAGGATGATAGGTGCATGAGAAAAATGTTTCGGTTCACTGGTGTGCGTGACAATGAAATCTATCAAAAATTCATGATCTTTTACTTTAATCACCACGTCTTCTAATTTACCTAGGGGCTGTCTCACTGACCCATCTGCTAATAGAAGATCAATACATGCGGGTTCTATTTCTCCTAATTTAAGCCTATCATACACCATTTTAGGCAAGATATTCACACTAGCTCCAGAATCAAGCAATGTTTTAATAAATTTCTTTCCTCCTACTTCACATGTAATCAAAGGGGCACCCGGGTCTCTTTTCTTTGTAGGGAATTTATCTAAGAGTACAGAGCTTACAGTTTCAGATAACTTAATCCTCTTATTCCGCCGAGGGGTCACTAGATCTTTTACGTACTTCTGGAAGGCAGGAATGTATTTTAATGCTTCTACTAAGGGGACAGAAACATTGGTTTCCTGGAGAGATTTAATCAAAGGGTTATTATGGTCCTCTTGAGAGGGTTTCTTAGGGCCTTGAAGTGCCTGAGGGTAGGGAATTGAAAGCAGATTCTCTGGTTCTGAGGTTTTTTCTTCCTGAAGTTCTTCTATGTCATCCTCCTCTCTTCCTTCAGTCCCCATTCTTCGATTAAGTATTTCCCCATCCCTTACTGCAATCCCTAGGACCTCCCTAGTTGAACTACATGATGCATTTGATTCATCCACGGTATTTGCAACATATAAATTTCTAGGATTAGAGAGTGGTTGGGTAGGGAAACGACCTTGCAGGGAGTCTCTTACAACTCCCTTACCTCTCTGAAGTTGCTCCATGTTGACCCTTAAGCGCTTGATCTCTTCGTCATTTCTCTTTTGCATTTCTTCGTTCTTCGTTTGCATTTCCAGGATTGTCCTCTTCTGGTCTTCCATCATCTGTATCAAAATATTCATCATAGGATCGGCAGGATTTGAGGTAGTTACCTGAGTTTCTTCCTTCTGTGGCCTGGTTTGCATGGGCCCCTCTTGATGGTAGAAAGGCGCTTGCTGTTGGCGCATGTTATAAGCTTGGTATGGTTGAGAAGGGGATCCTTGATAAGGTAGTCGTGGCTGAGAAACGGGTCTGGTCTGCCGGTTGAAGTTATTCCCCTGTCCTCGTTGCTCATTCCAGGAGGTAGTGTAGTTTACTACATGTACCTCTCCCTCTTCGGGAGATATGCCTTGACACGCTCCGTCTTCATGGTCCCTGCTGCAACAAAGAGAGCATATTTTTGCCTTCATAAGAGGCGCGTTAGTCGTTAGCCTATCTACTTTTTCACTCAGTTTCCCCACAGCTTTCAGGATCTCTTCTTTCTCTAATGTCGATTCTTTGAAACTTACTTGATGAAGGCCTCCTCTCTTGAGGAACCGTCCGTTCCTGCTGGCGTTTGTTTGCTGGAGGTCAATATCTGCCACTCTTTCAAGAATGTCGAATACTTCATCCTCAAAAGCATGATAAAAATATCCACCTGACATGTTATCTACCTTTTGCTTATGAGAATCATTCAAAGCATCATAAAAATCTTGAGCAAGATCAGATTCCTTTATGTCATGGTGAGGGCACTTCCGTATCAAATCTTTAAACCTCTCCCAGGATTCACTAAAGGTCTCTCCATCCAACTGAGAGAAAGTCTGGATGTCTTTAATTAAAGCTTTCTTTTTGGATAACGGGTAAAATTTCAAAAGGAATTTTTCCTCCACTTCCTCCCATGAATTAAAGGTACTGCCTAATTTCTTATACCAATCTTTGGCTTTCTCTTTTATGACAAAAGGAAGGTATAACATCTTCAAGTTCTCAGTGGAAAGACCTGTTATGATTTGTGAGGATAACATCATGTGATAGTCATCCAAAAAATCATAAGGATCCTCACTAGGTCTACCATAAAATGAAGGTAGTGATGAAATCAGAGTATTATCCGGTTTGAAAGTTACCTCTCTTGCCAGTTCGATATTAATGGTGGTCTTACTAGACGCGCCTTTGGAGTTAATGCCATCTAAAAGCGTTCTCCTGGCCTCCACGTGATTTCTTCCTCGTTGAGGAATTATGTCTTCTTCCTCCGCCATGTTTTGTTCCCCCTTTCCTTTTTCTCCACTTGTAGATGTTCCTGCCCTGGTAAAGACCATAAACCTTCCAGGGAATGTCAATGTTACAAGGAGAAATGAATAAGATAAGATTATTATATGAGTTAAACTATAAAGAAATTTCAAGAATCACTAGCCGTGCTCCCCGGCAGCAGCGCCAATTGATAACCCGATTCAAGTTGTCGCAAATCGTTGATAAATCCGGTTATACAATGAAAATTCCTATTCACTCCCTTTAAGCAACAACTATAGTAGTGAGTAAGGGATCGTCCTCAGGGAGCAAGCCATGATTCAAAGAAATTCGGACTGACTGCTATATATTAAGCTTATATAGATGTAATGACTTATCTAGTTCTATCGCTCACGTAGATTAGGCCACTAAGCACATACTACAGATAAAATAAGAGGGAAATTACTAAATCTTAATTGAAGAGTATTAATCAGCAAACCCGTGAATGATTACAGCTAGAGACTAATAACCAAACAGTCAAAGGGTAGAGAGATCATAACTGCTTTAATCTACTCAAGTGAAACGCGATACATTAAGTAAGAAAACGCAGATCAAGCCTCCCGTGCAGTAGCGGCCGACTAGGCGAGCTTCCCGGGGGTTGGAGTGAGAGATCCGCGCCATTCCCCCGATCCCACCTAGCACCGGAGATTAGCAGTAGCAAGGTTGACTCGGAAGAGTGGAGAATGAAGACGAAAGTGTTGCTGACGAGAGCTCACTTGGTCGATCTGAAAAGAAAAGAAGGCAGAAGATCGCAAGATGATCGGAACGGGAGGTTTTCTGTACCTACCAAAGTCAACCTCGCAAGGTTTTACCGGCTCGGTAGATAGATTGCTCCTTCTTCCCAGCAGAACTTCAAGCTAGAAGAGCTTCTTCCTTGTTTTCTTTTTCAGACGCCGCCGAGATGGAAGTCTCCCGCTTCTTCTCCTAATGCGGAATGCCTTGGAAGTTTTCAGCGCGTCGAATTTTTTTAACTGCCAGGATGAGGCTCTCTCCACCGTTGATCCGGGCGTACAAGACCGCCGGAGAGCCCTGATCCGCGCCGTCTTTTAGCCTCGGGAACTACCTTCTACAGCTAAATCGAGGTAAGATCTAATTTCCCTCCTTCTCGTTCTCTCTCCGTCGTTTTCGGAGCTGCGTGACAAAACCTTGCTAAAGGACAAAAGCGACGTGGCAATAACTTCTCCTCCACATCATCTTGTCAAGCTATCGAATCCACGTCTGGTGACCCCTGCTAGAAGACAAATGAAAACAACATGAGATCATCTTTCTCTTCTTCCGCTTTGTCATTTTCTGAAGCCACGTCCGTGAGCCCTGCTAGAAGACAAACGTAACATGAGAAAATATTTATCTATTCTTCCTCTTCGTCGTTTTCCGAAGCCACGTCAGTGAGCCCTGCTACAAGACAAAAAATGTGATGAGATCTTTCCCTCTAGCTCTGCAACCCGCAGAGCTTTAATTACACCGGTTTAGCAAATATGGTCTACCAACTTAACAACGATGCTTTTCCATTAAAAAACATTCCACTGCATTTTTACGAAGCTTAAAACCGCGAAATATACTTACAAAATATGTAACTCAAGTGATAACTTTTGGAGTTATCATCGTCCATGGAGACGAGTTGGTGAGCAGAGTGAATTGCTATGAGCGGTATACGGGCCACGATCAAGATCCCATGTATCTCCGTCCTCGGTTCGTCGAATCAGGGTATTAAAATGAATAAAACGAGGTGACGACCGTTATCTGTAATCAAGCAATCCATGCTGCCAAGCTTTCACTTGTATCACGTTCATCCCCCCTCCTGTATCGCGTAGAAACTCTGAATATGATAACAAGGCAGATGAGTTGACTTGGACATTTTAGATTTTTCTTTAAAAAGAGAAATGAAGGCAAAAAAGGAAAAAAGGGGATGATTTGCCAGCGGACAGAGAGGGAATAATTCCATGGTCAAAGACTCCATAAAAGGCTAGCTAAGGCACGATGGATGCCCTTGTTGCGACGTAAAATCGCAGGACAGAGACATCTTAGAAAGGCTCCCCGGAGATGACCAAAGTCCGGATTGATCTGTCTAGTATTCATTTATGAAGGCACACGCGGTACGCCTATGACCTCCATTCCAGTTGTAGGACTATCTGTACGCCTCTGGTCAACACTTCAGAAACCACTGTCTTTCAATCTTTACTGACTTTGCACCAGGGCATGCTTTAGATGAACAAAAAGCAAAGAGTGGGGTGCCAATGGATCTCGTGAGGTGAATGCATAAATTGACTTTGTAGACCCTCCATGTAAGAAATATCCGGGCAAGTAATACTGAAATAAATAAGCTTCCTAAAAATTTGACGATAAGCACTAATGTTTGCAAGAAAAATCAGAATAAGAATCCAAAAACCTATGCTTATGTCTGGACACCTATTGGGAGTTAAAATCCAAAAAAATAAGAGTCCAAAAAATAGATCAGCTATTGGGAGTTGAAATAAGAAACTTTGAGAGTTGCAAGGTAAGTGGCGTGGAGAGGTTGAAAAGAGATGGGAGCCCATACAACATCTTTGGAAAAAAAGATTTGTGAAAATGAGATACTACATGTGGCACTTCCCTTCCCTTTGGTGACCTTGTTTTCTTTTCCCCTTTGTCTTTTTTGTTGTGGACAATCATTTTGATCCACCTCATTGAAGAAAGTTGTTTTTCTCCACTATCCCTGTGGGCCTCTATGATTCTCATCACTAGTTTGTTCTTGGATACTTGAGCATATTTGAATGCATAATTTGGAGTCCTCTAAGTCAAGATCCATAATAAAGTATTCATGAAAAAACCAAAGGTAAAAGAGAAATCCTTCAGAACTTCATTTGGAATTTTTAATGAGAATGCTTTTTGTGGTTGGTTGATGCTATGTTTTATGATTTCATATAGCACATGGTGCACTACCACCATTAGCACCAAAGCCAACAATTTTAGGCTTACGTATCCTTTATTTGAAATTTAAGCATTACTATATTACTAGTCATGATTTCCTAGTACATGTATCTAGATGGGTTTGTCATTGGACGATTAGCTTCATTATTGTTGGGAAAAAGCTACTTCTTAAGAAGCTGTGTGTTATAAATTATTATCACATTAAAAAGGTTGTCCATTAAGAATAGGGTATGATCCAAACTATTAATGTATTGAAGCGAGAAACATAGAAGGAGAGAGAGACAAAAGTTTTTCGTCACGTCTGTCATTTTAATCCATTGACTCATGCTACAGATTAGAACATTTTTGACTTCATAGTTAGACGGACTATTTAGTTTCAAAAATAGCCATTGGGTAATTAACGAAACATTTTCTTCTGGTCTGTGAAAACACCCGATGAAGCATCAACAAACCGTTCAAAATCACCTAGCTAATGATTAAAATAAGTATAAATTAGTTTACAAGGGTAGACATTCATGGAAAATTACAATTGATTTTTAAGAAATTTACAATTTGGCAAAATTGGACAAAAAAATGGGACGATAACAAAATAGGATGAAAATATCTCTGTTCAAAGCCAAATTAAATTCATTAAAAAAGTAATATGTCACTCTATGCCATTTAATTTAAGAATTAAAAAGGGAATAAAAATTGTTTACTGAAAATTTTAAATAAATTCATTTAGAAGAGTAAAACTAGATAACTTTCAAAGTTTATATAATATGTTTTCTATTATTACTTTAATGTAAATCTTTAGAAATTAAAGTCTCAAATAAAGTGAGGTTACTCTCAAAAGGAATTTAGTTTTTGAAAATCCATAGTTAGGAATTGTGAAAAATTAGCCTTAAAATGTACCATATTGAGGTTTTGAAATAATTGACATAGACTGATGAAAATGTACTAATAATATGATAACATGTGTCATAAATATATGATTTGTTTATTAAGATGCACTAATGATCATATAATTGAATACATATATTGTATGTTATCATCCCTCTTGCTCTATCTGAATTTCACCCTTTCCTCTTACTCCCTTTGGTAGTTCTCTTTGCACCAATTTGTGGTGAATATCTTGGATGCATGGGAATAAGACTTTGGACTCGGGGACAATTCGACATTATTGAATTATCCTATTAGTGCTCTTTTTTGGAAATAGAGAGAATAGATTTATTGCATTGTCGAAAAGAGAGAAAAGAGGTACATTTGTATATAGGAGGAGAAAGATAGTAAGAATGCTACTAGGGCCAAATTATTTCACACTCCCTGATGAGGTGGGGAACTGCAAAACGTGGCCTGTGCATAGGGTGGATGGTAAGGGAGTTACGAGAACGAGTGTCGGTGATAGCGAGTAGCGAGGGGAGAGGGGGTGGAGAGGAGGATTGGGTGAATGACAAGATAATTATTGTGTTGCGCCTTCACGGCTGGCCCTACTATCTCAAAAGACACTAGCAAGATGAACTCGAAACTTTCAGCTGAAATCGGAGTTATCCCTCCCCGCAAGGGGCACTCCCTATTTCACGTTTTCTGAAAAGATAGAAGAAGTCTCTAGAAGTAATAGTACTCTGACGGCCCGGTCGTCGGTTTCGCTGGGCGCTGAGGACGCCTTTTTCGTTCTTCATTCACCTTGATTTCCCTTTTTGGCCCTGTGGGAGTCCCTAGTTCCGCTCCCGGTTCAGGGCCGTTAGTCGTTACGTCTCTTGCGGGTGAGTGGTATCCATCATTCTCCTCCAGCGCAAAAAGACTCGACTCCGTCGAGTCAGGGGGTAGGCCAAGTTTGGCAGGAACTTCGAGGGGTCCTTGGTAGGCTACAAGGTCGCAGATGTTGAACGTCGAGGCGATCCCCCAATCTGGTGGTATAGCGATGTCATAGGCATTGATGTTGATTACCCGACGAACTTGGAATGGTCCCGCCACGCGAAGATGGAGTTTGTGTGCTTTCTCCATCGCGTAGCATTCGGGGCGGAGTCGGATCATCACCATATCTCCTTCGTGGAACTCGAGAGGTCGGCGTCGAGCATCAACCGTTCCTTTGATTGTGGCGTTGTAGGCGGCAATCCGCTCTTTCACTAGTTGATGTATCTCCATGAGGTCGGTGGCGTAGTTGATGGCATCATTAGAATGGGCTTTCGGCGAGGGGAGAGGAACGAGGTCGACGGGCAGAGTAGGGTTACGTCCGGTGTTAACCTGAAAGGGAGAGTACCCCGTGGCGTGATGGTTGGATGCGTTGTAGGCGAATTCCATGCGTGGTAGGAGATCATCCCACGAGGCGGCGTTTTCTTGGACGAGGCAGTGCAGTAGATTCCCCAACGAGCGATTGGTGACTTCTGTCTGACCATCCGTTTGGGGGTGAAATGCGGTCGAGAACGGAGCTTCCGTCCCCATGAGGTGCCAGAGTGCCTTCCAGAAAGTGCTAGTGAACCGAACGTCACGGTCAGAAACGATGCTCCGCGGGACTCCATGAAGATGAACGATTTCGTTGAAGAAGAGCCCGGCTGTGTGGGCGGTGTCCGTGGTTTTACAGCATGCGATGAAGTGGGCCATCTTGCTGAATCGGTCGACTACTACCAGGATGGCAGCCAGCTGACGCCGAGTCCGGGGTAAGCCCAAGATGACGTCGAGGCTGACTTCTTGCCAAGGCGAATCGGGTACTGGGAGTGGAAGGTACTGCCTCGTATTTTGCTTCGTCAATTTGCCGATAGTGCAAGTGGAGCAGCGGCCAATCATCTTGCGAATATCGCAGCATAATTGAGGCGAGTAATAGCATAACTCCAGCGCCTGGATGGTCTTGGTGATGCCGAAATGCCCCGCCAGTCCGCCGCCATGTAGCTCCCAAATGAGGAAGTTGCAGGTGGAGCCAGAGGGTATGTAGAGGCGGTCGCGGAAGAAAAGGAATCCGGAATCGATCCGATAGTGCAGGTGATCGGTTGTGGATTGGGTTAGCTTATCCCAATTCGCGCGAAAATCTGGGCATTCCTTGTAAATTAGTGGGAGACGGTCAAACCCGGTAATTGCCGCTTGGGATATTTGGAGTGTGTGCTGTCGGCGGCTCAGAGCATCCGCCACCTTGTTCACTTGACCGGGTCGATGTTGCAAGGAGAAGGTGAAGTCCTGCAAAATTTCTACCCATCGTCCATGCTGGGCGCTCAATTTTTTTGTGAATGCAGGAATCGGAGAGCGTCGTGGTCGCTGTAGAGGGTGAACTCATGATGGAGAAGGTAATGTCTTCAAAACTTGAGGGATTGGACGATGGCATACAACTCCCTATTGTAGTTGGAATACCGATTTTTAGGGTCGCTGAGCTTCTCACTGAAAAATGATACTGTGTGGAGTTCTTGGGATAAGACCACTCCGATGCCCAAGCTGGAGGCGTCCGTCGCGATGTCGAATAACTTGTCGAAGTCTGGAAGGTGAAGGACGGGCGCTGAGGTTAAGGCGACCTTGATTTGCTGAAAGGCTCAGTCGGCGGAAGCATTCCACTCGAATTGGGTAAGCTTGAGAAGGTCGGTTAGAGGGGTGGCCAGAGAGCTGAAATTCTTGACGAACCGACGGTAGAATTGCGCGAGTCCGTGGAAACTCCACACTTCAAACTGAGACTTTGGTGTCGGCCAGTCACGGATAGCCGCGGTTTTGCCAAGGTCAACAGCGATTCCCGCGGCGAAAATGACGAACCCGAGGAAGGCGACCGAAGTGCGTAGGAATGAGCATTTAGTGACGTTGGCAAAGAGCTTTTCTTCTTGGAGTTTGGCACAGACCGCCTGAAGGTGTCTCTCGTGTTCGGCAACGGATCGACTGTAGATCAGGATATCGTCGAAATATACAACTAGGAACTTACCACTGAAGGGGCGCATCACTTCGTTCATCAGGCGCATGAAGCTACTTGTGGCGTTGGAGAGGCCGAATGGCATCACGAGCCACTCGTAGAGTCCCTCGCCAGTTTTGAAAGCCGTCTTCCGTTCGTCGCCCACGCGGATCTGCACTTGATTATACCCATTCCGCAGGTCTAACTTGGAGAATATCTCTGGGCCGGATAGTTGATCGAGCAGGTCGTCGATGCGGGGAATGGGGAAGCGATAACGCACCGTGATACGGTTGATCGTCCGGCAGTCCACGCACAATCGCCAGGTGCCATCCTTCTTGGGGGCGAGGAGGGCTGGGACGGCGCATGGGCTGTGGCTTTCGTGAATGAAACCCCGACGGAGTAATTCCTTGACTTGTCGCTGGAGTTCCGCGCTTTGCGTGGGGTTTAATCGGTAATGGGGAAGATTGGGCAGAGACACACCTGGTATGAAGTCGATAAAGTGTTGGATGGCCCGGTCTGGTGGTAGTGAGTCGGGTAACTCGGTAGGGAATACGCCAGCGAACTCGTGGAGGAAGGCAGGGTAGCTTTTTGCGGTGACTGCCGTCATCTTGATTCGCACTTGGTCCGCCCACATAGGGGCGTCATTCTCAAGCCCCTTGATAAATTGTCACGCCAAAACTAGGCCGAGGAGCTGAGATGGCGGGCTCTGGTTCACTGGAACGGTCGCCGATGGATCGTCTACCTGGGTCAGTGGGACGTATGGTTGCCATATGTGTTTGTTACCTCCGAAGTAGAAGATGCACCGGTTGGCCTTCCCGTACTGCGCCACATCGAAATCATATAGCCATGGCTGGCCGAGCAAAATGCTACCCACGCCCATGGGTAAGACGTCGCACCAGACCTCTGCACTATATCAGGCTACTCGTAAGGGTACGAGACACTGCTGCGTCACATCCAGCGAAATATCATTGATCCACATCGCTTTGTAGGGTTGTGGATGGATTTCTGGCTTAAGACCGAGCGCAGGAGTGGAGGCGGCAGCGACGACATTGACCATACTCCCCTTGTCGACCAGAATTTTGATAACAGAATTGGCGATCTTTGTGAAGGTGGAGAAGATGGAAGTACGGATAGGGTCTTCAGTGCCTTGTATCTGGGTTCATGTTGTGTATGAACCTCCGGAAGTTGTATTCAGCAGAACAACGAGAGCGATGCTGCGCTCTAGGGGCGTCAATGGGATCGTTTCCTTGATGATGCATCCGATAATACCGGAAGGTCCCTCGAATCCAGCTGCCAGGTCCGGATCAGCTTCATAGATTTCCGTATTTGGCTCAGTGGCGTCGGGGGGGGGGGGGTGGAGGGGGTGTGTGGTCGTCGTCGTGGATCTCGACGAGAAGAGCACACGCGGGGCGACCGGCTTGCCGCTAAGACGGGCACTGGGATACGAAGTGTCCCCAACCTTGGCACTTGAAACAAGCAATGCGCGAATTCGCGGTATTCGGTTGTGCGGGAGATGGCCTCGGTCGAACTCCCCCATATTTCGGCCCCTCCGGCGGTCGTTCGGTGGCGGGGAAAGGAGATGCCGCAAATAGAACTGGTTGGGAACTCGCCTTGATTCTGGCACGAGTTCCATATCTGCCTGTCGTGGGTGTGGTTGGCATCACGGGCGGGACGGGTGGTAACAATAAGCGTAGGGGTGGGTGAGGTAGTGGCAGAATGGCAGTGGCCGAGGGGCTGATCGTTGGCAGAGGAATAGGGAGGACGTTTGCCAGGGCAGATTGCAAGGATCGCGTAGTTTCGCAAGCCGAGAACCATGTTGTGCTGATCTTTTGGGCATGCGAGGAGTATAGCTCCATATTGGTGGTGTAGCGGTAGGCCTTTTCGAGTGTCGATACTTCGTGCATAACTAACTCCCGTTGATATTCGAGTCTTAGCCCCGCTCGGAACCTGGCGAGAGTCGCTACCGGTTCTTTGTCGACATTGCATCGAATCATTAAGTCATCGAATCGCGCGATGTAGTCCACCACTGATCCATCGCCCTGTTGTAGGTGGTTCCATTCGTCAATGATCATAGACCGATAACATGCCGGGACAAACTTCTCTCGCAATCGGCTTTTCATCTCCGCCCACGTGGTGACCGGCATCTCGCGCCGTCGCTCTGTTGTGGCCTGTAAATTTCGCCAATAGATCCAGGCTTGCCCGACGAGTTTCATCTGTGCAAAATAGATTCGTCGACCTTATGGTAGTTGATACCAGTAGAAATATTCTTCTAACCCGACTTCCCAATCCATATATTTCTTTGGATCTAAGGATCCGTTGAACACCACCACCTCAGGTTTGGCACCCCGCTTTGCCGCATCCCATTGGGTTTCATCTTCACGGACTTTGATGGCGCGGGCTATGGAGGATTCGGCGGGTTGTGTAGTTGCGTGGAAGGAAGCATCTACGGGTTTTTCGGTCTTGAGGTCTAATAGTTGGGCCATGAGGAATTCGATTTGAGCCGTCGACTCCTCTTGATTTCGTCAAAATTCCTCTAGGCTTCAGACCAGGAACTTTGCCCAGTCAGGCATGTCTTCCGGGACCCCGGAAGCGCCGGCCCCTGCACGGAACTCAGTTCCCGATCTGGTGGCCATGGCTTTGATACCACAAATATGATGCGGTGGGGAACTCCAAAACATGGCCTATGCGTAGGGCGGATGGTAAGGGAGTTACGAGAACGGGTGTCTGTGATAGCGAGTAGCGAGGGGAGAGGGGGTGGAGAGGAGGATTGGCTGAACGATGAGATAATTATCGCGTCGCGCCTTCACGGCTGGCCCTACTATCTCAGAAGATACTTGCAAGATGAACTCGAAACTTTCAGCTGAAATCGGAGTTATCCCTCCCAGTCACCACAATCGTTCGCATAGTTGGAGTCTAAATATGCTTCAACACAGAGGTGACCGTCGCACTGATAAAGAAGGTTGTGCATCACAGCTTTATTTAGATAAGAAAAATGCAAATGTCAGTATGCCAATGTATCTCGTGAGGTGCATGCATAAATTGACTAAGAAGACGCTCCAAATAAGAAATATCCGGGCAAGTAATTCTTGAATAAACAAGCTTCCTAAATATTTAACGATAAGCACTAATGTTTGCAAGAAAATGAGAATATGAATCCACAAAAATATGCTTATGTCAATTGAAGACTCGAGCAGCCTCCTAAAGTGAATGAAGGATGCACTTCTATTAGTTAAGAACCAACCACTCCATCGATAAGAAAACTTAACTCCTAGACAGTACTTGGCATTAACATGCGTTGATAACATGCAGTTTCTACATGTAATGATATGATTATTAATACAAATTAAGGTATACAAAAATCCATTCTTATGCATGTTACCATACTTTGAGTGCATTTCTATCATTTTATAAAAATTGAAGGTATAATCTCAAAATGCAATATTTTTAGAGATAATAAATAATTAAAGAGAGATATTGGAGATTATAATTGGCATTTTAATGCAAAATAAGAAGAGAAAATGTTTTTATATTCACTCATTTATTTTTTTCTAGTTTTATTTTCTAAAATAAATGAGTGTATTTTTTAGAATAAAAATTTATTCTCTCTTTATTTACTAAATTTGAAAAAAAAGTCATTTATCTACATAATTTATCTTTTTGGAAACTATATTAAACAAGGTCAGAAAACCAAATTTTCCATGGGATTTTCATCATTACTAGAGGTCATTGGCGGAGTATATTTATTTTTGCATAATAATTTTTAAAAATTTAGAACTTTCATATTATACTAGATAGTGTGGAGTTTGAAAAAAAAATGTATCTATATAATTTATCTTTGTTAGAAACTCTACTAAAAAAGGTTGATAAACAAAATCGTTCGTAAGGCCTTTAGTTGTTAGTCAAGATCATTGGCATAATAATTTTTAAAAATTTAGAACTTTCATATTATACTAGATAGTGTGGAGTTTGATTTTATCTATATAATTTATCTTTTGTTGGAAACTCTACTAAAAAGGTTCATAAACAAAATCATTCGTAAGGCCTTTAGTTGTTAGTCAAGATCATTGGCAGAGTATATTTACTTTGCTGAATAATTAAAATAAATATAGAACTTTTATTAGAAACAGATTGCTAGGAATGTAAGAAAAAATGAGAGACACACACACACAGAGATATATCTGTATCTATATAGATTCTCTTTGTTTGAAACTCTATGAAAGAAGGTTGATAGACAAAATCATCCATAAGGTGCTTAGTCATTAGTCCAAGTCGTCGGGAGAATATATTTATTTTTGCAGAATAATTTTTTTAAAAAAATACATAACCCTTGATTGTAGTTAGGCTATGCTAAGTACAAGAAAAAATTTGAAGTCCCATAAAGAATTTCTACCTTTTTCTTATAGCGGTACACTTGTGAAAGCCAAAAAAAAAAATTTCATGGAGATCAAAGTCTTTAATCAAAGTTATTTGTGGGGTTATTTTCCTTTTAAAAAAGACGATAGAGTTTTGTCTAATAAAATATTGTGCTAAGGTATAATTTATCTTTCTCTATGACACAAAAGCCAACAAAGTTGACAAAACTTTGTTTAACAAATGCTATTTGTTAATCAATGTCCTTGAGCATAGATTGTCTCTCAAGCATCATAATTATTTTTTAAAATTATAAAACCTTTACATGTATATTTAATTATGTGGTGTATGGGAATTTTATTTTCATTTACATATAATTTATCCATGTGTATGAAACTATAGGCTGAAGAAAGGTGATAATAATGTGTTCCTTGTATGACGATCATGCATTATTGATGCACATATGATAACATGCATATCTAACTTAAAATACTATCATATTTAACTGATATTAATTCTTATTTTATGTAATTTTGATACATGTTATCATAGTTTTATGAATTTTCTCCACTGGCATGCCATTTTATTAAAGTCCACATTTTTGCAGTATTTAGGCTTAATTATGCGTTTTATTGATGTTTGAACTTTCACAAGGTCAAGCAACTTAAAATTAACCACTTTTCTTTATTTTATTTTGACATTAGGGGATGATTAAAAGAAAAAATTAGAAGAACAAAATGATGGATGAATCGAAGTTAACTTTTAGGGGTTGACTTAATATTATTTTGAATTCTTCATTTATTCTTGTTTAAATTTATACTTCAAGTAGCAGAGGATTAAAGATAAAGAAATTTTTGATCCAATCGAGAAAATTTGAGGCAAAAAAAAGATCTAGAAATGATGTTATGGATTTCTAAAGATTGACCTTTTTTTGGAATTTTTATGATTTTTCAGGAATTTTTAGAGTTAAAAAAGCGCAAAAAATGGTTTTATATGCGCTGGACCCGCGCAGTCCTGTCGTGGCACGACATGGACACGTGGCGGCACCACGGGAGCCGACACGGACCCATGCAGGCCCACGTGGGCGCTCACTTGGCACGAAGGATAGATCGGGCCAAGTCTTTTGGGCATAGGGTATAGTGGGCCCAGGTAACAGGTTAAAGGTAGGCGTACTAATGCCCATTGGGCGACGCATGAACTTAAGGAGCTTTCCCCTTATCTAGGCGATGATTTCAAAAACTTTCTTCAATGTGAGACTATGTTCTTTATCATGTTTTCAGGCGACGTGGCAGCACGTGGTGCGTTAGATCAATTCGCGCTAATCGACGCACGTTAATCTGGTGGATCTCAATCCACCAGATCGCTAATCAAAGCACGTGCTAAATTCATAGCCATCAATCTCATTAATGAGATCTAACGGCTACAAATTAATCCCGTAGGCAGCTAATGATAGTGTGACACGTGGCCTCATGAGGACGCTCCAATGAAGATCAAACAACAGAAATCAAGGAGTAAGTGGAGCCCCCGTATTGGGATCGTGTCCACTTATCGCGCGCGACATGGCTGCATCGTGGACATCCAAGTGTTCTTAAGCGAATCAATGTTCTCACTTCTTAAAATGTAACTTTTTATTGAAACGTGAAGAAATTAAGCATTTTTGGAGGAAGATCTTAAGTTATTCATGATTCTTTTGCATTCTATACTCAATTGCACATGGATTGAGACAAGTTAATCATTAATTATTGTGAGAAAATGTTTGGATTAGCCCCTTGAACGCCGAAAGCACAATGAAGAAGAAACTGGATAAATACTCAGCAATCAGAGCAATTTGAAGCTCAATCTTCACGTCAATCAGGTTAGTAGTGTGATTCCTTCATAATCCTTGCAATTTAGATATTTTAGATTAGATTTAGATAGGTAATTATAATTTTAGACTAAAAATTTTTGTCATTTCGCCAACCTTTGATTGCGGATTTTTATTCATTTTTGAACAAGGATTTCTCCCTGATCTTAAGTCCAATTCAAACGAATTTAGTTTCATTGGATTCCTTGTTCAATCAGCTTTCTTTGGATATCAAATTAATTAATTTTCACAAGGTTTGGCCCTTCAATTTGACATTTGACCAATTGCTATTCAAAGTTGATCCGAATTTAGGCGTTGACTTTCGAGGGCAATTACTCCTAATATACAATGTGAAATTTGATCATTTTGGTTTCCTTGGAATGCTCTGATTGTAATATTTTTATTCATATGTGCTTTGCTAGATTTGGATATCATTTGACAAGTCAATTTAACAATTTTGACCGAGATCTTCATTTTCGGGAATTTTTTCTTGATTAATGTTCAATAAATCATAGTAAATCTAATTCTTCTCTAAACATTACAATCTTTATATCAAAAGTGTTCTTTTTCTTTCTAGTTTCTGAAATTATAATTTTTGTAATATTTTCTCACCTTTTTCCTATCTGATGTTATAAAAAGTCAAAGTCTGGTCAAAGTCAATGCTTTGACCATGACTTTTGACTTTTCTTCTCCAAACCTTTTTGAACGTTCTTAAAATACCTTATCTTACATATTAGTATTATTTTATTAATAATATATCAGTTTCATTTCTTAAAAGCCCTAATTAGACTTAAGTTTGACCAAGTCAACTCTTTCGATAAAAGTCAATTGTGCTCTTTGTAGTTCAACCCAATCTCATCACTATACTTGATTTCAAATTTTTAAATTATCGTGAGTTCGGAATTATAAATTTTTTTTGACTGACGATTGTGTGTTTCAACGACCGCGGTAAATCATTTTATCAACATATTCTCCTTAATCGTATGTTTTGAAAATTTACTATGAATAGTTCTCAATAATGAAGTGATAAAAAAGATCCCTCCAGTTTAGAACCCCAATTTAAACCAATTATATTAGTAAAAAATAAAAATGAGAAAAATTCGTATCTAGGGCATAGACAAACATCCTATTTAGAAAGAGCTTCATGATAGTAATGATAACTATTACGTACCATATAAGCCAAGCACACTTCTATAATGAAGTCGCTTGTGTTCATTGAAATAAAAATTATTCATTTTCATTCTTGTATGATATTTATAATGAAGTCCATGAGTATATGCAATGATTGTGTGACTTTTGATGATATCATAATATAGTGATCGGTAGGCTTTAAACATATATTTTAAATATTCTTATTTATAAGATATTCGAGAAAGATATTGAATTATTTGAGAAAAAATACTATATAATTTAACTCATATGATGAGTATGGTTGATATTTTCGCCATCCATATGGATACACTAATGATAGATAGTAGGTACTCTATGAAAAAAGAGTTAATTAAACTGATCCATATGAATCCTGAAATGGTAGTATATCTAACTATCAATCAAGTTGATTTATGTCATGACTGTGTATGTGGTCCTTTGACTTGAGATACCAAATATATCTTGTGAATAGATGATTGTGTTTTGATTATGGCTTACAAATATTCAGCCATTAGATCTCCAAAACATCATATATTAGATATGACATGAAGTCCTCAAAGATGATTATGTGATCAAGTTGCAATCGTCTCCCTTTAATATTTGAGGAGATTGACTCAAGGAATGAGATGTGACAAAGCCCTTAGCTAAGGTAGTACAAATATCGAAGAACTTTTGATGATTCCTATGTCCATCAGTACTAACTTGAGTGACAAATGGTGTCATAGTTCCATATGAGGGTTCTTACATACTTCATATCTTCTATAGTATATCCTGTAGCTAGGCAATGAATAAGCTGACAACTTGACCTATCAATTGACTTAAATAGACCATTAAACAACCAAACTATATGTTGATGAAGATAATTAACACATGTTGACCAATAATATGCTATTGGGTCTAATAGAGTTATTAACTATAGATATATAGACCTAAAGGGTCATATATATAAGGTTTATAGATGTTGGTGGATATAAGACATAATTATGAGTATTTTTATGAAAAGTCTGTATAATAAATATATATAAATAGTGAGAGGATGACTGCAACTCAAGGTGCCCATTAAAGTGGTATGGGAATTCTCTTCTTTCTTCTTTTTCTCTCTAATTGAAGAGCTTTGGAGAAGAGATATAAATGTCACACGATCGTGTCAATACCGCTAGAGGTTAGACACTTTAATTGCTTCAAGAACTCGAATATGTTTTCTCGTACTTGTTCGAAAAATAGGACCATCAATTCTTGCTGCCTTAGTGTTTTCAACAACTTATTCAATATATTTTCTTGTATTCAATGTTTTGATACAAACTTTGGAAAGGTTATTGACCTCATATTCCAATAGGTTGAGGATAGCAAGGATACTGGCTAGCCTTAGATCCCAATAGGCTTAGATCTCAATTTTGCATAAGGCACGATAGCCCCAATAGGATTGCAAGCGTAGTGGCTACACGACAGTTGCATTGGCATAACATGAAAGTGGCAATGGAAGAGTAACAAGGAGGCAACACATTAGTGGTAACCAAAAAATATGCATGATAACAGTGATGGCCTAATGGCAATTACGATAGCATAGTTAGCCAAGGGATGATTCTATGGCTCTGATATCATGTGGAAAGATAAACCCTAATCAATAAATTGAGATAGAAGGATTACATATGTTCATACGTAAGAGATAAGATAAATAACAAAGATATGTGATTTGTGAGAACTAGGCCCTTGACGAGCTAATTGGGCTATACTCTAACATGGACCATTCACAATAACACATGAAAGCGATTAAGGACTATGGTAGAAGGGACTTGCACCATGCAATTTCAGACTTAGTGTTTTAGAAAATAAGGCCTTTACAGATGAAATACCTCACTGATAACATGCAATTTTGACATGCAATTATACGATTATTAATGCAAATTAAGGTATAAAACATTCCATTTTTATGCATGTCATGATACTTAGAGTGCATATCAATCATTTCATGTAATTTTAAATTATAATATCAAAATAAACTATTTTGGGGATAATTATGCACTTTTAAAGAATATAATTTAGAGTAGATTATTCTCATCTATATTTGACATTATAATTGGGTTTCAACGTTAAAAAATAAGATAAAATACTATTTTTATATACTCGTTTATTTTCCGAAGTTTTAATTTCTAAGAGAAATGCAGGTATTTTTTAAATAAACATTTATTATCTTGTTATTTATTAAATTTGCCTTTATAAAATGATAGATTATTTATTTCTAATCAAGCAAGATAAATTAGGACTAATTTATCGTTACATTTTATAAGTTATAAATTTTCTAATTTTAAGGGATTTTTTCTAAAAAAATTTTGAATTTTTAATGAATGTAATTCAATTTCTTTTGAATTAAAATGAATTAAAAAATTTGTTATCACTTGAGGACGTGGCAGCTGACGTGGGATGGACAAAATGGCGGCGCCACGTGGCATATGAGAACGTCATGTGTTAGACACGTGTACATGTGCGCGCGTGTGTGATTAATGAGAAAGCACCCTTTTTCAGGATTTTCAGTATTTTATTAATCATGTACTACATATAGACACGTTGGATTTCAATAATCTATGTCATGTGAGACTGTCTGCTTCTGATTTTTTTGCGTAGGTGACGTGACAGCATGTGGAGCGTCCAGTCGCACAATTTAATCGCGAGCGTCGACCATTAGTTAACTGAAGGGGGTACGTGGTGCACTCTGGTTCGTCGACGAATCGTTTTAAAACGATTTCATCTCAGGCGTTCATTCAAAACGGATTTAGAGCGTTAGATCAAGATTAGACGATAGGTATTTTCTGGAATTACTTCTTCACGCGCGTCGTAGCAAAATCTTAGTGGGTCATGTTCGATCGAATGGACAAGACTTAACCATAACGATTGGCATCCAAGCATTCCATCAGAGCCATTGATGGATCCTAATTCTTTTACTTTCTTCTTCTTCTAGACACATTTTTGCATCCACTGAGTGGTTGAAATCAAGATTTCAATAAAAGAATAAGGAGATCTTGCCTCTTAAACCCCAATGATCGTCTTCAAAGTTGCAAAATGATCCATCGATTAATTAGATAATTTCAATCACTATCTTGGCTTAAATTATATGTTTTCCTAGTAATCTTTCATCTTGTATCCTCATATTGTAATCTTGAATCGTAGATTAGGTTAATTTTGGATATTATTTCTAATTTCTCACTATACTTTGCTGGTTGATTTCTCCGCGAATCTTGATCCCAATTCTGTGATTTTTGATTCCGTGGATTTCCCTTCAAGATCTTTTTCCAAATCTATCAAAATCCTTAATTTCTCACCTCTATTCATTGTCTGATTTGATCAAATTTCAAAAACTACTTTGAAAATAGCTTAATTCTCCGTGGATTCGACCCTTACTCGACACTATGCTATATAATTCGTGCTTAATCTTAAAAATTGGTGAGTTTGGTAAATGTTTTGATGCGTGTCCACGTGTTTTCAATGACCTCGTCAATTTGCTTCGTCACTCATCAATAAATGGACCAGAAAATTGGTGCCTAAGTGCTTTAGTTTATACAATGTAGAGGTCTCTTGGTGAACTTCTCTAGCTCGACTTTTGAGCTTGAGGATAAAGGAAAGCTAAAACTCATAGCATTGACCACGCTAAGTGTTAACAAAATAGCCATTGTAAAATAAAAAATACTTATGATTTTAATTGAATTTATTAATTGGAAATTTTTGGGCTCTTGACACAAGCTTTTCTAGTTTCATGTGCTACAAAATGAGATATCTAAATAACGCCAAATAAATGCAAATTTTATAGGGAACCTTTTTATTTTTTTACTCATTGATAATAAACAAGTATTTTCGAAGAAATCACCATCAAATAAAAGATTGTTCTGGTACGAATCAGGTGTAGTGCAGGCAATTAGTCTGCTCATTCTAGAATCACACTCATTTAAAACTTTTTATTTGGGTCAAAAGTTTTTTGTCACATTTATTCTCCCCTAACTTTGAATTAAGTATGGAGTATTTATTTTGACACAATTCGTATAGGCATTCAATAATGAAAGTGGCAGCTCACAAACAACTATCATCGACTTGTGTACTATTAATCGTCATCTAGTTCATTCACTTCTCCCCCTTTTACCAAGTTTATTTCCAAAAGTGCTATTTGTACGCCAAAACTAACTGTTTAAAGAGGAAAGGCTGTGCTTTTATTCCATTTTTGAAATTTCTTCAAAACATGAATTTTTTCCATGGCGAATGACTTGTGCCCGTTTGTGGGAGACATTAATGCACATATCGTCTATGCTGGTCGCATTTTACCCATCAAATTGTTTTATTTCCATTTGACTTTCGAGAAAAACACATTTGAGACTCAAAAACAACGAACTAACTAATGATTATATCAATAAATCTCATGACCAGTTAGGTTGTAACTGCAAGTTCTATTATTTACAAAAATCTTGAAGGAGGGCCCGACTCAGGAACAGTAGCTCTAGCATCAGTAGATCTCTTCATATTCTCTCTCTCTCTCTTCATGCGCATTCGTGATGGCAATCGACATGCTGCCTCAACTGCACCCTTTTCCCTCATGCGCGCGATTGGCAGCGAGCGACGTGTCCTAGCTCCCTATTCAAATGAAGGATATTTAAGGCCTGGATTTATTGGTGTTGGGTTGATCGAAGCATGCTGATATCAGCAATTTGTGCCTGGTTGTAGAAATCAAGTTCTTGCGTTGGAACTTCAAACGGGCAAAATCATTCTTACGGTGAATTCCATTCATATTACGAAGAATTTGAACTTTACAATTGACGGTTCCTCAACTCTCAACATGTTCTACGCCAAGACTTGAATTTGTCCTTGCTCCTCGAGCTCAAATGCTGAGGTGGGGTAGCTCAACGAGAGACCTGCCGGAGTCCTGAAGGTGATCTTCGTGGCGTTATTGGGGTCCACGAAGAACTCTCCCAGAGGGAACCACATTAGGAGCTCGCGGGACTTGACTCCTGTCACCTGCTTTATCTTGCGGTTCTCCAGAAAGCCCGTGACCTCGGTGCCGAAGCAAACCAGACGACCGGCCTTTCTGAAGGTGTAGTTGAGGGCCTTCTTCTGGCGCACCCACAGGAAGCCTGTGTGGCGGTTGATGCCCAGTTCTTCCACGTTCCCGTCCATGGGGAGGAGCCCCCTGGGAAGGCCCAGCTCCTCCAAGAGCTCGATCGACTTTTGACGGCAGAGATCATCGCCGGTGTAGATGTCGGCACCCTCCCGATTGGCCTGGATGCTGTTCTTGTGCGCCATGAGCGGACTAGAGGCTAAGTCAGTAAAAATTGCAAGAGACTGGTTTCTCGCTTGGATGAGAGGATTAGGGAGGATGGGGCGGCTTCTTATAGGATTTGGTTTCTGAAGAGTTGACAAGAGGCGTACAGATTGTCATACAACTGGAATGGAGGTCATAGGCGTACCGCGTGTGCCTTCATTAATGAATAGTAGACAGATGAATCCGGGTTTTGGTCATCTCCGGGGAGCCTTTCTAAAATGTCGCTATCCTGCTCTTTTACGTCCTAACCAGGGCATCCATCGTACCTTAGCTAGCCTTTTATGGAGTCTTTGACCATGCAATTATTCCCTCTGTCCCGCTGGCAAATCATCCCCTTTGCCTTAATTCATGGCTTTTTCCTTGATTTCTTCTAAACCTTTTTGCCTTCATTCCTATTTTTTCAAAAATTTAAAATGTTCAGTTCAACTCATCTGCCTTGTTATCATATTCAGAGTTTCTAGGCGATAGAGGATGGGGGATGAACGTGATACAAGTGAAAGCTTGGCAGCATGGTTTGCTTGATTACAGAGAACAGTCGTCACCTCGTTTTATTAATTTTATTTCCCAGATTCGACGAACTGAGGACGGAGATACATCGGATCTTGCTCGTGGCCCGTATACCGTTCATAGCAACTCCTCTCCATTCACGGCCGCAGTGTCTGACAAAAGGTTCGCCATGAATTCGTTCTGATCGTCGCTATCAATTCCTCTCTCCAGTCCGGTAGATAACACTCTCCGCGTTGCTCAAGTTCCCATCTTCCTTAGTTGCTCGTACAGCATCTCGTAAGTCTGTTATTTAGGTCTTCGACTTTTCAGGAGTTTGATGTCTCGTTAAGGGGAGATACGGCGTGGAACCATACGAAAAAGGTTTAGTCTGACCCGCCAACTGGCATACACGCATGCGGGGAGAAATCCGTTGACCTTCCCTGGTGTGGCTATTCTTACTGCCGAGAGAGAGAGAGAGTGAAGCAGCTAAGTGCTGAAGAAAGAGTCAACCGAATGCTAGCGGGGAGTTTATTCCGCTGGACCCCTCCAGTTTACAGTCCTCCTCACCATCCATTCATTCCCGAACACATTAAAATCCGCAACGTAGACAGGCAAAGTAAAAAGATACCCAGAATTGACCTTCCCTGCCAGCGGAGCCAAGCAAGAGGACGCGCCGACTTGCAGTGAAGGAATAAGGTTGAGAATCAGGCCAGGGGAATGAACTGTAGTACTCTCTTTCGATGAACCGACGACGAAGTCAAGAAGATACATGAATGATAACGGCCGCACTGGACACACACGAAGTTTCTAGGTACCACGAAGAAGAGGTTCTGGGTCAACATTCAAGAATGCGTGTGTACGGAGAGAGAAATATTCCTCAAATCCGCTGGTTGTGAATACGGAGACCAAGCGAGAGAATTGACCGAAGCCATTATCAATGCATGCAACTGTAGCGTGACCACTGACGGAGGGGATACAGAACCATTCTTCCTTCAGACAGCCCCCTAAGTAAACCTCTCCCCATTAAATTATTCCCTTCACAGCAAGTCAAACAGTTCACTCACTGGTCTCCATTGAACATGTCATTGCCTGAAAAAGTTCGCTTTAAGTCTTTTCTACCCTCGCCATTTAGTCCCGGCGTTCCCCTACACGCCGGGACGGAGAGGAAAAACTTAAGTAGCAAGGGTCAGTAAAATAGCCAAGCAGGCAACTTTCCCTGATTTGACTTCTCATGTCGGCTAGAAACTCTGAGAAATAAAAGAGTGCCTATCGGGCATGAGGTGTATCGACATCGCGGGAAGTCCCCTAGTCTGAGAGGAAGGAAATTCAAGACCTCCAAGTCGTTGGCCCGTTTCGATAGAAAGAGTGTAGAGAGAAAGAGGAGAAGATGGTGAAGAGAAAGAGAAAATTGAGAGAGGAAGAAAGATATAAGAGAGAGAAAGAGGAGAAAGAAATAACCAGAAAGGGTGGTAGACGAAGAGAAAGAACGGTGGGGAGAGAGTCTGAGATAGAGATCGAGAGATTGAGAGAGAGGGAGAGAAAGGGAGAGAGACAGAGAGACAGAGAGGGAAAGAGATATCCTGCCATCTAAGATAGAGATCGAGAGATCGAGAGAGAGAGGGAGAGAGGGAGACACAGAGGGAGAGAGAGATAGCTTGCGATTTGTCCCCTGGGCCCCCTCCATTTTTCAACCACCCTCGACATTCCATTACTACACCCGAACTCTTGAAAATCCGAAAGGTAGAAAGGAAATAAAAGCAAAAATAAAAAGATACTCAGGGTCAAACTTCCCTGACGACGGAGCCGAGCAAGTGAATGAAATAAGGTTGAGAATCAGGCCAGGGGAATGAAAGCGACAAGTTGATGATGAAAGGCTCATTAATCGGCTAGCTAAGACACCCGCGCAAAGCCATACGTGCTGGGAACCGAGAGAATGCCGGTCTTTCGAGGGATGACTACAGACTGGATTCATCCGTCTAAGAGACGAATGTCTGTCGCCGCCTATTCTCAAAAGTCAAGAAAAGCACCGCGTTGCATTAGAGGATATGTATGCCAGTAGGTAGTGTCCGGACTACAGTGCCGTGCATTGATGGTGCCTCTAGTCAATGCCTTCAGAAAATAAACCCTATAAGAGACCGCCCTTATCTCCCTCGTCTTCTCATCCAACCAAGAAAGAACAGTCCAATTTTCCGTAATCCAGCCTCTATTCCACTCATGGCGCACAAGAACAGCATCGAAGCCAATCGCGAGGGTGCCGAGATCTACACCGGCGATGATCTCTGCCGTCAAAAGTCGATCGATCTCTTGGAGGAGCTGGGCCTTCCCAGGGGGCTCCTCCCCATGGACGGGAACGTGGAAGAACTGGGCATCAACCGCCACACAGGCTTCCTGTGGGTGCGCCAGAAGAAGGCCCTCAACTACACCTTCAGAAAGGCCGGTCGTCTGGTTTGCTTCGGCACCGAGGTCACGGGCTTTCTGGAGAACCGCAAGATAAAGCAGGTGACAGGAGTCAAGTCCCGCGAGCTCCTAATGTGGTTCCCTCTGGGAGAGTTCTTCGTGGACCCCAATAACCCCACGAAGATCACCTTCAGGACTCCGGCAGGTCTCTCGTTGAGCTACCCCACCTCGGCATTTGAGCTCGAGGAGCAAAGAACCCTAACGCTCACAGCATAGAATTCCCGGAGCTTTGATCTCAACCAAGTGTAACTAGTTCTAAAAATGGAACGCGAATTCTTTTTAATCCTGGGTATTTCTAGCAGTGTCTACTGTGCTCCCCAAAATCTTGAAATTCTTTATATTCAACAATTTGTTATCAAAATTAAGGAGGTTGGGATGTCATCAGTGAACTTCGTTTATTAGTTAAGCAAAAAAATTAAGTAGAATACCCTAATCGATTTTAAGCACATTGGGGAAGTGCAGGGAGAGATAGTGAACTAGTCTTTAGTTGATCTAAAACTGTGAAGCAGATTAGGGGCAATGCATTTTCACCTTTTCTAATTTCTTGAGACAGTCATTTCCTCCGCGGGTGACGGGTGACATGATGAATGATAACAGTTTAGAACCCCATGATAAGAAGACAAGTTCTGATAATTGAACCCCAAAAAGACCATGACTATTTTTATTCCTTTTATTGTACGATGTATAGAATGTCTCCCTCAATGGAGAATATGGTACAACTAGAGAATTGATTGCCTAACAAGAGATGAGAGAGAAGAATTAAGACTTATACTTTTTACTGACCAAGATAAAGATGCATTATTTGCATTCAATTTTTCTCATTTCTAGTATGTTTTTTTTAAAGAGTGATGTTAGTCATGACTTCAGTAAAAAAAACTGTATACCTTCATGGGTCATCATTGTTTTCCAAACACTAATATCAAGTTGGTGACCATGCGTTTCTCTTATTTATTTTGTCTAATGGGCTTTTAAAGTTCAATGTACTAGAAAACAGACTATTGATTAGTTGGATAGGTATTAAAACTACTTCTCATTGTAATATTTTGGGGACTTGAAACTATTTAGCTAAGGGTCAAAACACCTATCATTCATTGTTTTTGGGATGGATGATAGAAAAGGATGATAAGAAAATGGGGCATTCTAGTGAATATTTCATCAAAGGCCAATGTTTAGAGTAAAAGACAAGAATTTACTACATGTTTTTAAGTGAAGTTTGTGTTGATTTATTTTTAAGTGAAGTTTGTGTTGATGTTTTTTTTTCTAGTCTTTTGCGTGTTATGCATGAATGATCATGAAAATGATGGAATTCTACTTTCACGGTCAAACTACTTTTAACTAACCATAATTTCTTCAGTTTTTCTATTTTACATGTCTTTATGTCGTATATACCATTTTTGACAATTTTTTTTTTGTGTAGAATCCATTCGATAGAACGAGAAAGAAGCAATGGAAAGCGAGAAATGGAAAAGCCTATAGATGATGAAATAAAGGCATTAGACTATAAAAAACTTGGAATATCTCTAATTTACTAAGGGGTCATAAAATAGTTGGATGTACATGGTGCAAGAAAGTGCTGATAAGCTTTTAAAGTTTTCAATCAAAACATCTAACGCAATATAAAATATTGAATCTACCACTCAATAAAATGAAGCACTAAAAATAGACGATTGATAACATGCAACCTTAACATGATAAAACATGATTATTAATGCAAATTAAGGCATAAAACATTAGATTTATGTGCATGTTATCATACTTTTGGTGCATTTCTATCATTCTATGCAATTTTATGTTATAATCTCAAAAAGCGTTAATTTAGGGTTAATTGTGATAAATTAACCCTAAATGATTTTATAACCTATCTTTACTTGAGATTATAAGTGTTTTTAAAGTTAAAAAATAAGAGAAATTATTTTCATAAACATTCATTTAAATTTCTAAACTTAAAATCTTAAAGGAAATGAGTGTATTTTTGAAATATAAATTAAATCTCCTGTTATTTAAATATTTTGAATTTTTTGAATGATAGATAATTAAATTTCAGATCAAATGAAAGAAATTTGGATTAATTTGGCGTTGTATTTTAAAAGATATGATTTTTACAATTTAGGGATTTTTTCTAAATTTTCCGATTTTATTTTCTATTTAAAAACGTTTAAAAATAAATACAAAAAAATATAAAAAGCGCGCGGGTCCCACGCGGGTGCGACGTGGCACGCAAGGCCACGTGGCAGAGCCATGCGGACCCGCGCAGCGCCTACGTGGCGCTGTATACATATATTTATTTATTTACTTATACTATATAAAAGGGGTCTTTAGCCTGCACTATACGGGGAGGGTTATTAACCCCCTTAAACTGTCGGGTCTTATAAACCCGACGGTTTCCAATATTATTTCCCGTGTGGGACTAACCCACACTCTACTTACCTTTCAGGTGACGTGGACGCATACGGAGCGTTGGATCGGGCGGCGCGCGAGATCTCGTTCGTCGATCGCGTGAGCGCGGTCCATAGATCAGAGATCAACACACGTGTCTTAAAGGCGTTATTATAACGGTCGGATCAGATGCGACGTGGCAGCATCAGAAGCCTCGATCGCGTGGACGATTGGACCACCAGGAGATCATCAATGCACGTGTCTTAAAAGTCGCGTTATAACGGTCCAGATCTCACGCGATCAAACGCATCCAAAGCGTTAGATTGTGATCCAACGGACGAGAGTTCACTCGTTTTATAACGCATATCGCAAGATCAAATCGGGAGCGTCCATCCAAGATCGAAAGGCCTATCTTCAATCTTAACGGTTCACCGTTACAAAACGCATCTGGACCGTTGATGAAGCCTTAACGCATCAATCGAACGGCTCTCCTCATTTCGCCCTATAAATAGAGGAGTTCTTCGTCGTTCTATGTATTCTTGCGGGATTTGATTCAATCGACGCATCTAAACCCATTCTCTCTTGAATCTCTCTCTTTTAATCACTTCTAGACTCAAAAGCATGTCCACGGAGTGTTTATAAGAGAGATTTCGACGATCGTGCGAGGAGAATTTGTTTCTTGAACACCGATGTTCACGATTGAATTCGCGGAATGAATAGCTGTCGATCCGGCGATCAATTGGATCGATTTGATCGTTATCTCGGGTTAGAAAAAAAGTTTATCCTCTTATCTATCATCATGTATCATCAATTTTAGTTTTAGGATTTCAATTTAAGTTTAATTTTATTTTAATTTCAATTTGTGTTCTTCGTGATTTCGAAATTTCATCCCACTTCCATCTTTGATTTCTCCCTGATTACTAATCCAAATCGAGCGATTTTTGATTCCACGGATAGATCTTTGAGTTATCTTTCTAAAAACACCATTTTCCCTAATTTCTCACCTCAATTCATCGTCCAATTCGACCAAATTCCAAAAGATATCTCGAAAATACCAAAATTTCCTATGGATTCGACCCTTATTTACTATTATACCTCTCAATTCACTCTTAATTCCCCAAATTGGTAAGTTTGGAACTATTTTTGACGCGATACCGCGTGAAATCGATGCCCTCGCGGTTTCATCTCGTCAATGATCCTATCATCTAACACAAAATAAAATATTATTCTTATTAGGTTCATTGAAGGATCTGGAAGTTTTTCAAGTGTTCAGCCTCTAGAGGTGTTCATACAATCTCCAAGGATTGGATCTCTTCTTCAAAGCTCTTCACTAAGAGAGAAAAAGAAGAAAAGAGAGGGTTTCTTCATGGATATCATGTGGCCGATAAGCCCATCATAGTTTTTTATATCTCTTTTATGTTCATTGAAATAAACTTTTAATCATAGTCATTCTGTGTGATGTTTGTAATGAAGTCCATGAACATATAAAATGACTAAGGAAATTATGATGAGATCATAATACAATGATCAATAGTGTTAATCATATGTTCTAAACATTCCTATTGAAGGGATATTCCGGACGGTCATTGAATTATTTTGAAAGAATAGTATTGCCTGATCCAAATCATATGATGAGTATGACTCATCCAATTAAAATCAATTTGGAGACACCGATGATAGATAATGGGTATTCATTAGAGAAAGAGTTGGCTAAATTGATCAGTATACAGTTATTTGGTTCTGGTGTCAATACCGGTATTTTATGAGAACCTAAACCTATACCTAACTTTGGTTTAGTATCGGTGATGGTATTTTTTGGTGTCGGTATAGTTAAACCTATATTTTCGGTGAAACATCATTAAAATTGAACATAAATTATTGAAAATTTTTGTGACACCACTATTCATATATATATATATATATATATATAACACATATTTTATAAGAGATTAACACTTTCTAATAAAATCAATAAAATACATCAAGAATTTAAGATAAAAGGCTTGAAGAGATAAACTTCAACCCTAAAATATAGTTAGGGAAAAAAATCAATATAATTTCAGGAAATCATCTCTCTCCCTCTCCTCCTCTCCCTCCCTCTCTCCCTTTCTTTCTCCCTCACTCTCTCTCTCTCTATCCTTCCCTCCCCCCTCTCTCTCCCTCACTCTCTCTCCCTCCCTCCTTCCCTCCCTCGCTCTCTATCTCTCTCTCTCCCTCCCTCCCTCTCTCTCGCTCTCCCTCCTTCGCTCTCTCTCTCTCTTCCTTTGCATCCGTCCCTCCCTCGCTCTCTCTCTCTCCGTTTCTATCTCACTCTCTCCCTTTCCGTCTGTCCCTCAATCTCTCTCTCCCTCCCTCCCTCCCTCCCTCCCTCCCTCCCTCACTCTCTCTCTCCCTCTCCATCTATCCGTACGTCCCTCGCTTTCTCTCTCCCTCTCTGTTCGTCAGTCCCTCCCTCTCTCTCTCTCTCTCTCTCTCCCTCCCTCACTCTCTCTCTCCCTCTCCGTCTGTCCGTACGTCCCTCGATTTGTCTCTCTCCCTCTCTATCTGTCAGTCCCTCCCTCGCTCTCTCTCTCCCTCTCAGTTCATCAGTCCCTTGCTCTCTCTCTCTCTCTCTCTTTCTCCCCCCGGCCCCTCTCTTTGTGTCTCTGTCTCTCTCCCCGGTCCTTCTCTCTATGTCTGTGTCTATCCCCCTTCGCCATCCCTCCCTTCCTCCCTCCCTCCCTCGTTCTTGCTCTCTCTCCCTCTCCCTTTGTCCCTCCCTCTCTCTGTGTCTTTGTCTCTATCTCTGCCCCTCCTCCCTCCCTCCCTCCCTCACTCGTTCTCTCTCTCTCCCTCTCCCTCTCCCTCCATCCCTCCCTCTCTTGTTTTTGCCTCTGTGTGTCTCTCGCTTCCCCTCCGTCCCTTCATCCCTCGCTCCGTCTCTCTCTCTCTCTCTCTCTCTCCTATCATAGGAGAGAGAAATTACGGTTCCACCAAAACCCTAAACCGAAATCAACACTGGAAGAAAATCGGTCTTTGGTTTGCCTAGTTTTTCAACACTGACGGTGTCAGTTTTGGTTCGGTATTCGGTCTTTTGTTAACGATTTGGAGTTCTCTAGATCAGTATGAATCCTTGAAAGGTATCATATCTAACTACCAATCAAGTATATTCATGTTGTGGTTATATATGTGGTCCTTTAACTTCAGACACCAAAGACATCTTGTGGAAGGATGACCCTATTGTGATTATGACTTATGAATCTATGGCTGTAGGATCTTCAAAACATCATATATTAGATATATCATAAATTCTTTGAAGATAATTATATGATCTAGATGTGATCATCCACCCTCCATATTTATGGAGATTGACTCAATAAATGAGATGTGATGAAATATTTGGCTAAGATCGTGAAAATATCCTTGAAAGTGTTGTCGATTCCCACATCATCACTAACTTGAGACACCAATTAGGCTGGATAGTTTACCATACCCTAACCCATTCATGAGTCTCATGTATATCAAGGATTACATGTATATGGTAACTGATGATTGATAACATGCAATTTATACATGAATTTATATGATTATTAATGCAAATAAATGCATTAATTGTTCCATTTGTATGCATGTTATCATATTTTAAGTACATTTCTATTATTTTATGTAATTTCATGTTATGATCTACAAATACATCATGTCATGGATAATTATGCATAATTAAATAATGTGATTATAATCATATTTATATTTGAGATCATAATTATGTTTTCATGATTAAATGATAAGAAAAAATATTTTTATTTACACTCATGTATTTTTCTAAATTTATTTTTACAAGATACATGAGTGTATTTATTAAATTAAAAATCATTCTCTTGTTATTTTAATATTTTGACTTTATATAATGATAAATAATTATATTTCTGATCCACAAAAAATGAATTAATTGAGTTGTACTTTGAAAGTTATGAATTTTTCAATTTTTAGGAATTTTTTAGAATTTTTTAGAATTTATTTAACTCTATTTTCCAAACTCTAATAATTTATTCCGTGTGGAACTATGTTTCTTTATTTATGTTTCAGGTGATGTGGCGCCGTATGAGACGTCTGATCGCGTGATTGAATCACGGGCATCGGATGTCAGTTACTCAGAGGGGGTACGTGGCGACATCTTATTAGACGTCGATTCGATTAAACGACGTTTAATCTCAGCCATCCATCTTGGAGTTATAACATTCGAGATTAAATACGCCCGGTGGATACATCGACTTATCACGATCGTCCGATGAAGATCCAACAGACGAGATGAAATGACGCCTTCTCTTCAGGCGCGACATGTCAGAATCTCGACGCTTCATCACCAATCGGATGGACGCCACTTAATTAAGTCGAGTCATCAAACAACATTTAGTTTCAAACGTTGATCTTTTCGAATTGACGCATCCAATGGTTACGCCCAATTTTGCTTATAAATTGAAATGTTCTTTGTGATAGAAAATCATTCTTAGGTTTTTGAGCAAATCAAACTATCTAGACACAACAATATGAGAATCTTTTGATTTCTAAATCTTCTTGACTCATTTCCGCATCCGAGGAGTGCTTGAAATCAGAATTTTATCGAGGGATTCGGAAAAATCACATCTTGAACGCCAAACTTCATTTTCTTAATCGTGGAATGAAAAGCCTTGAATCCGGAAATTAATTGGATCATTTCGAGCACAACTTTGGGTTAGATTGCGTGTTTTCATCCTAATCTTTCACCATTTAGCATTAGATTTCATTTTGAATCATAGATTAAGTTTAATCTTGTTTTAATTTCGATTTTTTATCAAATTTCACGATCGATTTCTATCTCAATTTTAATTTTGATTTCTCCTTGAATTCTTATCCAAATTCAGTCATTTTTGATTCCGAGGATTCGTATTGGAGTTATATTTCTTAATATACTAAATTCTCTAATTTTTCACTTCAATTCATTATTTTATTTGATCGAATTTTAAAGATATCTAAAACATTTCCCTTATTTCTCCATGGATTCGACCCTTATTCACCACTATACTCCTTAATTAGTGATTTAATCCTTTAATTGGTGAGTTTGGAACTTGTTTTGACACGAGATCATGGGTATTCAACGACCACATGAGAACATTTCACCAATGATGGAAAGTTCTATATGAGAGTTGTTATACACTCCATGTCACTTAGAGCACATAGTGTAGCTTGGCACCCAATGGGTTGGTAATTGGACTTGTAGATTGGATAAAATTAATCATTGATTATTTAATCTATATGGTGATATAGATAATTAATAAGATTGACTAATAAACATGATTAAGTTTATAGAGTTATTAACTAGCAAGATCTAAGAATGTATAGGGATACATATATAACGTCTATAGATGTTGGTAGATATAAATATAACTATGAGGATTTTTGTAAAAACTTTATATATTTAATGTCTATAAATAGGGGGAGAGCAATCACAGCTGAAGGTGAAGAATCATTTGTCTTCTCATACATGAAGTCTGATCAGGCCCTTGATTACAGACAATAGCCGCTAGCAGAGTTTATCCCTTAGCAACCCATTCAAGATTTTCTTGGTAAGGAGAGACCTTTTTGCCATGTAATTTCCTCCGTTCTTAGACCCCCTGACGAGACGAAACCGCGATGTCGTCGATTTCACACGGTCTCGTGTCAAAAATAATACCGAACTTACCAATTTGGGGAATTAAGAGAGAATTGAGGGGTATAATGGTAAATACGGGTCGAATCCACAGGGAATTTAGGTATTTTCGAGATATATTTTAGAATTTGGTCAAATTGGACGATGAATTGAGGTTAGAAATTAGGGAAAATGGTGTTTTTGGAAAGAAGACTCAAAGATCTATCCGTGGAATCAAAAATCACTCGATTTGGATTAGTAATCACGGAGAAATCAAAGATGGAAGTAGGAAGAAATTTTCGGAATCGCGAAGAACACAAATTAAAATTGAAATGAAATTAAACTTAAATTGAAGTCCTAATCCTAAAATTGATGATACACGATGATAGATAAGAGGATAAACTTGTTTTCTAACCCGAGATAACGATCAAATCGATCCAATTGATCGCCGGATCGACGGCTCTTCATTCCGCGAATTCAAACGTGAACATCGGTGTTCAAGAGACAAATTCTCCTCGCTCGATCGTCGAAATCTCTCTTATAAACACTCCGTGGATGCGGAATCTTGTCTAGAAGTGATTACAAGAGAGAGATTCAAGATAAGATGCAAATAGATAGGTCAATTAGATCGAAACTCTCAAGAATGAGTACATACGACGAAGAACTCGTCAATTTATACCCCAAATTGGGCGAAACCGTCCGATCAATGCGTTAGGCTTGATCAACGGTCCAGATTAAGCCCCTCATAAATGAAACGTTATGCTTATATCGTGGCCGTTGGATTGTTGATGGACGCTCCAGATTAGGCCACGTGTGAGGCGTTATAAAACGCACGAAAATGCCGTCCTTAGGATCGTGATCGAACGGCTAAGATGCGATCCGCGCGGATGCATCTCGGCCGTTATAAATCTTTTAAAAATGCACGTGGTCTTGATGATCTCCGGTGGTCCTGGCCTCCACCTGATCGGCGCGCGTGATGCCGCCACGTCGCGTCAATCACATCCGTTATAATAACTCTAATTAAGCACGTTTCTTGATCGCGATCAATGGTCCGGAGCTCACGCGATCAACGCGTGAGATCGACGCGCGCCGTCGATCCAACGTCCAGCGCGCTTCCTCGTCACCTGCAAGGTAAGTAGAGTGTGGGAATTAGTCCCACACGGAGAAATAGAAAGGAAAATGTCGGGTATATAATACCCGACATTTAAGAGGGTTAATACCCTCCCCATCTAGGCGAGGCTGAAGAACTCTTTTAATATATATAGTAATAATAAAATAATTTAGTATATACGCGCCACGTAGGCACTGCGCGGGTCCGCGTGGCGCTGCCACGTGGCCTTGCGTGCCACGTCGGATCCACGCGGGTCCCGCGCCCCTTTTTTTAATTTTTTTTATTTATTTTTATTATTAAAAATCGAAAATAAAATAAGAGAAACAGTTTTAAAAATCCGGAAAAAATCCCTAATTTGTAAAAAACATATCTTTTAATATATAACTCCAAATTAATCCAAATTTCTTTCATTGGATCTGAAATTTAACTATCTATCATTCTAAAAATTCAAAATATTTAAATAACAAGAGATTTAATTTATATTTTCAAAAAAATACATTCATTTCTTTAAGATTTTAACTTTAGAAAATTAAATGAATGTTCATAAATATGATTTCTCTCATTATTTAACTTTAAAAACCATTCATAATCTCAAGTAAAGATGGGTTATAAAATCATTTATCCTTAATCTATCATAATTAACCCTAATTTAGTGAATTTTGAGATTATGACATAAATATGCATAGACTGATAGAAATGTACTCAAAGTATGATAACATGCACATAAATGTAATGTTTTATGCCTTAAATTGCATTAATAATCATGTTTTATCATGTTAAGATTGCATGTTATCACCCCCACCTCAAGAGGGCCCTCTTCTTTGAGGAGCTTTACTCTCTTGACTTCCTGGAGGAGCTCGACCTCTACCTCGGTAGGGATAATGCTACTCTCAAATCCCTAAAGACTTCCTAATATGCCATTGCCGTCCAATTGACCATCAAGTCTGGTTTCAACTATGTGACTAACCTTACATGGATGTGTCGAATCATGGATCTGGAGCAATCAAAGGCAAATGGGATGGCAGGAGAAGAATTGATGAAATAGAGAAAAGTGGTGGAATAGGTAAAACCGATGAAGAATTGCGTGGGCTCATTTTCATGCGGGATACTCTTCGGGAGGTTATCTAGGCCCTAAGCATCTATATTGATTCTGCCATAGAGAACATGGCCTGGTCATTGTCTGAGCTAATGGTCAGTGAGCTCTTCAATTGAAAGCAGTGATGTCGAAATTCTATTTCTATTTCTTAAAATTCTTCCTTTTTTACTTTAACGTCTTAGTTTGTCTCGTTCTAAACTTCATTATTCGAATTTCTTTTTCTTTTGATCAGAGTTTGTCTTCTTTGGTTTTTTTCTTCTTTCGATCTTCAGATCTTATTAGAATTTCTTCTTTTGCTCCAATCTTCTTTCTGATTCTTATCTTACATTATCAAATTTCTCCTGCATTTAATCTGAACTGATTCTCTTTCTGTTGTGTTCTTCTTTTATCTTGATCTATTATTTAAAATTTATACTTTTGGTCTAACATTCTTTATGCTTTTGTTCTTAGTGAACTTAATTATCTAAATTTCTTCTACTTATGATCAAAATTTACTTTTTTTAAATTTCATCTCTTGGTCTGATTTTTTTTATGATTCTAATATTAAATTCTTTTGCTCATAATAACTTTAAAGCATAAAAATTTAGATATTTAAACTTTTGTGCTCTAAACTTAATATGAGCAGAAGTAGAATAAATTGAGATGAAAATGATAAATAAAATATTAGAGCAAAAGAATAAATTCTAAATTTGATGTTAAAATGGGAAGAATGTAAGAGATGGCAAATAAATTTGGATTAGAAATAGAAGAAATTTTCATAATAAATTTTAGAGAGAGGTAAACTAAAATCATAAGTAAAAAGAAGATTAGACCAAGAGAAGAAATTCTAAATAAGATGTTAAATTCATGCGAAGAATATTACTAGAAAAGACAAACTCAGATCAAAAGAAGAAGAAGCTGAAAAACTTCTCCTCTGAAGGTTACTGTAGCACCAGCTAAGCAGCTTGCCATGACGACACTCTACTACTCGCTCCTTGATAACATGCAATCTTAACATGATAAAACATGATTCTTAATGCAAAATAAGGCATAAAACATTCCATTTATATGCATGTTATCATACTTTGAGTGCATTTCTATCATTCTATGCAATTTTATGTTATAATCTTAAAATGCGTTAATTTAGGGTTAATTATGATGAGTTAAAGATTAAAGATTATATAACCCATCTTTACTTGAGATTCTAAGTGGTTTTTAAAGTTAAATAATAGGAGAAATCATTTTTATGAACATTCATTTAATTTTCTAAAGTTAAAATCTTAAAGAAATGAATGTATTTTTCAAATAAGAATTAATCTCTTGTTATTTAAATAATTTGACTTTTTATAATGATAGATAATTAAATTTCAGATCAAATGAAAGAAATTTGGATTAATTTGGAATTGTATTTTAAAAGATATGATTTTTACAATTTTTAGGGATTTTTCTGGATTTTTTCTGATATTATTTTCGATTTAAAACGTTTATAAATTAATAAAAAAAATGGCAAAAAGCGGTTTATTTCCACGCGG
The DNA here is from genome assembly GCA_024174645.1 of Lemna minuta. NCBI lineage: Eukaryota > Viridiplantae > Streptophyta > Magnoliopsida > Alismatales > Araceae > Lemna > Lemna minuta. Next base: position 699,621 of record CM044105.1, read on the forward strand.
GCCTACGTGGATGCGACGTGGCACTCAGGGCCACGTGGCAGCGCCACACGGGCCCACGCGGCGCCTGCGCGGTGTATAATTACATATTATATTCATATAGTTTACATATAGTATAATGGGTTTTCAGCCTTCCGTAGACGGGAAGGGTATTCAACCCATTAGATTGTCGGGTCTTATAAACCCGACGATTCCCTTTCTTTTATTCCGTGTGGGACTAATCCACACGGCTATTAAATGCCGGTGACGTGGCGTCATTCAGAGCGTTGGATCGCAATCGGAGCGCGCCGATCGAGTGGACGCGCGGTCCACGGATCAAGATCAAGACCACGTGCCTTTTAAAACAAGTTATAACGGCCCCGATTTCAGGCGACGTGGCTAACAGAGGAGCGTCGATCGGGCGGAGCGAAGGAGATCCACGCGTCGATCGCGTGGACGCGGACCATCAATCACTTGATGGCGCACGTGGCATTAATATGGAAGTTATAATGGTCTTGATTTAATGCGCCGAAACGCATCGCGATCGTCAGATCGCGATCCAACGGGCGCCGTTCAACGCGTTTTATAACGCATATCACGAGATGGAATCTGGAGCGTCCATCAGGAATCTGACGGTCGCGACATTTCCATAACGGTTAGTTTTGATGCGTTTAATCCGAACTGTTGATGCGGATTAAACGCATCAATCGGGCGGTTACGCCCATTTTGGCCTATTAAACGAAGAGTTCTTCGTCTTTTGTAAGCATTCAAGGAAGATTTCACCTAATCGACCTATCTACACACATCTTCGCTTGAATCTCTCACCTGTAATCGCTTCTAGACTCGATTTCGCGTCCACGGAGTGTTTATAAGTGAGATTTCCTCGATCAAGCAAGGAGAATTTGTCTCTTGAACACCGATGTTCACGTTTGAATTCGGGGAATGAATAGTCGTCGATCTGGCGATCAATTGGATCGATTTGATCGTTATCTCGGGTTAGAAAACAAGTTTATCCTCTTATCTATCGTCATGTATCATCAGTTTTAGGTTTAGGATCTCAATTTAGTTTAATTTTGTTTTTAATTTCAATGGGTGTTCTTCGCGATTCCGAAATTTCTCTCCACTTCAAATTTTGATTTCTCTGCAAAATCATGTCCAAATTCGATGATTCTTTATTTTGTGGAATCGATTTGAAGTCTTCTTTGATGAAATACGATTTTCCCAAATTTATACCATCAATTTCTCGTCCGATTTGATCAAATTCGAAGATTACATCAAGAAATTCCTTAATTCCCTGTGGATTCGACCCTTATTTACCATTATGCCACTCAATTCGAGTTAATTTCCTAAAATTGGTAAGTTCGAAATAACTTTTGACGTGATATCGCGTGAAATCGACGACCTCGCGGTCTCGTCTCGTCAAATGGCGCCGTTGCCAGGGAATTTAAGGCATATTTTTGAGATAATTCGTCAATTTTGACATGGTCAACATCGGATTTTTCTTTTATTTCTTGAATTTAACTCGCATCGATCATAATTTGAATGATCCGAAGTGAATTCCATCTTCGTGATCCTTAATTCGACGAGAATAAGTGAATTCGACCCCTTTTCCATGGATTACGGGTGATCATTTTTCAAAATCGCGTTAAGAAATTATAAACACTCATGGATATCGACACCCAGGTATGATATTTGCCATTATTTGATAATTAGTGTTATATAATTATTTTCATGAGATGTCATTCATTTAGAAAACATGTTTTAATGCCTTCCGAAGACGAAATTTATCTTAAATGATCCTCAACTGGATGCCATCTTGAGTAGTTTTCCCTCTTCTAAGGATTACGGTCTATTGCTCACATGTATCGTTTTGAGAGGGCCAAGCTCTCACGGAATCACGCATGACTTGTTTTTCTAAATCATTGTTGAAATTTTTATTTTTATTGAAATTCACGATTCTATACGAAAAAGCCTGTTGTACTAGGGTTATTTAGAGTTTCTCGTCGTCCTAGGCCGCATCGAAACCATGCTCTGCGTAGACTTAGGCCATGATAGATTCGAAGTGATCTAAATTTCAACTTCTCTATTGATAGAAATTTTTTCTAGAAAAATATATCTTTATTTCTATATTTATATATATATATATAATATAATATATCTATAATATATTATCTCCAATAAATTGTGATTAAATGAATTTAATTTGATAATATGATTTGAATTTCATGCATAAATTCCAAATTTCACTTTCAAATCATAGAGTATAATGATTTATTATTCATAACAAGGATAATTATGGTTTGAATCTTGAGGAATTTTCTTATCATGCATCAAGTTTTTATTCAAAATAATCGCATCACTTTTTGGAGAATATGAGCTTAAACGAGTCTGGCTGAAGACAGTAAACTTAGCGCTTATTGGGAGGCAGCCCAAAGTTATCATTTTTGTGTTTTTCCTTTAGTTTCTTTTTCAGAATAAATACATTGTCGAAGAACTATATTATGAAGGGCGGACGAGAAATCCCGTGAACAAGCATCAAAAAGCCCAAATGAGTTTTTCTAAACCCTTTTCTCCTTACCACATTTTATCATCTTTTTCATGCCATGATCATTATTCTTGTTATCTTTCTTCATGAGCATAGTAATTTCATTGAGGACAATGAAGAGTTTAAGTTGGGGGGTGAGGACTTAGAAATTCAATAATTTTTCTAAAATTTTAAAAATCTAAATTCTAAAAACTCCTATTTTCCAAATTATTACCACTCTTCTCCACCTTAGAAGTCTTGAAAGTTTGAGATCTTGTCTACTAGAGATGTAGAAATGAGGGCCTAATAGCCCATATGATTACATTTTGAGTAATAAAACCAAGTGATCGAGATAAACCATGGGAATATTCATAATGGTTGACTTCTTTGGGGTGGGTATCTAACAAGGCACCGAGGAAAAATGAGTAATCAGAAGGTTGAAGTGCTATGGATTTGAAATGGAGAGATTTTGAGTGAAGTTCAAGCAAAATTCTTATCCCCTACGTTACATCAGCCGAACCTGCTTAGTGTGGGAATTCCTCGATTCCAAACTTTTCCTTAAAAGAGTGCAATGATCCATCATTTTTTGAAATACCTATCTTTCCTTATAGGCATATAGTTTATCTCTTCCAAAGCAGTCAAGAAGTTACACCACTTTGTTTTAAACCTCATTTATGATAATCACACTCCCAAGTGACTCACACATCCATTACATCTCCTCCACATTCCTCTCACATGGACATATCCCTTCAAACATTACACTTCACATTTTGGCAAACTCTCTTCAAACCACGAAACAACTCCTCCATATCCTTATTTTGTGTAAATTCTTTTGAAATTTTGAGAAAAAGAAATTTTGAGAAAAACAAAACAAAAAAAAGAGAAAAAGAAAAGAAAGAGGCAAGGAAAAAGGAAGGAGAAAAAGAAAGAAAAAGAGAGAAATAGAAGAAGTGAAAAGAAGAAGAATAAGCTCGAGGAATATCTTCTCTTCTTCCACCACCATCTCTACCATTTCCATCTATATCTACCATCCATCACCATCCACATCATTTGGGAGCTAAATTATCATAAGTGGTACCACCTTTGCTTTTAAAAATCCATTTTGTTTACACATATATTTGCTTTTAACCACATCATTCCTTTAGATATAGTATCTTTAAATTTTCTTTCAACCACCTCAAACGCTGCATCCAAAGATAGGAATACCTTTGCAATTGCACTCTTTTTAGGAGGAAGGTAAGTTGAGGGGAATTCTAATACATTAAGTAGCCTCCATTTTGAGGGAAGGAGTGATGAACCTATGAAAAGGGTAAGGATTACATCTGCTCATGAGAGTGTGAGGATCTTTTCATCCCCATAGCATTAAACCTTAGATATGCTCACCTCGATCACAATTGAGAATTAGACTCAAGCATTAGCAGATGAGCACTACCCCAATATGCACTAAAGAAGTCAACCTAGAAATGGAATCTAGATCACTATGGTCCACACTATGAGGAAGAGTAATCATACTTATATACATTTCACCTCTTTAGTAGTAGGATTGAGAAGTGGAAAGGACTTTCTAGGGAGATTCTATAGGAAATTGCTAAGAGACTAGTAATTATTTAAGTTGGGGGGTGTGATAACATGCAATTTTAACATGATAAAACATGATTCTTAATGCAAAATAAGGCATAAAACATTCCATTTATATGCATGTTATCATACTTTGAGTGCATTTCTATCATTCTATGTAATTTTATGTTATAATCTCAAAATGTAATTTGGATTAATTTGGAGTTGTATTTTGAAAGTTATGAGTTTTACAATTTTTAGGGATTTTTCTAGATTTTTTGCGATATTATTTTCGATTTAAAACGTTTATAAATTAATAAAAAAAGGCAAAAAGCGGTTTATTTCCGCGCCGGGCCATGTGGATGCGACGTGGCACTCAGGGCCACGTGGGCCCACGCGGCGCCTGCGCGGTGTATAATTACATATTATATTCATATAGTTTACATATAGTATAATGGGTTTTCAGCCTTCCGTAGACGGGAAGGGTATTCAACCCATTAGATCGTCGAGTCTTATAAACCCGACGATTCCCTTTCTTTTATTCCGTGTGGGACTAATCCACACGGCTTTTAAATGCAGGTGATGTGGCATCATTCAGAGCGTTGGATCGCGATCGGAGCGCGCCGATCGAGTGGATGCGCGGTCCACGGATCAAGATCAAGACCACGTGCCTTTTAAAACAAGATATAAAGGCCACGATTTCAGGCGACGTGGCTGACGGAGGAGCGTCGATCAGGCGGAGCGCAGGAGATCCACGCGTCGATCGCGTGGACGCCGACCATCGATCATTTGATCGCGCACGTGGCATTAATATGGAAGTTATAACGGTCTTGATTTTATGCATCGAAACGCATCGCGATCGTCGGATCGCAATCCAACGAGCGCCGTTCAACGCGTTTTATAACGCATATCACGAGATGGAATCTGGAGCGTCCATCGAGAATCTGACGGTCTCGATATTTCCAGAATGGTTTGATTTGATGCCTTTAATCCGAACCGTTGATGCGGATTAAACGCATCAATTGGACGGTTACGCCCATTTTGGCCTATAAAACGAAGAGTTCTTCGTCTTTTGTAAGCATTTGAGGAAGATTTCACCTAATCGACCTATCTACATGCATCTTCTCTTGAATCTCTCACTTGTAATCGCTTCTAGACTCGATTTCGCGTCCTCGGAGTGTTTATAAGTTAGATTTCGTCAATCGAGCGAGGAGAATTTGTCTCTTGAACACCGATGTTCACGTTTGAATTTGGGGAATGAATAGCCATCGATCCAGCGATCAATTGGATTGATTTGATCATTATCTCGAGTTAGAAAACAAGTTTATCCTCTTATCTATCGTCATGTATCATCAATTTTAGGTTTAGGATCTCAATTTAGTTTAATTTTGTTTTTAATTTCAATGTGTGTTCTTTGCGATTCCGAAATTTCTCTCCACTTCGAATTTCGATTTCTCTGCGAATCAAGTCCAAATTCGATGATTCTTGATTCCGTGGAATTGATTTGAAGTCTTCTTTCATGAAATACCATTTTCCCCAATTTATACCATCAATTTCTCGTTCGATTTGATCAAATTCGAAGATTACATCAAGAAATTCCTTAGTTCCCTGTGGATTCGACCCTTATTTACCATTATGCCACTCAGTTCGAGTTAATTTCCTAAAATTGGTAAGTTCAGAATAATTTTTGACGCGATACCGCGTGAAATCGACGACCTCGCGGTCTCATCTCGTCACTCCTGCATGCCATTTCAGACCACAGGGTGTCTCGTCAGCAAGTACTATAGCACCTACTGATTGCATCTGTGATGTGCACGCGGGTGCTCTACTATGCGTGCCACGCCGATGCGACAAGCGCCAACCTTGCCCCTAGATGGAAAATCATTCCCAAAAAAATTATCCTCTATGATTGCAAACCACAGCCTAATGTCATGGAAAACAATTTGCTGGTTCCCTTCAAGAAGGTGATTTGTATATATACATGGCGTTTCAAATTTTGGAAGGATATAGGCACTTTCTAGTAATAAATTGACAAGCTTTTAACTTCTTTGGATGATTCTAGTGTGATGAAGATTCTTTGGAGTCAGTGTAAGAGAAACCCACATTCTTTTTTATTGAAAGGGTCCGATTGTCGTCGCAGAGGATAATAAGAATGCACCTGATATGAGATATGGAAAGGGAAGAAGCCATAATAGTCTTACTTTAGAGTATGGGGTTGCCTTGCTCATGTTAAGAAACATAACATAGATAAGCTAGAGTTGAGGAGTGAGTTATGTGAATTTTTGGGATATCCAAAAGGAATATCTGGATACTACTTTTACCGTATTGAAGAGCAATTTGTATTTGTTGCGAAAAGGGTCGTCTTCATGAAAAATGAGTATCTCTTAAGAAGTTCCAAATCCAGAAACAAATGTTACATCATTAGATGAAAACATAGTCCATGAAGATCTTCAAGTACACGTAGATGCACCGCGTAGGTCTGATTGAGTACCGAGACAACCATATAAATATAGTTGACATATTGTGATGGATAATGTTGACACTCTCGACCTAAAGGGTAGTGATTCTTTAACCTAGAAGGAAGCGGTGAATGATTCCAACTCTAAGAAATGCCGAAAGCGATGGATTCAGGGATCCAGTCTATTCATCAAAACCATGGTATTTGGTCGACTCTCTTGAGGGTATTGTACCCCTCGTGTGTTAGTGGATCTTCAAGAAGAAGATCAGTGTTGATGGATGATAACATGCATATTTAACTCAAATGCTTATCATATTAAACTAATATCCATGATTGTCTTATGTAATTATGATGCATGTTATCATAGTTTTATAAATTTTCTCCATTGGTATGCCATTAAACTAAAGTCCATATTTTTGAATTATTTAGAGTTAATTATGAGTTTTATTGATTTTTGATCTTTTTCAAGGTTAAATAATTAGAAATTAACCACTTTCCTTGATTTATTTTGACTTTAGTACATGATTAAAAGAATAGATTTAAAGAAAAGAATAACGAGATTAATCAAAGTAGGATTTTTAAGATGTTAACTTGGTATTATTTTGAATCCATCATATTTTCTTGATTAAATTTATATTATAGGTGGCATGATAGTAAAGATGAAGAAGTTTGTGATCCAATGGAGAAAATTTGAGTAAAAAAGGAGTTCTATAAAGAAAGATATAACTTTCTAAATTTTATGAATTTTTCTGGATTTTATTTTGATTTTTTAGGCATTTTCTGAATTTTCTAGATTTAATTCCTTTAAAAAAGGTAGAAAATCATGGCATCATGGCCCACTCAAAATTCCAAATCTCAGCCGTTGAATCATCCTTCCAAAAAGGGAGATTTTCGCGATAAAATTTCATATAAAAACCCATGTTCTTCTTTTGTAAACCTAACTTTTGGTCGAATCGTGAAGAAATTAAGTAATTTTGAAGGAATATCTTAAGTTCTTCCTGATCCTCTTTCTTCTTCGACTCAATTCTGCATCCATTGAAGCAAGTTAGTCACGAATTATTGCAAGAAATTGATCTGAATCTCCCCTTGAACGCCGCACGTACGTCGAAGAAGGTTCGGGAGAAATTCTCCATAATAAAGATACTTTGAAGCTCAATCTTCACTTCAATTGGGTTAGTAGTGTGATTAGATCATTTACCTTGCAATCTATGTAGTTTATATTAGATTTAGATAGGTAATTTCATTCTAGAAATCAAATTGTTCATCATTTCACCCAAATTTGTGTGCGGAATTTTGCTGATTTTGAAACACAGATTTCTTCCTAATTTTAAGTCCAAATTGTTTGATTTTAGTTTTATTGGATTCCTTGTTTCATCAGCTTTTAGTAGATACCTAATTCATAAAATTTCATCACCGTTTGACCCTTCAATTTAACATTTTACCATCAACTATTCATTTTCAATCCAAATTTGGGCATTAAATTGCGGGGCCAATTACTCTTAAAATATAAGATGAAATTTGAAGATTTTTGAACTTTTTGGAATCCTCTCATTGTTAAATTTCTTTTCATATATAAATATCTTGATTTGAATATCATTTGGTCAGTCAATATAATGACTAAAATTGAAGTGTTCATTCCATGATTTTTATGATCTTTGATTTTCAAGAAATATTAATAAATCGAATTCTTCTTGAAAAATCACGAATTATATATCAAAATTTTTTATTTTCTCTCATGTTTCTAAATATATAATTTTATTAATATTTTACCCTGATTTGGTCAGTCAATTTGATGATTTAAACCGAAGTGTTCATTTCGGGATTGTTCTCATCTTTGATTTTCAATAAATCATAATAAATCTAATTCTTCTCGAATAGTTACGAATGGTATATCAAAATTTTTAATTTTCTCTCTAGTTTATGAATATATAATTTTCATAATATTTACTCTCTTTTTATTTTCTGATTTTATAGAAAGTCGACGGTTGGTCAAAGTTAATGCTTTGACCTTGACTTTTGACTTTTCTTTGTCAAATCATTTTCGAAATTCTTAAAATATCTTCTCTCATATATTTATATGATTTCTATTAATTATATATTACTTTCATTTCTTAATATACCCATTTAAACCTAAGTTTGACCATGTCCACCCTTCAATCAAATTCAATCGTGTTCTCTTTGGATCGACGAGATCTTTACACTATATTTGATTTTTGTTATTGTGAGTTCAGAATTATAAATTTTGCTTGACCGACGTTTGTGCGTTTTCAAAGACCGCATAAATCGCTTCATCAATGGACAAATTGCCAATTTCAAGGCAATATTGGTGGCGAAGGGTTATCGTGAAAGACAAGGAGTTGACTAGGGTGAGACCTTCTCATCAATTGCTATGACTAAGTCAATCACGATACTTCTTGCCATAGCTGCACACTATGCCTACGAGCTATTTTTGAGTCAATCAGGATTCTTCTTGCCATAGCTGCATGACGAGACGAGCCACGAGGTCGTCGATTTCACATGGTCTCGTGTCAAAAATTAAGCCTAACTTACCAATTTTGGGGATTTATCATGAATTGAAAGGTATAATGGTAAATAAGGATCGAATCCACAGGGAATTAAGGTATTTTCAAGAGATCTTTTGGAATTTGGTCAAATTGGACAATGAATTGAGGTGAGAAATTAGGGAAAATGATGGTTTTATAAAGATCTATCCTGGAATCAAAAATCGCTCGATTTGGATTAGTAATCACGGAGAAATCAAAGATGGAAGTGGGAGGAAATTTTCGGAATCACGAAGAACACAAATTGAAATTAAAAATGAAATTGAACTAAATTGAAATCCTAAACCTAAAATTGATGATACATGACGATAGATAAGAGGAATAACTTGTTTTCTAACCAGAGATAACGATCAAATCGATCCAATTGATCGCCGGATCGACAGCTATTCATTCCGCAAATTCAATCGTGAACATCGGTGTTCAAGAGACAAATTCTCCTCGCACGATCGTCGAAATCTCACTTATAAACACTCCGTCGACGTGATTTCGAGTCTAGAAGCGATTACAAGAGAGAGATTCAAGAGAGGAAGGGTATAGATTGGTCAATTAGATGAAATCCCTTGAGAATGCTGGAAAACAACGAAGAACACGTCGATTTATAGCCCAAATTGGGCGAAACCGTCTCATCGGTGCGTTAAGCTCCATCAACAGTCCAGATTAAACGCCTCAATAGTGAAACGTTATGCTTATATCGTGATCGTCAGATCTCAGATGGACGCTCCAGATTTATCCTCGCGATGTGCATTATAAAATGCATGAAACGGCGCCCGTTGGATCGCGATCTAACGCTCCAGATGCATTTGATCGCGTGAAATCGTGGCCGTTATAACGCCGATTTTAAGCCACGTGCGCGATCAACTGATCGGTGGACCGTGCGTCCACTTGATCGGTGCGTGTGATGCCGCCACGTCGCCTTCAATCCGACCATTATAAATCTTTTAATAGGCACGTGCCATGATTGATCGATCAGTGGTCCGCGTCCATGCGATCAACGCACGGATCTTCTGATGCGCCGCCGATCCAATGCCTCACATCGCTCCACGTGGCCTGCGTTTAAAACACTGTGTGGGACTTTAGTCCCACACGGAAAAAATTAGTGGAATCCATCGGGTTTATAAGGCCCGACGCATTAAAGGGTCGAATACCCTCCCGATATATGGGAGGCTGAATACCTCTTATTATTATATAGTATGAATAAACATGTAAAATGCGCCACGTAGGCGCTGCGCGGGCCCGCGTGGCTCTGCCACGTGGCCTTGCGTGCCACGTCGCACCCACGTGGGACCCGCGCGATTATTAGCCCCTTTTTACTCTTTTTTATTCATTTTAATCGATTTAAATCGAAATTAAATCGGAAAAAAATCTAGAAAAATCCCTAAAAATTGTAAAAATCATATCTTTCAAAATACAACTCCAAATTAATCCAAATTTCTTTCATTTGATCTGAAATTTAATTATGTATCATTCTAAAAAGTCAAATTATTTAAATAACAAGAGATTTAATTCTTATTTCAAAAATAAATTCATTTCTTTAAGATTTTAACTTTTGAAAATTAAATGAATGTTTATAAAAATGATTTCTCCTATTATTTAACTTTAAAAACCACTTATAGTCTCAAGTAAAGATGGGTTATAAAATCTTTAATCTTTAATTCATCATAATTAACCCTAAATTAACGCATTTTGAGATTATAACACAAAATTGCATAGAATGATAGAAATGCACTCAAAATATGATAACATGGATATAAATGGAATGTTTTATGCCTTATTTTGCATTAATAATCATGTTTTATCATGTTAAGAATGCATGTTATCACTGCACACTATGACTACAAGGTCTGGGAGATGGATGTAAAAACTGCCTTTCTCAATAGAGATCTTGAGGAAGAGGTTATTTATTCAAGTAGTTTCTAGAGAAAATGTGTAGATTGGACGTATCTAGGAGTTGGAACATGAGATTGGATGAATCAATAAGATCTTATGACTTCATTAAGAATGAAGATGAGCATTGTGTGTATAAGAAGATCAGTGAGAGCATGATCCCTTTTGTAGTCCTATATGTGGACTACATCCTACTGATTCGAAATGTTGTAGGTATGTATCATCAGTGAAGGCATGGCTGTCAATGATCTTCTCTATGAAGGATTTGGGATAAGCAACTTATGTATTCAGAATACATATCTATAGAGATAGATTGAGCAGGTTGTTTGGCGTATCCCAATCCATGTAGATAGGCATCATTGTCAAAAGGTTTGGCATGGAGAAATCCAGGAAAGATTTCATAGAGATTAGACATAGAGTTTAGATATCTAAGGAGCATTCACCTAAGACTCCTAAAGATAGAGAGTTGATGGAGAAGATCTTAGGCCTCGGTGATTGGATCCATCATGTAAGCTATGATATGTACAAGTCAAAATGTGACATTTTCTCTAAGTGTTACGAGAAGATTTCAGGCTAACTCGAGTGAGAGACATTGGGAAGCCGTGAAATGCATCCTTAAGTACTTGCAAAGGACTAAGGATTTATTTTTGATCTATGGAGGAGAAACTCTTAAGCTCCAGGGTTAGATTGACTCAAGTTTTCAGTGAGACGCATATGATATTTGATCACCATTTGGATTCTTGTTCACTTTGAATGGGGTAGCAGTGTCTTGGAAGAGTTTTCAAGCAGTCCATCACTATAAATTTGTTGATAGTACAATGATGTGAGTGATGTCGCCAAGGAGGCTGAGTACAATGATGTGAGTGATGTCGCCAAGGAGGCAATCTAGTTGAAGAAGTTCATCATAGACCTTGGCGTTGTCCCTAAAATCTCAGAACCTATTCCATTGTTGTGTGAAAAAAATAGTGCCATAGCACAAGTGAAAGAGCCAAGATCTCATCAAAAGTCTAAGCACAATTTTGAGGCACTTTCCTTTGATTAATAAGATTATTGCAAGAGGAGATGTAGTGGTGGAAAGAGTTCCATCAACCGATAATGTTATAGATCCACTAAGAAAACCTTTAGCTCAAGAAGTTTTTTAGTGTAATTACGCAAATATGGGGTTGATGCACAAGGGTGATTGACTTTAGTCCAAGTGTGAGATTGATATATACTATGTGGCCTATAAAACAATTACTCTTCCATGTATCTCGTTTATGTTCATTGAAATAAAATCTATTCATTGTCATTCCTGTGTGATTTTTAGAATGAAGTCCATGGATGTATATAATGACTAAGTGAATTATGATGAGATAAAAATATAGTGATCACTAGGCCTTTAAGATATGCTCTAAACATTCTCATTCATTAGATATTTAAGAGGAACATCAAATTATTAAGAAAGAATACTAGTATTTGATCCAACTCATATGATTAGTTTGGTTTATTCATGTCACGGTTGTGTATGTGATCCTTTGACTTGAGACACCAAAGACATCTTGTGGATGGATGACCATGTTTTGATTATTACTTACAAATCCCTAGTCACTGGATTTCTAAAATGTTAGGATATAGCATAAAGTCTTCGAAGATGATTTTGTGATCAAGATGGGAGATGATTGTGTGATCATACTTCCTCGGTATTTGAGGAGATTGACTCAAGGAACAAGATGCAATGAAATCCTTGGCCAAGGTAGTAGAAATCTTAGAGAAAGAGTTCCCGATGATTTCTTACATGCATCAGTACTAAGTTGAGTGACCGATTAGGGTTTGACAGTTGACCATACCCTAAGTCACTCATGAGTCTCATGCGGATGAAGGATTATACATACATGGTACTTGACGACGGAAAGGTTCCATAAGGGTGTTCTTATATAATCCATATCTTTTATAGTACCTAGTATAGCTTGGCACCCAACGGCCTAGAAACTCAACCTATCGATTGGGTTAAATTGATAATTGATTAATTAATCTATATGTTGATGTAGATAATTAATTAATCTTGAACACTAAGACATTATTGGGCCTATAGAATTATTAACTAGGGAGATATATAGTCCTAAAGGGCCACACACATAAGGTCTATGGATGTTGTTGAATATAGATATAAATATGAGGGTTTTTATGAAAAATCTACGTACCAAATATCTATAAATAGGGGGAGAACAATCACAACTCAAGGTGCCCATGCAAGAGTTGTGGGAATTCTCTCCTTTCTTCCCTTTCTCTCTTGGTGAAGAGCTTTGAGGAGTAGATCCAACTATCCATAGATTGTGTGGATACCATTAAAGGCTAGACACTTGAATAGCTTCAAGAACTCTTTCAAGAGTACCTTGTATTTTTTCTCATACATACTAGATGATAGGATCATCTATTCTTGGTGTCTTAATTTTTTATAAATCTAATTTAATATATTCTACTGCATTCGATGGTTTTATCAAAATTTTTGAAGGCTGAGCGACCTAAGAACCCATGACATACCTTCCATAGCTTGAGTTTTTTTACTTAGCTTGAAAAAAGTTAAACGCGTAAAGGATGTTTAAAAACATTGAAATGAGAGGACTAACTTGGATATTGAAAAATAAATTGACATCAACATGAATTTTTGAAATTGGGCAATGAAGTTTATAAAGTACATCTTCTCTATCACTTGACTAGACCTTCTTTTTCTAATGTCCATTAGATAGACCTCTTCAAGGGATAGTGATTTACAGTATGGGAATGATGGTATTGCTATTCATAGTATCCGTTGTATTCCTAATATCACTCATGCAAGCAGCTCTTTCAGCTTCAAGTTACTTCTTTTCCTAATAGCTAGTTGCATATGCATGAATTGTCCTGTTAGGATATAATTTGATCTTTTTCTATGCACAATACAAGAGAATTGTCAATTTTTTTCATGCACTTGAGTCTTGGTTTGGTCTATACATCATACTAACATGTTTGTAGTTTATTTCATGTGTTAAAAAGCAATATCAAGAAAATATTGATGTATAATTTAATTGTGCATCCTTTCAATGATGGTGTGTTGTCTACCAACCCTTGTACTGCCAGCTAGATTGTCTTTTAATGTTCACAATGTATAAGTGGTTCCCTTACTGTTCCCACTGCTAACTAAATCGTTCCTTGGGTTCTTGTCGTTGAAAAAATATAATAGTTTTGGCTTTTCTTAAACTATTAAAAAATTTTCATTCCTCTTGATCGATTGGCACATAGCCTTCTGAACATATTTGGAATATTCCTCAGTATCTTGACCTACATGCCTTCTTTACGTAATTTTTCTTGAAGCAGAGCCATTTCATCATTGGTTTGAGCACAATCCCATTTTATTGAATTAGTACACATGTATCTACATGTTTGCATTTGTTTTCCAATTCATCTGTGAACTATTCACCTCTGCTCATTTGTAAAACATGCTCCATTATGCTTGAATCAACATCCACATTTTCTCCATATTGCTTTTTGTGAAGTTTTCTTGTGGACCTGAGTCCATTCCTTGTTCTAGTGGACACATTCACTTCTACTGAAATAAATTTACAAATATTTATTTGCAAGCCTTGTCAGGATCACAATGCTTTCTTTGAATAAGCTAATTTTCTAATTCTTTCTCATTTTTGAATTACTTGCTTATAGAAGAAAGATATCTGAAAATGGGAAAAAATAGCAAAAAAACAGATATCTAGATTGATGGACATTAAATTTTGGAAATTAGAAAAAGTGAAGGTTATTTTGTAATTTTCCATAAACTTTTGATGGTTGTAAGTTGATTTTGAAGTTTATTTTTTGGAAAACAGCCCTAGAGCCGATGACCCAGCACCCCACGATGCTTACTAGTTGTAGTTATGGGGCCTATATAGTTGCTTGTATGTCACATCATTGGGCTTCCACATGATTTCAAGGTGCCTTCCGTATGCCAAGGGGTCCCTAAATGGCACATAGGTTCAATTCTATGTTTTATGATGAACTCCAAGCTGTAAATCAGCCCTAGTATATGCCATTATGTTTTGTTCTTTTTCTCTACGAGAGATTTTATTTTGGCTGATACATGTGGGAACATCCAGAATTTTGGATGCATCGGAGAATTGGCACTTTTTATATGGAATGGAGATGCGAGGACCAAATTTCAAATAATGGCCACAGTGGCACAATCCCCTACATTGATCAAACATGAATTCATCTGTCTGACCAATATTCATTTAAAATCAAGAGGTTCGATAGCCCTATTTACTGGCATACTTTCATTGAGAGTTGTTGATGAAGACAATGAATAGGGTGCATCTGATCAAGGTTCGATAGCATTAATACAAACTTTCAATGGACTCTTTGAGTGAAATTTTAGATCACTCCCCATGGGCACAATCTTGTGCATTTGAAAAATTTGATTTGTTTTGATGAGGTCAAATTTGAGTCCTCGCTGTCCAGTTCTCTTTCCTCTCCTCTCAGTTTTCTCTCTTTAAATGGTCGGCATGGGGATTATCATAGCCATCACACCAGAGCTTAAGGGTGATATGCTTACCAGGATTGGCTGCCATTGCCCCTATTCATGTGTTAATTTTTCCAGCTTTACTTCTTGGATTATAGTGGTTCACAGAATAATGGCAATCTTTGTCCTGCAGTAGCCCAAAAGGCCAGGAAGTCCAGAAAAATCAGAATATCCTTAAAAAAAATGCTAGTCCTTTTAAACCATAAAAATTCTGTTTATGATAATCTTCATGTTCATTATAGCGTAAAATCCATGATACTATTGCAGTAATTTGCATGCTATCGATTTTGATCTTGCAACCTCACTTTTGAAAATTGTATGTTTAAACTTGGAAAATTTTCATGGCTATACTTTTTAGCATTATGGGAAACATTGAAGGTATTATAAATGTTATAATTGATTAAACTACATCTCGGAAAATTTAGGGCAGTCACCATAATTTCAAGTGAAACAAATCACAGAGCTTAATTTAAGGAATAATAAAAACCATTTGTCTTATAGGTTACTGCTCAATACAGTTTCTTTCAAATTCATCAAAATTTCATATAGCTGATTCTTCATTGCCTACTATTGTAGAACATTCATGAGGAAATTTATCAGATTTTGAAATTATCACAGTGATGTTGCCTGCTACTCCAGACTCATAACATAAAGTAGAACATCAAAATCTAGCTTTACTTTTTTGTTGCCGTGTTGGCATGTCTTAGAAACTGTTGCATCTCTTGAAATTTCATCATTCTTTATTTAATTTATGTCAACGTCTAAAAACAGAAATCCCTCGGTGTTGTTTTGATGATGATGAATAAGTCAAGAGACTTCAGGGCCCAGAGATTGGCCGCCAAAATATTTTTCAAGCTTCGCTTCTCGTCAGTGAAGCTTCTTAGACCGAATGCAATGCAAGACTTGCGTAGAAAATTGAATTTGGCACTCTTATCCAAGTTGTATTTTTCTGAATTCTAAAAGATCAATCATCATATTCCAATTGCTTAAAAACATGACAATCATACAGAAAAAGTTGCATCGACAAAAATCCATGACTGAATTTTTTCCATTCGTGTGACAAATTCAAGGGATGATTGGATAGCAGGATTGAAGAAATTAGTCGTCTCTTATGGGGACCATAGCCATTGACAAAGACGAAAAGTTAGGACCCATACTGCGAAGACGGAAGCAATTAAATATTACTATTTTAACGATGCTTCCGATGAGCGTTTTCCATCTCCACATGCAACCATCTCCACATCCATCTCCACGGCAACCGAGATGGCCGGTTGACATGGATAGTTCATCAACATTTCTTTTTTTCTGCTCTCTCTCTCCCCTGCGTTGACTGGATTTTTTGTGGGAGATGAATTTCTTCCCCCCATTTCACGCGCGCGTAGCACGTAAATCGGGGCGGTCCCACGTGAATAGTGTGCGTGCACTGTGGTACCTGAAAATCGCCGATTTTCATGCCCCACAGCCCGCACTCGGCAGATTAGTGAGGCACAAAAATAGGAGGTTATTGTTTTGTTTTTTTTCTCCTTTCTAGCCTATAAATAGGGATCTTAGCATCCCTAAATGTATCTCTGTATCTTCCTTTCTTCCTCCAGAGAGTTATTGAGTGGTTTAGTGTTTTTTAGTGGAATTTCTCTCTTCTCATTCTTCTTCTTCTTCCTTTGAGTGTTTGAGTGCAATTGTGAGTGTGCTCATCATCTTGAGAGGGTGCTTCTTGAGGTGATCAGCAGCCAACAAGTGGTATCAGAGCATTTTTATCCTAGGCTGGTGAGAATGTCCAAGAGGGGAAGGACTTCTACCATGTCCGATGATGCACATCCACCTACACGAACCATGCATCCACCGAGGAGTGAAATCGGTATGTCTACTTCTATTTTGATGTTAACAAGCACAAACTATCGTCTTTGGGCTATGAGGATGGAAGTTTCTTTGGAGGCTCATGACTTGTGGGGAGTCATTGATGGAAGTGAGGTAAATCGGAAGAAGGATCGCCTTGCATTGTAGATGATCCTCAATTCCATCTCCGAGTCACAAAGCAACCAAATCGACATCAAGAAGAGTGCAAAGGAGAATTGGGAAGTTCTCTGCACATTCCATGTGGGAATAGACAAAGTGGTGCAAGCAAAGGTGCAAGCATTGAAGAGGGAATTTGAAACAATTTCCATGAAGAGGAATGAGAATATTGATGACTACTCAAATCGTTTTGCCCGAATTGTTACTAATTTGAGAGACTTGGGAGAAAGTCTTGATGAGTATGGCGTTGTTTCAAGGCTTCTCAGGTCAGTCCCTAAAGATTTTGATTCTCTAATTCTTCTACTTGAGCAGACAAGTGATTTAAAGACCATGAGGAAGCATTTGGGCAACTCAAAGTTCATGAGTTGAGACTCCAAGAGAGGAACTCAAGAGATGAGGAGCAAGCACTCCTATCTACGGCATTTAATATGTCTAAGAAGGATCAAAAGGGGTCATCTTCAAGCGGAAGGGGACGAGGAAAGAAAGGAAAAGGCAAAGATCGTGGTGATGATACCAATGGAGAGAAGAAAAAGAAGAAATTTGACAAATCCAAGGTAAAATGCTACAATTATCAAAAGCTTGGGCATTTTGCAGATGAGTGTGAACTTCCTAAGAAGGAGAAGTCAAAAGGAAAAGAAAAGATGCATATAGCCCAAGAAGATGAAGAGGAAGAATCATCGTTGCTAATGGTGCTAGCCGATGAACATGCGGATGTGTTACTTCAAGGTATGAATAGCTCTCCTATAGATGATATGTGGTATCTAAATACGGGAGCTAGCAGCCATATGATTGGTATGAAGACCTTCTATCAGTCCCTTGATGAGTCTCACCAAGGAGTGGTGAGATTCGGTGATGGTTCTTCAATTAGGTATGAAGGCAAAGGTGAAGTACATGTGGAGTGTACAAATGGTGAACGAATGATATTTGAGAATGTTCTTTATATAACTAAATTGAAGACTAACATCTTAAGTTTGGGAAAACTTGATTCATAAGGTTGTGATATACATTGGAGGGATGGTTTTCTCACCCTTTATGATGGCCAAGGAAGGTTGCTCACCAAGACTCCCAAGACGAGGGGGAATATGTACCTTTTGAAGCTCAACATTGTCGAGCATTGTCTTCTTGTAAAGGAAAATGATGAAGAGGCATGGCTGTGGCATAGAAGGATGTGTCATCAAAGTGCTCACACTCTCCATGGTATGGTGAAAGGTAATCATGCTATTGGATTACCTAGTTCTTCAAAATTTGAGCACAAGTGGATTACCTAGTGGAGGAAAGTATTTTTTGCTAATGGTTGATAATTTTTCTAGATTGATGTGGGTGGCGATTTTGAAGAACAAGTCAGAAGCGTTTGGAGCCTTTCAAAAATTCAAGACTCTAGCGGAGAGTGAATCCAATGGAGCATTGATCAAGTGCTTGAGGACTGATCGTGGTGGAGAATTCACTTCTGAAGAATTCTCAAAGTGGTGTGAAGAGAAAGGCATTCGAAGGCAGCTCACTACTCCATATACACCGCAACAAAATGGAGTAGTTGAGAGGAAGAATAGGACCGTTGTGGGTCTTATAAGAAGAATGCTCAAAGACAAGAGTTTAACTCTTGAATTATGGGGTGAGGCTATCAATACTTGTGTGTATGTGTTGAATAGGTCCTCAACGAAGAGCTTGCAAGGGAAGACGCCCTATGAGATGTGGATCGGGAAGAAGCCTAAACTGAGTCATCTTAGGATCTTCGGCTCAATTGCGCATGTGAAGACTCCTGGAGCTTTGGGGAAACTTGAAGATAGGAGTAAGGAGATGGTGTTTGTGGGGTATGAGAGAGGTACCAAGGGTTATCAGTGTTTTAATCCTACCACACACAAGGTTCATTTGAGCCGAGATGTCATCTTCGATGAAGGGCGTAAGTGGAACTTCATGGAACAACAACCGAGTGAAGGTATGGAGTTATGTGTTTCAGGTGTAAATCTTGGATTTGACAATCCAAGTATGAGGATGAAGGAAGATGGAGACAATCTTGAAGGTGTGCTTCAAGATATGCCTTCAAATGAAGAAGCGGGTCAAGGTGAAGGATCGACATCAACGAGCAATGAAGTGATGCCAAGATTTCGATCCATCTAATTTCTTTATGAAGCTACTGATCCGATTGAGGAGGAGTGCCTCATCTCATTTGAAGAACCCACCACTTATTCCAAGGCATATGAAGATGAAGCATGGAGGAAAGCTATGGAGGAGGAGATCACCTCCATTGAGAAGAATGATACATGGACGCTAGTGAAGGCTCCTAAGTCATGCAAGCCCATTGCTGTGAAATGGGTATACAAGCTAAAGAAGAATCCACTTGGTGAAATTGTGAAGCACAAAGCGAGATTAGTGGTGAAAGGGTATCGCCAAAGATATGGGATTGATTATGATGAGGTATTTGCTCCTGTTGCTCGTTTTGAATCAATCCGTATCTTGATTGCATTGGCAGCCCAAGAGTGTTGGAGTTTGCATCATCTAGATGTGAAATCTGCCTTCTTGAATGGTGAAATTAAGGAGGAGATCTATGTGAGTCAACCGGAGGGCTATGTGAAAGAAGAAAAGGAGGAGTGGGTCCTCAAACTAAACAAAGCACTCTACGGCCTCAAGCAAGCACCAAGAGCATGGAATGCAAAGCTTGATGATACTTTGAAGAGCATTGGCTTTGTGAAAAGCAAAAATGACCAAGGTGTGTATTATTTGAACTCAAATCAAGATAAAGTGATTGTCGGAGTATATGTAGATGACTTGATCATCACGGGGGCAAGTGAAGCCAAAGTGAAGGAGTTCAAGAAAAATATGATGAAGATTTTTTAGATGACAGATTTGGGATTGCTAAGTTCTTATTTGGGCATTGAAGTGCATCAAGGTAAGTCCCAAATAACCTTGTCTCAAAGACCATATGCAGCACATATCTTGGAGAGTTTTCAAATGGTTGAATGCAATCCAACCAACACTCCAATGGAAGCTCAGCTGAAGCTAAAGAAAGAAGGAGGTGGAAGAAGCGTGGATGCGACTTTATATAGGAGCTTAATTGGAAGCCTAAGGTATCTACTTCATACGCGACCCGACATGACTTACTCGGTGAGCATATTAAGTAGATATATGGTGAATCCTACCTCTGACCATTGGATAGCAGCAAAGAGGGTGTTGAGGTATCTCAAAGTTACCATTGATTTTGGTCTTGTGTATGTGAAAGGCGTGAAGAATCTCAATGTAATTGGCTATAGCGATAGTGACTTCGCTGGTGATGTGGAAGATAGAAAGAGCACTTCGGGACAGGTTTTCTTTCTAGGTGGTCTACCAATCACTTGGAATAGCTTGAAGCAAAAGGTGGTGGCCTTATCTTCGTGGGAAGCTGAATATATAGCAATTACATCAGCCGTATGTCAAGGCGTGTGGATTGCAAGGTTAGTGATGGAATTAATGGGAGTAAAGATGGAAGCGGTGAAGATTATGGTTGATAATCAATCAGACATTATGTTAAGCAAGACCTCAGCTCATCACAATAGAACCAAGCACATCGACACACGATATCATTTCATTCGAGATTGCATCGAAGATGGGAGAGTCATCATCGAGCATGTGAATATTGAAGATCAATTGGCTGACATTCTCACAAAATCATTGGGGAGAGTGAAGTTTGTGGAGCTAAGTGCAAAAATTGGAGTGAAGAAGGCATGGGACATGAAGAAACTCAAGGAGGAGAATGTGGGAGATGAATTTCTTCCCCCCATTTCACGCGCGCGTAGCATGTAAATCGGGGCGGTCCCACGTGAATAGTGTGCGTGCACTGTGGTACATGAAAATCGCCGATTTTCATGCCCCACAGCCCGCACTCGGCAGATTAGTGAGGCACAAAAATAGGAGGTTATTGTTTTGTTTTTTCTCCTTTCTAGCCTATAAATAGGGATCTTAGCATCCCTAAATGTATCTCTGTATCTTCCTTTCTTCCTCCAGAGAGTTATTGAGTGGTTTAGTGTTTTTTAGTGGAATTTCTCTCTTCTCATTCTTCTTCTTCTTCCTTTGTGTTTGAGTGCAATTGTGAGTGTGCTCATCATCTTGAGAGGGTGCTTCTTGAGGTGATCAGCAGCCAACATTTATGGGGTGTTATAAATGAACTGCCTCTGTTGTAAGACTGGTTCCTAGAATCATTCAGAGACAGCCATCAAAGCAGACTGGTTCGTAGAATCATTCAGAGACAGCCGCCAAAGGACACTGGTTCAAGAATCATTCAGAGACAGGGACAGCCGCAAAAGGAGAATGTGTTCGTATGTTTTTTAAAAATAGAATGAAAAAAGAGAGAAGGTTTCGTCAACGATTTAGCGAGACATATAGAGAGAGAGATCAAGATACTATGTCAATGGATGAAGAGATACATGGATGGATGGGTAGAGAGAGAATGATTAATGGATGGATAGATAGAAGTATGAATAAATAAATATACTGATACAGAGATACATATATATACTATATACATATATATTTAGAATAGTTAGATAGAAAGATACATAGTAGACCGCTAGATAGATAAAATAGATACGCTATTCATATACATAGATAGACATATCGATGTATAACATAACAATAATGATGGATATGTGGAGTGAGAGAGATGGACCGAAGGATGGATGGATGGACGGATAGGTAGTTACAGCAAAAGACAGATGGATTCAGTGAGATGGATTGACAGATAAAAGTAAATAAGCTTATTGATAGATAGACAGACATAGAACGATCGGTAATCTGAAAGATAGGAGGTAGGGGGAGAGAGAGATAAAGAGACAAAAAGTGAAGGAAATAGAGAGAGAGATAGATAAAATAGATATGCTGATATACTTATGCAGATATGACAGGTAGAGTGCTGAATAAATATAACAGATAATAATTATGATGGTAGATAAGTGGGGTAGAGAGATATGGACAGATGGATTAATAAATAGACAGAGAGAGAGAAGTAGAGTAAAAAAGAAGGTAGACGTCCATTGTCAGAGCCATGGCGCAGATCCAGCAGACGAAAGGTTTCCAAGGTTTGGGCCAGCTAAACAGACTTCTCCCCACAGGCACCGTCTTCCTCTTCCAGTTCCTCAATCCTCTCCTCACCAACAACGGCGTCTGCTCCCTCCCAGACAAAATCCTCACCTCCAGCATCATCTCCCTCTGCGCCCTTTTCTGCCTCCTCTCTAGCTTCACCGACAGCTACACTTCTTCCGCCGACGGAAAAATCTACCAAGGAATTGTCACTTTCAAGGGTCTCGTTTCTTTCAGCGACCCAAATCCAGGAGCCACGGATTTGTCCAGGTACAAACTTCGCGTCGATGACGTCATTCTTGCAATCTTGTCTATTCTGGTGTTTGGAATTCTGAGCTTGCTGGACCCTAATACGGTCTCTTGCTTGTACCCGAAATTCAAGGAGAGCCAGAAGCTTCTTTTAGTGCTTCCTATATTAGTGGGCGGGGCTGCGAGCGTTGCCTTTCTTCTGTTTCCTCATAAACGTGATGGAATTGGGTACGAATCTGGCAAGGCTACTGTTGTCCCTGCTAATCAATATCAAAGCGCTTGATTCTTTCGCGTTCTATCTCTATCTCTGCCTTTTAATCTGTGTATCTATAGAGCTTTTTACTTCTCAGCGCGTTTATGCAACCATTGACAATTTCTAGTACGGGAAACTCTCTCTCTCTCTCTCTGTGTCTCTCTCAAGAGTGTTGGAGAGAGGGGGGGAGGGGGCAAGGTCATTGGGAAAGCAGGGGATCTGAGGAGAAGGGTATCATGGGTGGAGATTAGAAGGGAGGAGAGAGAGGAGAGGGAGAGGGAGAGGGAGAGGGGGAATGAGGAAGGGAAAGAGAGAGGGGGACAAGGTCATTTGGAAAGCAGGGGATCTGAGGAGAAGGGTATCATGGATGGGGATTAGAAGGGAGGAGAGAGAGGAGAGAGGGAGAGGGAGAGGGAGAGGGAGAGGGAGAGAGAGAGCGAGTTAGAGGGAGAGGGGGATGAGGAAGAGAGAGAGAGAGAGAGGGATGGGGGAGAGGCTGCTGGAGGGAGAGAGCGAGTGAGAGGGAGATGAGGAATGAGGGAGAGAGAGAGAACGAGATAATAAGAGGGAGAAGAGGAATGAGAAAGACAGAGAGAACGAGAGGGAGAGGCGGAACGAGGAAGAGAGAGAACGTGACAATGAGAGGGAGAAGGGGAATGAGGAAGAAAGAGAGAGATAGAACGAGAGGGAGAGGAGGGAATGAGGGGTGAGAGAGGGGGAGAGAGAGGAGAGGAGGGGGGGGGAGGGTGTGAGAGAGAGATGAATAGCTTTAATAAACATTTGAAATAATCTAAATGGTGAATTACGTGGAACTTAATGAAGAAAAGCTGAGGATTTGTAGTTAGAGCTGCTCTTCTCCAACAATTTAAGACATGATGCATGATTCAACTTGAAATATGATAAACAGTAAATAAATATCATTGATTACTTTTATTTACGAGAAAAAACAATAGAGAGAGTCATTTGTCTAGTTGGAATATTCACTTCTAATTTATCAGATTAATTTATATTTTTCTGGGAAGAAACAACTGAATGGGTCTTTATAGAGTTTTTCGGGGCCCCCATGATTGAAAATTTGGAATTTTCTTTCATGTTAAGAATATCTAGATCTAAAGATTTTTATCATTCCGAGCATATTCATGCACCCATGTATATAAGAAATATATCAATGCAAATTTAATGTTGACAAAATTTATTAGTATTGTGTAGATTTTAAAAGTTATTTTACTCGAAGTGAATGAAGGCCGGTGAAATGGTCATTTACAACTTTCACTTGATATTAAATTTTAATTATTATTCTCATTTGAACTTCCAAGTGTGTTATATCAATCATAGCTATATAGGTTTTATCTAATCTCCTACCTTGCCCTTAAATTATAAATAAACTTGTTACATTTACGTGTGTGGAAACATGAAGTATTTGCCATAAAAGATGTGTTGATATATCTGGAAATGACTTTGCTTGCAAATAAAACATATGGGTTTCTTTGTGCATATATTGATATTCTTTATAATTATCCTTGACCACCATAATCCATTGGTTTTTATCTAAAGAATTGAAAAAGATTTCATACCTTGTAGATCAATCTATGAGGTTGGTGTCATAATATTTTTTCTATGTTTGGCTGTCCATGACAAAGTATACTGGTTATTTAATATCAGATTCCTCTAAGAAAATAAAGAATTTTCTTTGATTTTTTTGGTATTAATGGTAAAAGGAGAGGTTCTTGATGGTTTTTGTTGAGGATAACTCCTAAATTTGGCTCTCAGTTTTTTGTTGAGGATAACACCTCTGATAACATGGTTGTCTGTTAATGCAAAAACATGGATGACTCATAAACTTATATTCAATTTTAGGTGTAAGAAAATATGGAACCTTTTAAGCATGAAACCCAAACATAGAAAACAGTTGAATTAAATATCTATAAATTTCTGTCCATTTTTTAAATATTTCATTCTTTATTTCCACAAAAATTACAAGACTAATATTTATATTTTGTATACCTTCTATAGTGATATTGAATTCCTTTCCAAGGTTGGAAACATGCATCCCTTTTGCTTTCACAAAACAAACATAAAACCTGCCCATAAAAGAGTTGAAATTTAAAAAGTAACTCTTAAAAACATATCCATAAATTACAATCAACCTTAAAGTCTAGATTATATTTCACAAATAAATATACATTTAATCAAAGGAATATCAACTTTTAAATAGTCTTCCTTTTTTACCATGAAGCTAATGGTCTATAAAATAGATGGTTTCACAAAAATAAAAAGTACAATTATGAGAACTGAAAAAAACTTTATTTAAATATATATTTCATTCAAAACTTTATTTTTACTGGGATATATAGGCTTTTGGTTAATTACTACCTCTTCTCTTGATGCTTAATGAACCTTCAAGTTTTGGCCTTTTGATTTCTCCTTGATTCTTACATGATTGGCCTTGAAATTCCCTCTTTACATGATGAATTTGTCATTCAGATGTGATTGCCAATCCTCATAAATTTTATAACTTGATGAAATTCTACTTGTTGAGGAGGTCATTATGAGAATGTGCTGATTATCACTTGATGGAGGGATTTACGTTGTTCACAATAAATTTTAATTTAGATTTTGAAATGATGGTATGCCTTTTTTCAGAATTACAAATTAAATTGAATATTTATTAAAATTAAAGTTGAATTTATTGAATTCTTTAAATAACACTCAAAGAGAAAATAATATTGTAGTTTGAAAAAAAAACTCTTCAAAAACCTATGTATGGTAATATTTGGGTGATAAAAATGCATTAAGAATATTGACTATTGATTTCTTTAATGTTATTCTGCTTCATAATTCTAATTAAGATCAAGACAATTTTTTGGAAAAAAATTTAAAATTTATGTGGAAGATTCATGATGAGTTTCAAATTGATACTGCCAAAAATGATTTCAGTGGTGAATAAAAATGCATATCACTCAACAAAAAATAAAGTTTTGATGATATATGATATATAGAATCAATAAATACATGATATATGTTTGTTGATGAAGGAAACCTAACACATTTTTCATCAAAATGAGTACAAAGGATTTTAATTTATTGGAAACATGGAGATAAATATTAGTGCAATTCCAAGGGTAGAAATAAAGAGAGAGAAAGAGACAAAGTGAGGCCCACTAATTATCTCATAAAAAGTTCTTATACTTGCTACTAATTTTTCCA
This sequence comes from Lemna minuta, assembly GCA_024174645.1. Lineage (NCBI taxonomy): Eukaryota > Viridiplantae > Streptophyta > Magnoliopsida > Alismatales > Araceae > Lemna > Lemna minuta. Next base: position 725,868 of record CM044105.1, read on the forward strand.
TTAGTCTTTGAATTTTATATCCATTTTTTTTTTTTAGTCTGTTTACATGATATATGTGATATACTCCTTATATTCGTGGGCACGTGATGTAGTTTAGCACTCAACATCCTTAATTAATTATGTGTTGATGTATAAGAAATTAAGTTGACTAATAAGGTGTTATTGGATCTATGGATTTATTAACTACTGAGATATATGGACCTAGATTTCACACATATAAGGTCTATGGCCATTGATGGATATCGACATAATTATGAGGTTTTTGTTTAAAGTTTGTGCACCTAATGTCCATAAATAAGGGAAAAATGACCACAACTCAAGGTGCCCATTCAAGCCTTGTGAGAATTCTCTCCTTTCTTTTCTTTTCTCTTGGTGAAGAGATTTGAAGATGAGTTTCAATCTTCTGATGATTGTGCGGATAATGTTAAAGGCTGAACTTTGGAATATCTTCAAAAACTCCCTCACGTGAACAAAATAAGTATGGATTCTAATTTATATTAGATGATAGAATCATAATTTCTTGGTACATTATTGTTTTGGTTGAAGTTTTTCAAATGCTTATTAACCTCAAATCCCAACACAAAGGACAAAAATGAAGTGAGGCGCTAACCAAGAAAATTAGCAGGTCAGTCCCAAGTTTGTGTGGACTTTAATCTAACTAACCTCGAAAGTGTATTTTTTTACTAGGGACTAATAAGCATAGAAGAGACTCAAGGGGGCTATCTCTTCTTTGGATTGGTGAGGGCAAGTTTGGATACCCTATCTAGAATAATTTTTTTGTATGAGTAACATGAGAAATTTAGCGAGTGAATAATCAAAAATTTAGAAAAAGAGAGTTAAATAAGAAAAATATGCAAAATAAACTAATTCACCCCACTCTTAGTTATTTCACCAGCCAAATAGGGGGTTTTCATTCTCAGCTCAATTGCCTCTTCACTTGGCCTTTTTTCACTATTTCCATCATTTTTATCCCAAAAAACAAAGGAAGCTCAAGACATTATGGTTAGTTCAAGATGGTGTAACCTTGACAACGGAAAATGCAAACTCCACCAATTTAACACTTAGTTACCCATAACATTCAAATGAGTATAACAAAAGGATGAACTCAAAAATCAAATAAAAATAAGATAACGTGCATGCAATTTCTTTCTTAAAAACTAAACATTTGCTTTTGACAAAATTTTTACGAGAACTCTCCATTTTGTTTGTTATTTACTATCTTTTATCTAGAAAATCAATAATAAGAATAACTGAATAAAAAATACAGAGTCCAAACTACTTGTAGAAAGCAACTGAAGTCAAGCAAAAAAGCCTGGAAATGGTTTCTTCAAGATATGTTGTTGGTACATATGGGATGTGACACAGAATGATCATAGTATCCTAATTGACTCTGGAATATTAGAATCATGGCACCATCAACTTAGGACATGACCATGACCTAAACCGTGCTAAAAACCATGGCTTCCCTATGAGAGGACGTGACAATGGAGGATGTAGCTGTGACTCAAGCCCAAGATCGGAGTTTCTTCTCTTATTAGGATTCATTCGGCTTGACTTTTCTTTTTTGTGTTTCCACTCTCTCGCTTTTCTGTCTACCTTGAATATTTTTTCTCACTATCTTTATGAGTCTTAATAAAGGCACAGGGCTACTTGTGAACAAATGGCTAAACTACATTTGAAATTTGTATAATATATGATGGTGCCACCATTGCCATTCGTAGCCATCACTACTACAGTAGACAATGTTATTTTCACTTGCAGTTCAACCCCTTCTTCAGATTTATACAACTGTTGCTATCTGTAATTGCCTTACTTGATCCTAAAGCCATCGCCGCTCACCTTCTTCGATGTGTCATTCGACATTGGTCATCCTTTTGGATGAAGAAGAGTGGCCATCCCTAGAAAGTTAAAATTAAATTAAAGCACAATCTTGTGTTTGAGAGGCTAGATGACTTCAAATAGAATACTTTCTATCAATGAGAACAGTTATTCTTGGACCCAAACAACCCCACCAAAGATCCCCTTCATGAGTTTAACAATTTTCTCGTTGAGCTTGACGAGATGAATTCCTGCGGTCATTGAATGCACACAAAGACGTGTCCAAAAAAAATCCAACCTCACCAATTGAAGCTAAAGATCAGGAATTCAAACGTAGAAGGGTGAATAAGGGTCAAATCCACCAAGAATTAGGGTATTATTTAGCTGTTCTTTAAATTCGATCAAAATTGGATAATGAGTTGAGGTGAAAAATTAGGGATTTTAGTAATTTTGGAAAGAGAATTCCAAGAAAAATCCACCGAATCAAAAATAAATGGAATTGGATCAAGATTAGCACAAAAATGGAGCAAAAATTAGATAGAATATCATTCCTAAAGAGAGAGAAAACCAAAATTAAATATATAATTAACCTATTCAATGATTCAAAAAATATATAATGATACTGGACGAATGATTAAGAGGAAAAAGACATATTTTAACCTAAATTCACGCTGAAAATGATCCAATTGATCGCTGAATCAAAGGCTTTTCATTCTGCGATTTCGAAGATGAAATTTGGCATTCAAGACGCAATTTCTTCCTTTTTTTTTTACAAAATCAAGATTTCTAGGATGCTTGATTTTGAGCACTCCCTGGATGTGGAAATGAGGCTAGAAGAGGAAGAAATAAAGAGATTCAAGGATTGAGATGTCTTAACAGTTAGATAGCTTGAAACATCTAAGAATACATTTCCCGTCGAAGAGAGAATTTATAATGTTTTGAAATTGGGCATGACCGTCGGATCTTCTTCTTAATGAGATCAATTGTCGCGATGGAATCCAAAGAGGCCAAGTGTTATGGTTAAGTTGCGACCAACAGATCTTGATTAGAGTGTTAGAATCGCAACATGTGATCGCGTGAAGAGAAAGTGTCACGTGATCTTGTTTGGCCAATCATGAATTGACGTTTCAGATTCTCAAATGGCTCTTTCAATCCTAGCCGTTATAACTCCTTGGATGAATGGCCAGGATTGATCTATTTCCTTAAACAAATCATCGTCCACTGAGATGTTGCCAAATACCCCACTTACGTAAGTCAAAATGAGGGGCTCATATTAAACGTCTTTATTCGCATCAATCAAACACTTGTGAGCGTACCACATCACTTGCGCAATTAAATAAACAAACATATTCCCACATAATAAAAATTAACGCAAAGTCACGAGTATATAAGTAGAGATGATTAGTGGGCTTAGAAAATATCCTAATAAGGATACTTAACCCACTAATCTCACACACGCACACGTGCACACACGCGCACAAGTGTGCTCGCACATGCACATGTGTTGGCCATGTGGCATGTACATAAGGCGCCGCGTGGCAACATGTAATCGCCCCTCCCACGTCAGCCCGTGATAAAAACAGATATTTATTAAATATTTCTAATTCAAAATAAATCTAAATAAATTTTTAAAAAATTAATAAAAATCATTAAAAATTAGAAAATTCATAAATTTTAAAATATGACTCGAAATTAATCCAAATTTATTTTTTTGGATCAGAAATTAAATAATATATCATTTTAATAAGTCAAATTTATTAAATAACACGAGAATAAATTTTTATTTCAAAAATACACTCATCTCTCTTAAAAAAAAGAAGAGTGTAGAAACATATTTTCTCTTATTATTTTATTATTACAAAGTCTTATTGATGCTTCTCTAATTCTTTAAAATTTAATGGATTCTTTAGAATCTTCTAGTACCTTCTAAAATAGATCGTACAAGAAGTTAGTGGATCTTCTAGATATTCTATAGAGGTGTTGACACCTTCTAGAGAGGTATTGACACCTTCTAGAGAGGTTGGTCCCTCTAGCTATTGGGTTCTCTACTCCACCTTCATGGACAAAGGAAAGATCACCTATTGGGAGTTGAAATAAGAAAATTTGAGAGTTGCAAGGTAAGTGGCCCGGACACCTTCTAGAGAGGTTGGTCTCTCTAGATACTGGGTTCTCACCTCCACCTTCATGGACAATGGAAAGATCAGCTATTGGGAGTTGAAATAAGAAACTTTGAGAGTTGCAAGGTAAGTGGCCTGGAGAGTTCGAAAAGAGGTGGGACCAATACAACATCTTTGGAAAAAAAATTTGTGAAAAAAGATACCACATGTGGCACTTCTTATTGGTCATTCCCTTTGGTAACCTTGTTTTCTTTTCCCCTTCGTTTTTTTTGTTGTGGGCAACCATTTTGATCCACCTCATTGAAGAAAGTTGTTTTTCTTCATTATGCTTGTGTGCCTCTATGATTCTCATCCCTAGTTCGTTCATGGATGCTTGAGCATATTTGAATGCATAATTTGGACTCCTATAAGTCAAGATCCATAATAAAGTATTCATGAAAATACCAAAGGTAGAAGAGAAATCCTTCAGAACTTCATTTGGAATTTTTTTAATGAATGACTTTTGTCGTTGGTTGATGTTATGTTTTATGATTTCATATAGCACATGGTGAGCTACCACCATTAGCACCAAAGCCCTAAATTTTAGGCTTACATATCCTTTATTTGAAATTTGAGCATTACTATATTACTAGTCATGATTTCCTAGTACATGTATCTAGATGGTTTTGTCATTAGATGATTAACTTCAATATTGTTGGGAAAAAGCTACTTCTCAAGAAACTATGTGTTATAAACTATTTTCGCATTAAAAAGGTTGTCCATTAAGAATTGGGTATGATCCAAACTATTAATCCACTAAAGCGAGAAACATAGAAGGAGAGAGAGACAAAAGTTTTTCGTCACGCGTATCATTTTAATCCATTGACTCATGTTAGGGATTAGAACATTTTTGACTTCATAGTTAAACTGACTATTTAGTTTCAAAAATAGCCATTGGGTAATTAACAAGACATTTTCTTCTGGTCTGTGAAAACACCCGATGAAGCATCAACACACCGTTCAAAATCACTTAGTTAATGATTAATTTAAGTATAGTTAGGTTACAAGGGTAGACATTCATAAAAAATTACAATTGATTTCTAAGAAATTTACAATTTGGTAAAATTGGACAAAAAAATGGGATGATAACAAAATGGGATGAAAATATAACTTTTTTCAAAGCCAAATTATCTTCATGAAATAAAAAAGGAAGTAATATGTCATTCTATGCCATTGAATTTAAGAATTAAAAAGGGAATAAAATATTTTACTGAAAAATTTACTCAATTCATTTAGAAGAGTAAAATTAGATAACTTTAAATGTTTATATTATATGTTTTCTATTATTAATTTAATGTGTATCTTTAGAAATTAAAGTCTCAAATAAAGTGAGGCTACTATCAAGGGAATTTAGTTTTTGAAAATTCAAACTTAGGAATTGTGAAAAATTGGCCTTAAGATGTACCATATTGAGGTTTTGAAATAATTGACATAGAATGATGAAAAATGTATTAATAATATGATAGCATGTATCATAAATATATGATTTGTTTATTGAGATGCACTAATGATCATATAATTGAATACATATATTGATGGAGAGTTATCGCAAAACATGAACACAAGGGTTCCTAGTGAACCTAGATATAACTTAAGGAAGAGATCTCAGTCTCAACATCAACAAGACACTATCCTCCTCCTTGTTCACAAATTTGAGAAACTATCCATTCATTAAATGAATGAAGAAGACCTCTCTAAAACATTGAAAGAGAGTATAGATCCTAAGGGAATTATCTTCCCTCCTCCTCCAATTATATACTAATCCAAAGATTGACTTGGTCAAAAGAAATTAAACCCTTATCCTTAGATACTTAGAATTCCTTGAATGGACCAAGTCAACCACCGTTACCTTGGTATAGGTTCCTTAATTTCCAAACCACATCCACTATATCATAGGTACCTTGTATAAATCAATGATCTCAAAAATCAGTAGAAAGAATTTTGTTTTTTAAACTCTCTCTTTGAATACCACCTATAGTTAGAATTATAGGAGAGCTCTAAGTGATATTATTATCTTTTGGAATCTACCTCGACACAAGAATTTTGCATGAGTAAAACCATGTATCTACATAATCAGCATGGAAGATCTACCCTTAAAGAAGATAGTCTAGAAGATCACTCTCCCAACTATCTCCTATTCAAGCAAGAATCTCACAGATAAAGATGAAGATGAAGAATTGTCATCAGCCAGAATGAGAGCAATGAAGACTAATCAAAGCTCTTATGAAAATTATGAAGCCATTGACTGAGTTTCATCAACCAATCGAGCGTTTGTGATGAAGTCCAACATGAAGAGATCTGTCAATAATGAAGACAGTCACGAGGACCCTCCTCCTAGTTTCCAAAGACCTCCAAGATCCTCTCAAGGTCCACGAGTTTACACATGAGCATCACCTCGACAGCTTATGAAGGCAATTCATCATGAGAGAAACTTTATAATTGAAGACTATAAAGTTCATGATCTATTCAAGTGAGATATGAAGAAGTCCTGAAAACCCCGGTTGATGGAGAATAAGAGATCAACGATAATTCCCTATCTCCTCTATCGGCCACCACAAAAGCAGTAACTACACATGAAACCCTCCACGTGGATATTGTCATTGGTTCTTCATGAATTAAAGCAGGAGTACAGCTTGTATGAAGACCGATCAACTTGATGAAAGATACAACAAAGAAAGGAGAGCACGTGGATATCCATCATCGTCTCTTAATAGACGTCAGTCACCTACGACTGTTGACATCCAAGAGAACTCCTCATAATTATCAACAACTGTTCAAACGACTGCTCCAAAGACCGCTACAGCTACCATTAGTCACACGCAAGCAAGGAGGAATTCACGTGAAGAATACAACATTAAAGAGGCATAGAACCAACATCCGAAAGATCTCATAACTGCCGCCAACCGTAAAGAGATCAGAGACATTCCACGTCTTCCCTTGGATGTGAACCGTGAAGAAGAGAAGAAGCATTCACGAAGAGATATCATCATACGGACGCGGAATCTCTCCACATCGCCACAGTTACCCAATAAATCCGACGACGGAATATCATTAGGAGCTATTTTCTTCTCATCATCCCATCGAGTGAACGTCAAAAGACGCCAAGCCGAGTCAGCTAGTCAACCAATGCGGACATAACCGCCGCGACGCAATTACTTGCCGTAACTCCCCTTCCTTTGTTTCTATTAAACGGAACTTAGTAACAAAAAAAACGACAGTTGTTATTGATAAATGGTTTGTTCTCTTTGGTTAACTTTCCTCCTGTGTTCATCGTGTTCCCTGTTACTGTTCTCCCTTCCGAAAACTTCATTCCGAGTTCTACCTCCCCCGCTTTTCTCCCTCCTATTCTTTCCGCTTTCAACCACTTCAAGTCCACCGCGATTCGAGGATAACCTGGATCATTTGGTGAAGTCTGATGCCCTCACTTCACATCCATTCCCAGGTAATCATTCTCTTCTCCTTTTCGTGATAGTAGTTCATATATAAAATCCGTAAGTCCAACATCTTCTTATCTTCCTATCTGTTCTCTATTTCTTCCCTCTTATCCGAAACGATGATATATAAGATCACCCCAATCTTAAATCTCCATCCTCAATATTCTCCTCGAGATTCTCTTTTCATTACGTAACTCATCCGCACATTATCTTTTCTTCCTCTCACCGCGATCATTCTCATCGTCCTTATCACTTCCACCCACTCTTCTAATAGTCCTCTATCCGAGTTATCCTTTCCTTCATACTCACTGATATCTACTTTTAAGTCATTATTTCATCAATAATATTTCATCTCCACGCTACAGAAGTAACATAAGAACTATTCTTATTCTGTAAATCATTTATATCATCGTCTCATCCATTCTTCTCTTATCGCGATCATATTCATTATCCTATTCTTCTATTCTTCTACTTCTTCCTCATATATATATATTCCCATATATAGATCACTCTAATCTTTTCTATTATACATATTACTTCCTCTCCACATTCTAGAATTATCAGAAAACCACCCTTATTTATTAAATAATACACATCATCTTCTTCTCCATTTCCTTTCTTCACATATCGTAATCTTCACCAACACTATTATTCTCATAATCCTGATTTATCCTAAAAGATATATTCTCTGAACTATACACTCTTCCCTTAGTGATATAATTCATAGGTCCTCTTATAGATTGTAGGATTTAATTAGAGATTAAGATACTATTCTCATATACCTATAAATTACTCTCATTCTCATCATCTTCATCTCATTAAAATTCATCTTATCATAATAATCATTTCTAAAATATCCTACATCATATATTGTATGTTATCATCCCTCTTGCTCTATCTGAATTTCACCCTTTCCTCTTACTCCCTTTGGTAGTTCCCTCCGCCCCAATTTGTGGTGAATATCTTGGATGCTTGGGAATAAGACTTTGGACTCAGGACAATTTTGACATTATTGAATTATCCTATTAGTGCTTTTCTTTTTGAAATAGAGAGAATAGATTTATTGCATTGTCAAAAAAGAGAAGATAGGTACATTTTTATAAGAAAGATAGTAAGAATGCTAATAGGGCCAAATTATCTCGCACTCCCCCTCAAGCTAAGCATAGAGATTAAACAATCTCGGTTGGTGAGTGGAGGAGTCACATGACATGACATTGAACCCCTTAAAAAGATTTTTCATAAGGTGAATAGGTGAGGAAACACGGAGTAGTGATGACACCATCTCGCACCTTGTTGCAAATAGCATGACAATTGATCTCAATGTGCTTGGTGGGCTCACGGAACACAAGATTATTGGAGAGGAAGATGGTTACTTGATTACCAAAAACATTGGTATGACCCCCTATGTTGGAAAGCCAAGCTCATGACAAAACCAACATACCCATAGAATCTTAAAAGGGGTATAAGTTATATCTCCGTACTACACTTCCACAATAGAGAGACATCCTACACTACTTTTGACTTCGCTAAGTCACAAGATTCCCTTGACATAAATGCATAAATTATAGGTAGAACTTCCGGTCATCACAATCGTTTGCATAGTTGGAGTCTAAATATGCTTCAACACACAGTTGACCGTCACATTGATAAAGAAGGTTGTGCACCGAGGCTTTATTTAGATAAGAAAAATGCAAAGGGCGGTATGCCAATGTATCTCATGAGCTGCATGCATAATTGACTTAGAAGACCCTCCATATAAGAAATATCCGGGCAAGTAATTCTGAAATAAATAAGCTTCCTAAATATTTTACAATAAGCACTAATGTTTGCACTAATGCTTATTTTACAATAAGCACTAATCCAAAAAAATATGCTTATATCAATTGAAGAGTCGGGCAGCCTCCTAAAGTGAATGAAGGATGCACTTCTATTAGTTAAGAACCGACCACTCCATCGTTAAGAAAACTTAACTCCTAGAAAGTACTTGGCATTAAGATGTGTTGATAACATTCAGTTTCTACATCTAATGATATGATTATTAATACAAATTAAGGCATAAAACATGTCATTCTTATGCATGTTACCATACTTTGAGTGCATTTCTATCATTTTATGAAAATTGAAAGTATAATTTCAAAATGCACTATTTTTAGAAAGTACTTGGCATTAAGATGTGTTGATAACATTCAGTTTCTACATCTAATGATATGATTATTAATACAAATTGAGGCATAAAACATGTCATTCTTATGCATGTTACCATACTTTGAGTGCATTTCTATCATTTTATGAAAATTGAAGGTATAATTTCAAAATGCACTATTTTTAGCGATAACTATAAATAATTAAAGGGAGATATTTGAGATTAGATTATTTCCATTTTATATTTGAGATTATTATTGGGTTTTAATGTTAAATAAGAAGAGAAAATATTTTTTTTCTAAAAGAAATTAGTGTATTTTTTAAAATAAAAAAATATTACCTTGTTATTTAATAAATTTAAGAGAAAAATCATTTATCTACATAATTTATCTTCGTTTGAAATTATATTAAACAAGGTCAGAAAACCAAATTTTTCATTGGGTGTTTGGTCATTACTAGAGATCATTAGCGGAGTATATTTATTTTGAATAATAATTTTTCAAAATGCAGAACTTTCATATTGTACTAGATAGTGTGGAGTGTGAGAAAAAAATCATTGATCTATATAATTTATCTTTGTTGGAAACTATACTAAAAAAGGTTGATGAACAAAATTGTTCATAAGGCCTTTAGTTGTTAGTTGAGATCATTGGCGAAGTATATTTACTTTGCTGAATAATTTAAATAAATATAGAACTTTTATATTGGAAATAGATTGCATGGAATGTGAGAAAAAAATGACACACACACACTCACACAGATATATCTATATCCATATAGATTGTCTTTTTTTGAACCTCTACCAAAGAAGGTTGATAAACAAAATCACCCATAAGGTGCTTAGTCATTAGTCCAAGTCGTCGGAAGAATATATTTATTTTTCAGAATAATTTTCAAAAATACATAACTTTGATTGTAGTTAGGCTAGGTGGAGTACAATAAAAATTTTAGGTCCCGCCAAGAATTTCAACTTTTTTCTTATGGCGGTACGCTTGTGAAACCCAACAAAATTTTTCATGGAGCTCAAAGTCTTTAATCAAAGTTATTTGTGGGGTTATTTTCCTTTTAAAAAAGAAGATAGAGTTTTTTCTAATAAAATATTGTGCTAAGGTATAATTTATCTTTCTCAATGACACAAGAGCCAACAAAGTTGAAAAATTTTGTTTAACAAATGCTAGTTGTTAATCAATGTCCTTGAGAATAGATTGTCTCTAGAGGATCATATTTTTAAAAAAATTATAAAACCTTTACATGATAATTTGATTATGTGGTGTATGAGAATTTTATTATTTTTTACACATACTTTATCTATGTGTATGAAACTATAGGCTGAACAAAGGTGATAATAATGTGTTCCTTGTATGACGCTCATGCATTATTGATCCACATATTCTCCTAAATTTTATGCTTTGAAAATTTACTATTAATAGTACTGAAGAATGAAATGATAAAAAAGATCCCTCCAGTTTAGAACCCTAATTTAAATCAAGTATATTAGTAAAAAACAAAAATAGGTAAAATTTTGTATCAAGGGCGTGGAAAAACATCCTATTTAGAAAGAGCTTCATGATAGCAGTGGTAACTATTATGTAGCATATAAGCCAAGCACACTTCTGTGTATCTTGCTTGTGTTCATTGAAATAAAATTTATTCATTGTCATTCTTGTATGAAATTTATAATGAAGTCCATGGGCATATGCAATAATTCTGTGACTTTTGATGAGATCATAATATAGTGATCGGTAGACTTTAAACATATATTTTAAAGATTCTTATTTATCTGATATTCGAGAAAGACATTGAATTATTTGAAAAAAAAATACTATATGATTTAACTCATATGATGAGTATGGTTAATCTTATCGCCATCCGCGTGGATACACTAATGATAGATAGTGGATACTCTTTGAAGAAAGAGTTAATTAAATTGATCCATATGAATTCTAAAATGGTAGTATATCAAACTATCAATCAAGTTGATTTATGTCACGGTTGTGTATGTGGTCCTTTGACTTGAGATACCAAAGATATCTTGTGAATAGATGATTGTGTTTTGATTATGGCTTACAAATATTCAGCCATTAGATCTCCAAAACATCATATATTAGATATGACATGAAGTCCTCAATGATGATTATGAGATCAAGTTGTGATCGTCTTCCTTTAATATTTGAGGAGATTGACCAAAGGAATGAGATGTGATAAAGCCCTTAGCCAAGGTAGTAGAAATATAGAAAGAGAAAGTTTTGATGATTACTCTATGCATCAGTACTAACTTGAGTGACAAATGATGTCATAGTTTGATATGAGAGTTCTTACATACTTCATGTCTTCTACATTATATACTGTAGCTAGGCACCCAATGGGCTGGCAACTTGACCTATCTATTGAGTTATATCGATCATTAATTTAACAATATATACGCTGCTGAAGATAATCAACACATGTTGATCAATAATGTGTTATTGGGTCTAATAGAGTTACTAACTTAAGGGATCTACAGACCTAAAGGGTCACAGATATAAGGTCTATAGAATTTGTTAGATGTAAGACATAATTATGAGGGTTTTTATGAAAATTTTGTATACCAAATGTATATAAATAGTGAGAGGATGACTACAATTCAAGGATGACTGCAATTCAAGTATTTAAGAGCTTTGGAGAAGAGATATAATTGCCCCACGACCGTGTGGAATAACGCTAGAGATTAGACACTTTAAGAGCTTCAATAACTCCTTCAAGTGACCCGAATATGTTTTCTCATACATGTTAGAAACTAGGACCATCAGTTCTTGGTGCCATAGTGTTTTGAACAATTGATTCAATATATTTTCTTGTATTCGATGTTTTGATACAAACTTTGGAAAGGTTATTGACCTCATATTCCAATAGTCTAAGGATAGCAAGGATACTAGCTAGCCTTAGATCCCAATAGGCTTAGATCTCAATTTTGCATAAGGCTGGATGGCCCCAATAGAATTGCAAGGATAGTGGCTACACAACAACTACATTGGCATCACATGAAAGTGGCGGTGGAAGAGTAACAAGAAGGCAACAAAACAGTGGTAACAAAACAATATGGTGACGAACGCATTATAACAATGATGGCCTAATGGCAAAGCAATGACAGATTGATGTTGATTATAATAGCAAAGTTAGTCCAAGGGATGATTCTATGGCTCTGATATCATGTGGAAAGAGAAACCCTAATCAATAAATGGAGGTAGAAGGATTATATATGTTTATACGTAAGAGATAAGATAAATAACAAAGATAGGTGACGTGTGAGACCTAGGCCCTTGATGAGCTAATTGGGCTATACTCTAATATGGACTATTCATAATAACACATGAAGACGATTAAGGACTGTGATAAAAGGGACTTGCACCAGATGATGTGGGACGTGGTATAGTAGAAGATAAGGCTTTATCAAATGAAATCCTTCATCAATAAATCGAATGAGAAATTGGTACCTTAGTGCTTTGGTTCTTACAGAGTAGAGGTCTCTTGGTGAGCTTCTCTAGCTCGACAGTTGAGCTTGAGGAGAAAGAAAAGCCAAAACTCATAGCTTTGACCACGCTAAGTGTTAACGAAACATCCAGTGTAAAATCAAAATTCTTATAATTTTAATTGAATTTATTATTTGGAAATTTTTGTGCTTTTGACGCAAGCTTTTCTAGTTTCATGTGCTACAAAATGAGATATCTAAATAATGCCAAATAAATGCAAACGTTATAGTGAACCTTTTTATTTTTTTATTCATTGATAATAAACAACTATTTTTTCAGAAATCACCATCAAATAAAAGATTTTTCTAGTGCGAATGAGGTGTAGTGCAGGCAATTAGTCGGCTCATTCTAGAATCACACTCATTTAAAAAAATTTTAGGGTCAAAAGTTTTTTGTCCAATTTATTCGCCCCCGCCTTTCAATTAAGTATGGAGTATTTATTTTGACACATAATTCCTATAGGCATTCAATAGTGAAAGTGGCAGCTCACAAACAACTATCATCAACTTGTGTACTATGAATCGTCAACTATTTCATTCACTTCTCCCCCTTTCACCAAGGTTATTTCCAAAAGCGCTATTTGTATGCCACAACTAGCTGGCTATAGAGGAAAGGCTGTGCTTTTTATCCATTTTTAAAATTTCTTCAGAACATTGAATTTTTCCATAATGAATGACTTGTGCTCCTTTGGGGGAGACATTAATGCACATATCGTCCTTGCTGGTGGCATTTTACCCATCAAATTGTTTTATTTCCATTTGACTTTTGAGAAACACACATTTGAGACTAAAAAAAACCGAACTGATTAATGATTATATCAATAAATCTCATGACCAATTAGGAAGTAACTGCAAGTTCAATTCTTTACAAAAATCTTGAAGGAGGGCCCTACTCAGTAACATTATGTCTAGCATCTGTAGATCTCTTCATATTCTCTCTCTCTCTCTCTCTTCATGCGCAGTCGTGATGGCAATGGACATGCTGCCTCAACTGCACCCTTTTCTCACATGCGCGCGATTGGCAGCGAGCGACTGATCCCTATTCTAATGAAGGATGCTTAAGACCTGGATTTATTGGTGTTGGGTTGATCGAAGCATACTGATATCAGCAATTTGTGCCTGCTATTAGAAATCAAGTTCTTGCGTTGGAACTTCAAACGGGCAAAATCATTCTTACGGTGAATTCCATTCATATTACGAAGAATTTGAACTTTACAATTGACGGTTCCTCAACTCTCAACATGTTCTACGCCAAGACTTGAATTTGTCCTTGCTCCTCGAGCTCAAATTCCGAGGTGGGGTAGCTCAACGAGAGACCTGCCGGAGTCCTGAAGGTGATCTTCGTGGGGTTATTGGGGTCCACGAAGAACTCTCCCAGAGGGAACCACATTAGGAGCTCGCGGGACTTGACTCCTGTCACCTGCTTTATCTTGCGGTTCTCCAGAAAGCCCGTGACCTCGGTGCCGAAGCAAACCAGACGACCGGCCTTTCTGAAGGTGTAGTTGAGGGCCTTCTTCTGGCGCACCCACAGGAAGCCTGTGTGGCGGTTGATGCCCAGTTCTTCCACGTTCCCGTCCATGGGGAGGAGCCCCCTGGGGAGGCCCAGCTCCTCCAAGAGCTCGATCGACTTTTGACGGCAGAGATCATCGCCGGTGTAGATGTCGGCACCCTCGCGATTGGCCTGGATGCTGTTCTTGTGCGCCATGAGCGGACTAGAGGCTGGTTTCTCTCTTAGATGAGAGGATTAGGGAGGATGGGGCGGCTTCTTATAGGATTTGGTTTCTGAAGAGTTGACCAAAGCCGTACAGATTGTCATACAACTGGAATGGAGGTCATAGGCGTACCGCTTGTGCCTTCATTAATGAATAGTAGACAGATAAATCCGGGTTTTGGTCATCTCCGGGGAGCCTTTCTAACATGTCGCTATCCTGCTCTTTTACGTCCTAACAAGGGCATCCATCTTACCTTAGCTAGCCTTTTATGGAGTCTTTGACCATGCAATTATTCCCTCTGTCCCGCTGGCAAATCATCCCCTTTGCCTTAATTCATGGCTTTTTCCTTGATTTCTTCTAAACCTTTTTGCCTTCATTCCTATTTTTTCAAAAATTTAAAATGTTCAGTTCAACTCATCTGCCTTGTTATCATATTCAGAGTTTCTAGGCGATAGAGGATGGGGGATGAACGTGATACAAGTGAAAGCTTGGCAGCATGGTTTGCTTGATTACAGAGAACAGTCGTCACCTCGTTTTATTAATTTTATTTCCCAGATTCGACGAACTGAGGACGGAGATACATCGGATCTTGCTCGTGGCCCGTATACCGTTCATAGCAACTCGTCTCCATTCACGGCCGCAGTGTCTGACAAAAGGTTCGCCATGAATTCGTTCTGATCGTCGCTATCAATTCCTCTCTCCAGTCCGGTAGATAACACTCTCTGCGTTGCTCAAGTTCCCATCTTCCTTAGTTGCTCGTACAGCTTCTCGTAAGTCTGTTATTTAGGTCTTCAACTTTTCAGGAGTTTGATGTCTCGTTAAGGGGAGAGACGGCGTGGAACCGTACGAAAAAAGGTTAGTCTGACCCGCCAACTGGCATACACGCACGCGGGGAGAAATCCCTTGACCTTCCCTGGTATGGCCATTCTTACTGCCGAGAGAGAGAGAGAGTGAAGCAGCTAAGTGCTGAAGAAAGAGTCAACCGAATGCTAGCGGGGAGTTTATTCCGCTGGGCCCCTCCAGTTTACAGTCCTCCTCACCTTCCATTCATTCCCGAACACATTAAAATCCGCAACGTAGAAAGGAAAAGTAAAAAGATACCCAGGATTGACCTTCCCTGCCAGCGGAGCCAAGCAAGAGGACGCGCCGACTTGCAGTGAAGGAATAAGGTTGAGAATCAGGCCAGGGGAATGAACTGTAGTACTCTCTTTCGATGAACCGACGACGAAGTCAAGAAGATACATGAATGATAACGGCCGCACTGGACACACACGAAGTTTCTAGGTACCACGAAGAAGAGGTTCTGGGTCAACATTCAAGAATGCGTGTGTACGGAGAGAGAAATATTCCTCAAATCCGCTGGTTGTGAATACGGAGACCAAGCGAGAGAATTGACCGAAGCCATTATCAGTGCATGCAACTGTAGCGTGACCACTGACGGAGGGGATACAGAACCATTCTTCCTTCAGACAGCCCCCTAAGTAAACCTCTCCCCATTAAATTATTCCCTTCACAGCAAGTCAAACAGTTCACTCACTGGTCTCCATTGAACATGTCATTGCCTGAAAAAGTTCGCTTTAAGTCTTTTCTACCCTCGCCATTTAGTCCCGGCGTTCCCCTACACGCCGGGACGGAGAGGAAAAACTTAAGTAGCAAGGGTCAGTAAAATAGCCAAGCAGGCAACTTTCCCTGATTTGACTTCTCATGTCGGCTAGAAACTCTGAGAAATAGAGAGTTCCTATCGGGCATGAGGTGTATCGAAATCAAGGAAATTCAAGACCTCCAAGTCGTTGGCCCGTTTCGAACGAAAGAGTGTAGAGAGAAAGAGGAGAAGATGGTGAAGGGAAAGAGAAAATTGAGAGAGGAAGAAAGATATAAGAGAGAGAAAGAGGAGAAAGAAATAACCAGAAAGGGTGGTAGACGAAGAGAAAGAACGGTGGGGAGAGAGTCTGAGATAGAGATCGAGTGATTGATAGAGAGGGAGAGAGACAGAGAGAGAGAGACAGAGAGGGAAATAGATATCCTGTCATCTGAGATAGAGATCGAGAGATCGAGAGATCGAGAGATCGAGAGATCGAGAGATCGAGAGATCGAGAGATCGAGAGATCGAGAGATCGAGAGATCGAGAGATCGAGAGAGATAGGGAGAGAGGGAGACAGAGAGGGAGAGAGAGATAGCTTGAGATTTGTCCCCTGGGCCCCTTCCATTTTTCAACCACCCTCGACATTCCATTACTACACCCGAACTCTTGAAAATCCGAAAGGTAGAAAGGAAATAAAAGCAAAAATAAAAAGATACTCAGGGTCAAACTTCCCTGCCGACGGAGCCGAGCAAGTGAATGAAATAAGCCTGAGAATCAGGCCAGGGGAATGAAAGCGACAAGTTGATGATGAAAGGCTCATTAATCGGCTAGCTAAGACACCCGCGCAAAGCCATACGTGCTGGGAACCGAGAGAATGCCGGTCCTCCGAATCACTGCAGACTGGATTCATCCGTCTAAGAGACGAATGTCTATTAGACGAATGACTGGATTCACGCCGCCGATTCTCCAAAAGTCAAGAAAAACACAGCATTGCATTTGAGGATCTGTATGCCAGTAGGTAGTGTCCAGACTACAGTGCCGTGCATTGATGGTGCCTCTAGTCAATGCCTTCAGAAAATAAACCCTATAAGAGACCGCCCTTATCTCCCTCGTCTTCTCATCCAACCAAGAAAGCACAGTCCAATATTTCGTAATCCACCCTCTATTCCACTCATGGCGCACAAGAACAGCATCGAAGCCAATCGCGAGGGGGCCGACATCTACACCGGCGATGATCTCTGCCGTCAAAAGTCGATCGAGCTCTTGGAGGAGCTGGGCCTTCCCAGGGGGCTCCTCCCCATGGACGGGAACGTGGAAGAACTGGGCATCAACCGCCACACAGGCTTCCTATGGGTGCGCCAGAAGAAGGCCCTCAACTACACCTTCAGAAAGGCCGGTCGTCTGGTTTGCTTCGGCACCGAGGTCACGGGCTTTCTGGAGAACCGCAAGATAAAGCAGGTGACAGGAGTGAAGTCCCGCGAGCTCCTAATGTGGTTCCCTCTGGGAGAGTTCTTCGTGGACCCCAATAACCCCACGAAGATCACCTTCAGGACTCCGGCAGGTCTCTCGTTGAGCTACCCCACCTCAGCATTTGAGCTCGAGGAGCAAAGAGCCCTAACGCTCACAGCATAGAATTCCCGGATCTTTGATTTCAACCAAGTGTAACTAGTTCTAAAAATGGAACGCGAATTCTTTTTAATCCTGGGTATTTCTAGCAGTGTCTACTGTGCTCCCCGTAATCTTGAAATTCTTTATATTCAACAATTTGTTATCAAAATTAAGGAGCTTGGGATGTCATCAGTGAACTTCGTTTATTAGTTAGGCAAAAAAATGAAGTAGAATACCCTAATCGATTTTAAGCACATTGGGGAAGTGCAGGGAGAGATAGTGAACTAGTCTTTAGTTGATCTAAAACTGTGAAGCAGATTAGGGGCAATGCATTTTCACCTATTCTAATTTCTTGAGACAGTCATTTCCTCCGCGGGTGACAGGTGACATGATGAATGATAACAGTTTAGATTCCCCATGATAAGAAGACAAGTTTTGATAATTCAACCCTAAAAGACCATGGATCTTCTTGAGGGAGAATATGGTACAACTAGAGAAATTGCTTGCCTAACAAGAGATGAGAAGGAAGAATTAAGACATGTACTTTCTACTAACCAAGATAACGATGCATTATTTGCCTCCGATTTTTTTTCATTGTAGTATATTTATTTTGATGAAAGATCTTAGTCATGATTTAAGTAAAATAGCATTATACTTTAATGGGTCAGTATTGTTTGCCAATCACTAATAGCAAGTAGGAGATCATGCATCTTCCAGTTGGAAACTAGGATGAAGCTCATCCCCTTGATTTTCTTTCAAGTCTGGGGACATTTACATTTTTGTCCCCGGAATCAAAAATCAAATTGGATCAAGATTTTTTGATCCAAATCATGGTCTTAAAAATCATTTACATTTACATTTTTGCCCATGGAATTCACGGAATCAAAAATCACTCGATTTGGATCAAGATTCGCGGAGAAATCAAAGAGCGAAAAATTAAGTAGAATTACTGAATGGGAGGAGAAAGAAAACCAAAACTATATCTAAAATTTGACTAATCTACGATTCAAAATTGAAATATGACATTATAGGAAAAGAGAGTAAGAGGAAAAACATGAAATGCTAACTTGGAATAACGCTTGAAATGATCAAATTGATTGTCCAATCAAGGGCTCTTCGTTCCATTATTTCTCATACGAGTTTTGACATTCAAGAAGCAATTTCTCCCTTTTGTCTCCACAAAATCTCACTATCAAAGACTCGTTGGACATGAAAATTGATCTAGAAGAGAAAAGCAAGAGACTCAAATCTTGTCATCTAATTAGATTCATGCAATCACATTTATATTGAAGGTAATGTAAATACTATATTGTATATTATTTTTCTAAAAAAAATTTCTATTATGTATGCGGTTGCAATTTATATTACTTCTAGTCCATCATACCATATGTCAACGCATAGGAAAGCTTAGATGTGGTCTAGGATACTGCAAAAACTCTAATTTACCCTAGTACAATAGGCTTTTTGCATAGAATCGTGAATTTCAATAAAGGTAAAAATCAACAATGATTAGAAAAACAAGTAGTGCGTGATTCGGTCAGAGCTCAGACTTCTCAAAATAATATTATTTAGAAATAAACCGTAATCCTTGAAAAGCAAAAATTACTCAAGATAACATTGAATTGATGATCCTTTACAATAGGTTTCATCTCCGTAAGGCATTAGAACTTGATCTCTAAGTGAATGTCATTTCATGTATATAATTAAAATATAATTATGAAATAATGGCAACAATCATACCTTGGTGGTTGTATCCATGAGACATGATTTTATAACTCGATTTTGAAAAAATGAACGTTCGTAATCCTCAAAAAAGGGAAAAATACTTGTTCTCTTTGATTCAAGGATCTCGATGGATTTCTACTTCGGATCACTCAATATAAGATCGATACGAGTTAAAAACCAAGAATTAAAACAAAAATGTGAGCTTAACTAAGTCAAAATTGACTAATTTTCTAAAAAATACACCTTAATTCCCTGGCAATGCCCCATTTGATGAGACGAATCCGTGAGGTTGTTAAAAACACACACAGACGTGTCAAAACCATTTCCTAACTCACCAATTTAAGATTAAAATCAAGAATTTAAAATTATAATGGTGAATAAGGGTCGAATTCACAAAGAATTATGGTATTTTCAAAGTGTTCTTCAAATTCGATCAAAATTGAATGAGGAATTGAGGGGAGAAATTAGGGATTTTAGGAAAATTTAGAAAGACACTCTAAGATGAATCCATGGAATAAAAAATCACTCAATTTGGATCAAGATTCACAAAGAAATCAAAGAGAGAAATTTAAGTACAATTTTCGAGTTCGAAGAGAGAGAAAATCAAAATTAAATCTGAAATTTGACTAATCTATGATTCAAAATTAAAATCTAATGATATATAGAGGGAGATCAGGAGGAAAACATAAATTCTAACCTGAAAATAGCGCTCAAAATGATCTAATTGATTGCCAGATCAAGGGCTCTTTATTCAGCGATTTCTAAGACAAGTTTTGACATTGAAGAAGCAATTTCTCCTTATTGCTTCCATGAAGTCTCAATTTCAAATACTCCTTGGATGCGGAAATTGATCTAGAAGAGGAGGAAAGCAAGAGATTCAAGGATTGAGATGTCTTAACAGTTAGATTTCTCGAAACACCCAATAATATATTTCTCATCGAAGAGAGAGAATTTATAATGTTTTGAAATTGGACGTGATCGTCGGATCAGCTCCTTTATGAGATCAATGGTGGCAATGGAATCCAAAGAGGTGAATCATTATGTTTACATCGCGACTGCCCGATCTTCATCAGAGCGTCAAGATCGTGCCACATGATCGTGTGAAGAGAAAGTGTCGCAAGATCTTGTCCCTCCTATCGTAAATTGACATTTCAGATTCTCATATGGCTCATCAAATCCTGACCCTTATAACTCCTCAAATGAATGACCAAGATTGATCCGTTGGATAAAATGAATCGTCGTCCACTTCGATGTAACCACTTATCCCCCTCACTTAAGTGGAAAAGAGGGGCTTAGATTAAATCGCATCTTTTTGCGAATGCTTCCCATTGTACCACCTTGCCTATGTAAAAATAATCAGAAAGATAGTCGAACATGACAAAAATAAATGCAATCGGACAGATATATAAATAGAATATATATAGTGAATTAGCAAAAATCCTTAATGAATGCTTAACCCACTAATTACACTCGCGCCCACAAGTGCACACACGCGCCCGCACATGCGCACACATGCACACGCGTTTTGCCACGTGGCATGTACATACGTTGCCATGGCGGCAAATAACTACTCTTGCCAAGTCAGTTACCAAGTCAATGCGCAATATAAAAGTGATGTTTTTTATTTTTCAAATATCCAAATAAATCCAAAATAAATTGAAAAAAGTTCAAAAATTTCAAAAATTTCAAAAAAATCCCATGCATAAGAATGATAACACGCAAAAGAATGGAATGTTTTATGGCTAAATTTGTATTAATAATCATACAATTTCCTGTGTAAATTATATGTTATCAATGATGGCGTTAGGATCGTGGTAGTGGCAATTTACAAACAACAATAGTTGTACATATCTCAAGAACAGGTTAAAGTGCAAGAGAAAAGAACATTATCTAGTGTAGGAGAAATGGCCATGGGTGGTAGTGCTGACATCATTAGATATTATACAAATTCAAAAGTATATTAACCATTTATTCACAAGTAGCACTATGCATATATTATAACTCGTAAAGAGAGATATAGAAAAATATCAAAGATAGAAAAAGGTGAAAAATGCCATTCACAGTTTTAGATTCATGTGTATATTCATCATGACATTCATAATGCAAAGGAAATGACTGTCTCAAGAAATTAGAAAAGGTGAAAATGCACTGCCCCTAATCTGCTTCACAGCTTTAGATCAACTAAAGACTAGTTCACTATCTCTCCCTGCACTTCCCCATTATGCTTAAAACCGATTAGGGTATTCTATTGCATTTTTTGCTTCACTAATAAACGAAGTTCACTGATGGCATCCCAACCTCCTTAATTTTGATAAAAAATTGTTGAATATAAAGAATTTCAATATTTAATGTAATTTCAAGATTATGAGGAGCACAATAGACACAACTAGAAATACCTAGCATTAAAAAGAATTTGTGTTCCATTTTTAAAACTATTTACACTTGGTTGAAATCCAAGCTCTAGGAATTCTATGTTGTGAGCGTTAGGGTCCTTTGCTCCTCGAGCTCAAATGCTGAGGTGGGGTAGCTCCACGAGAGACCTGCTGGAGTCCTGAAGGTGATCTTCGTGGGGTTATTGGGGTCCACGAAGAACTCTCCCAGAGGGAACCACATTAGGAGCTCGCGGGACTTGACTCCTGTCACCTGCTTTATCTTGCGATTCTCTAGAAAGCCCGTGACCTCGGTGCCAAAGCAAACAAGACGACCGGCCTTTCTGAAGGTGTAGTTGAGGGCCTTCTTCTGGCACACCCACAAGAAGCTTGTGTGGCGATTGATGCCCAGTTCTTCCTTTGAGATGATAATCCAGCCGTTCATCTCACAAATCATGGTGGAAGTGTTACTTGCATTTCCAAACGGTGAAGACTTAATCTCAACCCTTGGAATCAAGGAGTTATAACGGTGATCAGTGCGCCACGTGGATAAACTGTTACGACGGTTTCTGTACTTGTTTTCCATAAATAGATGTTTGATGTAATACCTGAGTAAGTGAGCGGTACTACGAAAACTATTGAGTGTGTTCTTGATGTGTTCTTGAATTGAATTGAGTTTTTAGTTTTTTCTGATTCTTGAGTGTCCAAAGCTCTCTCTAAATTCCGCTCTCAAATTTGTAGTATCGCCAACAAGTGGTATCAGAGCCTTGTTCAAAGCCATGGAGATGCTGAAGAGAGGAGGTTCATCAGGTTATGACTCAAGCACTGCAATTCAAGAAATCGTGTTGAGGATTCAAGCAATGATGGCTTCAATCTTCTCACTAACATCCATAAATTATCGTCTGTGGGCGATGAGAATGGAAGTGTACCTAGAAGCTCATGGATTATGGGAAGTAATCGCCGGAACCGAGATAAACCAAAAGAAAAATTGGCAAGCTCTCTCGGCGATCTTAAACTCTGTCTCAGAAATCCATAAGTTTCCAACTGGATGTCAAGAAAACTACGAAAGAGAATTGGGAGACAATTCAGATACTCCATATGGAGGTAGATCACGTCATACAATTGAAGATTCAATTGTTGCAACGAGAATTTGAGAATCTTGTGATGAAAAAAGATGAGAAGGTTAGTGACTTCTCTTCACGTTTCACCAAGATTATTTCTGAATTAAGAGATCTAGGAGAGCGATTAGAGGAAAAAGAAGTAGTGGCGAAAGCTCCTCCGATCAATGCCAGTTAAGTACGATTCGCTAAATATTTTTCTCTTGAATAATTCGGAAAGATGAGAGGTGTAAGCGTCAACGAAGTGATCGGATCTCTAAGAGTGCATGAACAGAAGCTTCAAGAAAGAGAATTGAAGGAAGAAGAGCAGGTTCTACTCGCTTGAGCTATCAATCAGTCAAAGAAAAATGATCGTGGATCATCCTCAAGAGGAAGAGGAAGAGGATCAAAGAGAGGGAGAGGAAGAGGTCGTGGACGCGGAAGATTCTTCAAGAATGACAAATATGAAGAAGAGAGATAACCATTTGATAAGTCAAAAATCAGATGTTACAATTGTCAGAAAATGGGTCATTTTGCTGACGAGTGTTATTCAGATACAAAGGAGAAAGGAAAATAGGAGAAAGGTTAATGTTACCAAGGAAACTAAAGAGGAATCGGCTTTAATGATGGTAGTGTCTAATGAATTTGGAGAATTGCTTTTATAGGGAACAAATGACTCATATGATGATCGTATGTGGTATCTTGATACGGGAGCTAGCAGTCATATGACAGGTAAGAAGTCTTTCTTCCATAAGATAGACGTGAATATAAAAGGAAGAGTGAAGTTCGGTGATGGATCTACGATTCCATACGAAGGCAAAGGTAATGACTCAGTTACCTTCAAAACAGGTGAAAGTTTTGATAATTCCGAATGTTCTCTACTTACTTGACCTAAAAACTAATATCCTCAGTCTTGGGAAATTAGATGATCAAGGTTGTAAAACTATCTTGAGCAGTGGCTTCCTCGCAATCCATGACAAAATTCAGCATATTACTTACTAAGACGAAGAAGACCTTTGGGAACATGTACAAACTGAAGATCAACATCAATGAACATTGAAATTTAATTGAAGGAGAAACAAGTGAAGGGTGGTTATGGCATAAGAGATTCTGCCATCAGAGCTTTCACACTCTACAAGACATGATAAGGGGAAATCTAGTCAAGGATTACCTCAATTCCAAAATCCTGATGAGATATGTGATCATTGCATCACAGGAAAACACTCACGAACTCCCTTCTCTACTTCAACTCACAGAGCTTCCAATGTCCTAGAATTAATCCATATGGACATTTGTGGACCAATCAACCCTCATACCTTAGGAGGAAAAAGATATTTATTCTTGATTATTGATGATTTCTCGAGATGCATGTGGATAGCTCTCCTCAAAGAGAAATCACAAGCTCTGGAGCAGTTCAAAAAATTCAAATCAATAGCTGAAGCAAAGAAAGAGGTGAAGATCAAAAGAATAAGAAGTGATCGAGGAGGGGAATTTACCTATGATGAATTCAAAAGCTTGTGTGATAAGAGTGGGATTAAGAAACAATTTATTACTCCATACACCCCACAGCATAATTGTGTGGTTGAGAGAAAAAATAGAACCATTATGGGTTTAGTGAGGAGTATGTTAAAAGAGAAACATCTTCCTCTGGAATTATGGGGAGAGGCAGTGAGTACATGTGTATATGTTCTAAATAGATCCTCAACAAAAGGGGTAAAAGGACATACACCTTATGCGAAGTGGAATGGAAGAAAACCGAATGTGAGTCATCTTAAGATATTCGGTTAAGTGGTATTTGTCAAAACCACTAGAAGACTCTCAAAACTTGAAGATAGAAGTAAGTGTATGGTGTTCACAGGTTATGAAGTAGGTTCAAAGGCCTACAGGTGCTTAGATCCCACCACACTAAGAATACACATCAGTAGAGATTTGATATTTGATGAGACTGAATCTTTCGAATTCAGTGAACAAGATAAATTTGAGAAAATTTTCATCGTGTCCTTCAAACATTCTTCATGTCACAGGACTAGAAGAAGGTAAAAGGGAACCAGCTGAAGGACCAAGAGAAGATTCAATGATCAACGAGTCAAGAGAAAGAGAACTCAGTCAATCAGAAGATTCTGAAGAAGAAGAGATAGTGAGGTATAGATCCATACAGTCAATTTATGACAAAACTGACCTCTTATGCAGTGAATTCAGTCTTCTCTTAGCCAAGGAACCTTCTTCTTTCTCTCTAGCTGCCAAACAAGAAGTGTGGAGAAGTGCAATGAAGGAAGAAATATCAGCAATACTAAGAAATAATACTTGGACTATGGTCAAGCCGAATAAAGACATTAGACCAATTGGAGTGAAATGGGTGTTTCGGGTAAAGAAGGACAGCATGGGAAAAAGTGGTGAGGTATAAAACAAGGTTGGTAGTAAAAGGATATGCTCAAAAAAACAAGGGAATAGACTATGATGAGGTTTTTTCACCTATTTCAAGAATAGAAGCCATCAGAATCTGAATCGCTATTGTTGCACAAGAAAAGTGGGAATCACATCATTTGGATGTTAAAACAGCTTTCTTGAATGGAGAAATCATGGAAGACATCTATATATCTCAACCTGAAGGCTTTCTTGATTAAAGGAAAGGAAGATCATACACTGAAATTGCAAAAAGCTCTGTATAGTTTGAAACAAGCACCGAGAGCTTTGAATTCAAAATTAAATGAAGTGTTTATACAAAAGGGTTTTGTGAGAAGCAAGAACGACTATGCAATGTATTATGAGAAGTGTTGCAAGAAAGACTCATAATTGGAGTGTATGTTGATGGCATGATCATCATAGGGCCGAACTCCTGCAAAATAAAGAAGTTCAAAGAAAATATGAAACAGGTTTTCAAAATGACAGATTTGGGAACACTTAGTTCTTACTTAGGAATTGAAATTAAGCATGAAGCATCTTACACTTGGCTTATTCAAAAGTCATATATCGAAACCATTCTTCATACATTCAATATGAGCAAATGCAATTCAGTATGAACTCTGATGGAAGCATGGTTGAAATTTGAGAAAGACGGAAGAGAAGAAGAGGAGAATCCATCTCAATTCATAAGCCTCATTTGGTAGCCTCAAGTATTTGGTACACACATGATCAAATATAACTCACAGTGTAAACTACTTGAGCAGATATATGAGCAAACCAAACTCGGAGCACATGAGTGCCAGTAAAGAGAATTTTAAGGTATATCCGATGAACATCTTCATTCGGGCTGAGATATGAGAGAGGAAAGAGAAGTTACTTAATTTAGGGATAGAGTGACAGTGATTTCGCAGGAGATAGTGATAATAAAAAGAGCACAACTGGCCAAATTTTTTTCTTAGGAAACTCTGCTATCACATGGAATACGGTGAAGCAAAATGTGGTTACGTTATCATCTTGTGAAGCTGAATATATTGCAGCATCATATGTATCTTGTCAAGGCATATGGATCATCCGATTTGTTGAAGAAATATTAAACATTAAGGTGAGACCATTGAACTCATGTGTAGACAACAAATCGGCTATTGCTCTGGGCAAGAATCCCTAGTTAGCAAGGTCAAAGCAAACACATTGAGACGAAATTCCATTTCATCCGAGACTGCGTTGAAAAAGGGTATGTGGACATCGAGTATGTGAATACGGAATTGCAGCTGGTAGATTCCTTTACAAAACCGTTAGGGACGCATCAAATTTGAAGAGATTCGAGAGAAATTGGGCGTCTCGATGATGAACTAGGCGTGGATTAAGGAAGAGTTTGTGAGATGATAATCCAGCTGTTCCTCTCACAAATAATGGTGGAAGCGTTACCTGCATTTCTAAATGGCAAAGACTTAAACTCAACTATTGGAATCAAGGAGTTATAATGGCGATTAGTGCGCCACATGGATAAACCATTACGACGGTTTCTTTACTTGTTTTATATAAATAGATGTTTGATATAATGTCCAAGTGAGTGAATGGTATTATGCAAACTATTGAGTGTGTTCTTGATGTGTTCTTGAATTGAATTGAGTTTTTAGTTTGTTCTGATTCTTGAGTGTCCAAAGCTCCCTCTAAATTCCGCTCTCAAATTCGTATTATCGCCAACACTTCCACATTCCCATCCATGGGGAGGAGCCCCCTGGGAAGGTCTAGCTCCTCCAAGAGATCGATCGACTTTTGACGGCATAGATCATCGCCGGTGTAGATCTCGGCAACCTCGTGATTGGCTTCGATGATGTTCTTGTGCGCCATGAGTGGAATAGAGGCTGGATTATGAAAAATTGGCTGTGCTTTCTTGGTTGGATGTGAAGACGAGGGAGATAAGGGAGGTCTCTTATAGGGTTTATTTTATCAAGGCATTGACTAGAGGCACCATCAATGCATGGCACTATAGTCTGGACACTACCTACTGGCATACAGATCCTCTAATGCAACGCGGTGCTTTTCTTGACTATTGAGAATAAGCGGCGGTAGACGTTGTCTCTTAGACAGATGAATCCAGTATGCTGTAATTCAGAGGACCGTCGCTCTCTCGGTTCCCAACATGTATGACTTTGCGCGGGTGTCTTAGCTAGCCAATTAATGAGCGTTTCATCATCAAATTGTCGCTTTAATTTCCCCTCACCTGATTCTCAAGCTTATTTCATTCACAGCAAGTAACTCTGAAAAAGTGTATAGACTTTATAGGGACCATTTCCATCATCTAAGGGAAAAGAGCATATTATTATAGCAGTGGACTGTCTAAATGGATTGAGGCAATACCGACAAGGACAAATGATCATTGAGTTGATAACAAAGTTCATTGTTAGCAACATATTTTTTTGATTTGGTTGTCCTAGGGCAATCATCAATGATGGTGGATCTCATTTCACCAACTCTCATTTCCGAGCTTTACTTTGTAAATATGGAGTTCACTAATAACATGCAATTTCATGCATTAATATCATATATTTATGCACTTTTTTTTAAAATCTAATCATAAATGAATGTTATCATGATTTAAAATGACAACTTTTCTTGTTTAAGAGAATATTCTTGATTTTTCATAAAGTATTAACATTTTATGAACATTTAGTGAGATTGATTTTATGAGCATTTAAATTATTAACATTTTGGATTTTTTGGAAGTTTTAGAAATTACAATTATTAAAATATTTTTTTATATCAAAAGAAAAGAAAAGAAAATATATTAAGAAAAAGGAGATAGATGTTCTCTATCTCTCTTTGTCTCTCTCTCTCCCTCCATAATTTCTCTCCTCTCTTATCATCTCTCTCATCTTCTCCTTCTTCCTCCTCTCTTTCCCTTATCCTCGTTCTTTCCTTCTCTCTCTCCTTGCATCTTCTTGTGACAGAAATTGTTTCCGTCGCGAGGAGAGGCGTGAGGAGAGCCTCTCCTCTCTTCCTTGCGCGAGATGGAGAAATCATTTCTCGCTCTCTTGCGACAGCTCTCCCTCTCTCTCTCTTTCTTCTCCTCTCCCCCTCTTCTCCTTCTCTCTCCCCTCTATAACTCTCCTGTTTTTCATCGCGAGGAGGCGCGAGGAGAAATTCCTCCTCCTCCTCTCTCTCTCTCCCTATTGCACCGCTTTTTGTGTCTCTCCTCCTCTCCTTCGCTTTCCTTGTCTTCCCTCCTCTCCTACGCATGTGCACTCGCGCTCGTGAGGGAGAGGAGAAGGAGCTTTCTCTACTTTTCCCTCTCTCTTCTCTTCCCCTGCGCACTCGTGTTGCGTAAGGAAGAGAGGGAGATTTCTTCTCCCGGTCGCCCTTCTCTCTCCCCTTTCTCAAGGAGTTTGGAAGCACTCGTTCGGTTCATTTCATCTTAGTTCTCATTTTCTTCCTTTCACCGTTCATCTCCCCTTTCTAAATGTAAAAAAATACCAAAAATATTTCTTGATTTCAATCTTGTAACCTTCCTCTCTGTGGATTCGACCTCGACTCAACACTATTCTAATTTAACAATCAGATTTGAAGAGTTCACTATAAATTTGTTTCATACGTAAATTTGCGCATTCAACGACCGTATTTTTACGGGTATCATTCACCATCGAGTTACAACCCCGTATCACCCCCAAGAAAATGGCCAAGTGGAAGTCAGCAATAGAGAAGTTAATAACATCTTGAAGAAAATAATTCAAACGGATAGAAGACATTGGGCATCAAAGCTACCGGATGCTCTATGGGTGACCGCACCGCATTAAGACACCCATTGGGATATCTCCATTTAGGCTCATCTATGGCAAACCTTGTCATCTTCTTGTCGAATTAGAACACAGGGCTTATTGGGCTATTAAAAAGCTCAATCTCTCTCTTGAGCAAGCTAGGAAAGAACGACTTCTACAACTTCAAGAGCTCCAAGAATTACGGAACGAGTCGTACCAAAATGTCGAGATTTATAAAGCCAAAAACGAGGCATTTAATGACAAGCATATTAATCGGAAAACATTTAATGTCCATGACAAGGTTTGGTTTTATAACTCTCGTCTTAAACTCTTTTCGGGGAAGTTGCGCTCTAAGTGGGATGGTCCATATGAGGTCCTTGAAGCATTTAAAAATGTATCAGTCTTACTTTTAGATCTGAAGACCAACAAATCCTTCATTGTGAATGGGCATAGATTGAAGCCATATATTGGTGAAGAAGGACCACCACCTCTACATGATCAAGAGCTGCAACTTCTCAAGACATCAGCCACTAGATAGTTTCTAGAGTGAGTTAATTCCAACTGAAGACGTAAAACTTCGTGCTTGTTGGGAGGCAACCCAACCTTATTTTTTTGCTTTTGCATTTACTTTTTACATCTCTTTGTTTTTGTATTTGCTTCTTGCTTTTATTTTTGCTTTGTATTTATTTTTGCTTCTACATTTGCTTTTATTTTTTGCTTTTGTTTTTCTATTCTTATTGCCTCCATATACGCTAAGAAAAGAGAGAACAACAAAAGAAGAACTTCATCCAAGAAGAACTTCAAGAATGAAGAGAAGAATGCAACCATTTCAAAATACTCGCTAAGTTATTCTTTTAGTCCCTTGGTATAATTTCATATTTATTTATTTTGCATGCCATGAACCATAACTGCCATTTATTTTCCATGAGCATGCTGATGTTTATTGAGGACAATAAAAGAAATGAGGTGTGGGGAGAGTTTTCTAGAAAACTCAAAAATTTCAATTTTTGCATTCCTTCATTCCATACTCTATGTATGATATTATTATAAACCATGCGAACAGAAAACATGATCTTTTCAAAACCACATGAAACATAAAATACATAGAGTATATAAACAACCTCAAATGCTTTAGTGAACCCATGGGAAGAGCAACCTTAAGTGTCATGTTAGGGAGGTTGTAGAGTCGATGGAACAATGGAGCTAGGTATTCCTTTGGGGAGCTATAAAGTCTAATATAAGAATCTACTCAAGCTCATAGTATGATTTTTTTCAAAAAATTATATACTTCTCATCCACTCATTGTCTTTTCTAAATCTTGAGTTAATTACTCTTTGCACGCACATCCTTTCACCCTCCATAGAAAGTTGTAGCTTGTATCATCCTTTTCTCTGCACTACTATTATTGACATAGTGAAGCTCCCTAATCCATAGAGATACCAAAACCTCTTCGGGGGAATAAGCTGCATGTCTACTAAGGACGACACATGGGTAGGATGAGCACCATTGAATGAGCTAGCGTGAATGTTGTTTCCAATAAGTTGCATGAAAAGCCTTAGAAAGATGTAATTCTACATCTTCTCACCTTTATTCACTCTTCATCATCTAATCCCATTTTCTTAAAAAGGCTTTCAGCAAGTTCAGAATTAGAATGAAAGAAAAAAAACAAAAGTAGAATTAGAATGGTAAGCTGCCTCCCATGTGTTTTAGCTGATTCTATTTTATAGCCATTAGATATGAAAAGGATGATGCTTGTTTTTACTTCTTGTGCCTTTACATTTGTTTCCATAGTGCAAGTGAGAATTGACAATTGACTTTGCTAAGGTGAATCATTTCCTTAATGTATTAATATCTTTATTAGTATGTAGAGCAAGAGGAATTCTTGGTTCATTCAGTGGATTAAAGTGTTCGCTAGAGGAATGCCTTGACCCTACAGTTTCTAGTGTACTACTTTCTTCTTGACATCATTTAAAGTAGAGGATTCATTTCAGATTCTATCAATGCTTAACCCATGATCTTCTGAGGTCACTTGTTAGTCTTATTACACATTCTTTATGTTTCCATTGCTAAGGGACTAGCAATGATTCAAGTTTTGGGGGGGGTGTAATAACATTCATATTTGACTCTTATTTTCATCATAATTAACTGTTATTAATGCATAATTTCGGTCTATGTGATGCATGTTATCGTCTTAAAATGAAACTTTCTTCAGTTTTAGGCCTAATCACTTAATTCCATATTTGTTATCAGTTGAGCATGTGTATGTGTTTTCAGTGTGTTTGATCAATAATTTTGGTTTTAAATATTTTTTGGATTCAAGTGAATGCATGAAGTTTAAGAAGAAGAAGAAGAAAAGAGTAAAGAGGGAATTACCTTAGTTGACTCTAAAAGTCAAATAAGAATTAATTCACTCATAATTCTATTTTCTATCTAATATTTTATTTCAGGGCATAGATTTAAAGAGGATCAAATTCTTGATCCAATGAAGAAAATTTCATTCAAAAAGAAGTTCTACAAATGAAGTTATAAATTTTTTAAGATTAAAAAAATTTTTCAGAACTTTTTATGATTTTTCAAGAATTTTTAGAGTTAAAAGCTTCATAAAAATGGGGTTTTATTAAACGGGGGACCCACGCAGAGTTGACGTGGAAGTGCGGAGCTGAAGTGGTGACGCGGACACGCGACATCACCACTTTGGCTTGCACGGACCCACGTGGGCGCCTACGTGGCGCGAAGGAGTAATACGGCTAATTTATTGGGCCTCCGAGTATAGTGAGCCCAAGAGAGTAAAGGGGGTCTTACTAGGCCTAGTGGGTGACGCAAACGGAATAGGAGCTTCTTCCTTTTATAGGCAACCAATTCGGAATTTTCTCTCATGTGGGACTAATGCATTCCTATGTATGCAGCGATGTGGCAGCTCGAGCGGTGTTAGATCAAAGCGCGCGAAAGAGCGCACATCGATATGGTGGATCTTGATCCACCAGATCACGATCAGATACACGTGAATAATTCAGAGCCATCGATCCCATTAGTGAAATCTAACGGCTGTGATTTACTCTCACACTCGGCGAATGACAAAGTGACACGCGGCCTCCTGAGGACACTTTGATGAATATCAAAAAGCAAAAATCAAGGAGGAAGTGGGCCCGCATCATGGGATCATGATCCACTTATCATGTGCGACATGGCATTATCGTGGACATTCAAGCGTTTGTTAGCGAAATCGGACGGCCCGGATTTATTGCGATGAAATCTTGAATAAATTCATGTTCTTTCTTATGAAAATGTAACTTTTGATTAAACGTGAAGAAATGAGGCATTTTTGGACGAAAATCTTGAGTTCTTCCTAATTCTCTTGCATTCTAGACTCAATCGGGCATGGATTGAGGCAAGTTAATCATAAATCATTGTGAGAAAACATTTGGAAATCACCCTTCGAACACCGAAATCACGACCAAGATGGAATTGGAGAAATTCTCAACAATCAAAGAAATTTGAGGCTCAATCTTGATGTCCATCGGGTTAGTATTGTGATTCTTGCAATTTATATAGTTTAGATTGGATTTCGATAAGTAATTAGAGTTTAGGAATAAAAAATTTTGTCATTTCGCCAAAAATTTCATCATAGATTTTTTCTAGTTTCCGAATAAGGATTTCTCCCTTATCTTAAGTCCAATTCATTAAAATTTAATTTCATTGGATTCCCTTTTCAATCAGCTTTCCGTGGATATGTGATCCGTGAATTTTCATCAAGATTTGACCCTTCAATTTGTCGTTTTACCAACTACTCTTCAAAATCAATATGAATTTGGGAGTTGACTTTTGAGGGCTATTACAACAAATATAGACAGTGAAATTTGATAATTTTTGTGTCTTTGGAATCCTCTGATCGTAATCTTTCTATGCATAGGTGATTTTTCAGATTTGGATATCATTTGATAAGTCAATTTAAGGATTTTGACCAAAACCTTTATTTTGGTAATTTTTCTGTCTATTGATTTTCAATAAATCATAGTAAATCCAATTGTTCTCTAAAAATCACAATCTATATATCAAAACTCTCATTTTTCTCTCTAGTTTCGGAAAATATAATTTTTTTGTAATATTTTCTCACCTTTTTCCTCTATGATTTTATAAAAAGTCAAAGTCTTGTCAAAGTCAATACTTTGACCTTGACTTTTGACTTTTCTTCTCCAAATATTTTTAAAAATTCTTAAAATATTATCTCTCATATATCAGTATTATTTTCATTGGTAATATATCATTTTCAATTCTTTAAAATGGTAATTAAACTTAAGTTTGACCAAATCAACTCTTTTGATAAAAGTCAACTGTGTTCGTTGTGATTTGACATGATCTAATCGTTGTACTTGATTTCTGATTTTTAAATCATCGTGAGTTGAGAATTATAATTTTTTTCACCAACAATTGTGTGTTTCAACGACTACACTAAATCGTTTCGTGAGACATCGAATTATCTGGAAAGAATAGTACTATCTAGTTCGGCTCATATGATGAGTATGGTTGATCATGTAGTTATTGGTGTAGAGACCCTAAGTATGGATAGTGGGTGTTCTTTGGAGAAAGAGTTCAACCAATTAATCCATATAAATTTCTAAATGATAATAATACCTATTTGTCAATTAGGTTAATTTATGTCATGGTTGTGTATGTGGTCCTTCAACTTGAGATACCAAAGACATCTTGTGAATGGATGATCGTATTTTGATTATGACTTACAAATCTCTATCCACAAGATCTCTAAAATATCATATATTAGATATCACATAAAGTCCTCTAATATAATTTTGTATTCAAGATAGGATCATCTACCCTCGGTAGTTGAGGAGATTGACTCAAGGAATGAGATGTGATGAAATCCTTGGCCAAGGCAGTGGAAATATTGAAGGAGTTCTTTATGATTTCCTGTGTGTATCAATATTCATTCTATATGTTCATGTGGATAATTAATTAAGATTTACCAATAGGTGTTATTGGGCCTATAGAGTTATAACTAGTGATATATATAGACCTATAGGGTCACAAACATAAACTCTATGGATATTAGTAGATATAGACATAATTATTAGGGTTTTTCATCTGAAAATCTATATATCGAATATCTATAAGTAGGGAGAGAATGACCACAACTCCGGGTGCCCATACAAGACTTATATGAGTTCTCTCATTTCTTCTCTTTCTCTCTTGGTGAAGAGCTTAGAAGGGGAGATTGATAACATGCAATCTATACATGTAATCATATGATTATTAATACAAATTAAGACATAACATATTCTATTCTTATGTATTTTATCATGTTTTGAGTTTATATCTATCATTCTATGAAAATTAAGTAATAATATCAAAATTTACTATTTTTAGGGATAATCATAAATATATAAAGAGAGATATTTGAGATTAGATTATTCCTATTTTTATATTTGAGATTATAATTGGGTTTTAATGTTAAATAATAAGAGAAAATATTTTGTATGCACTCATTTATTTTTCTAGCTTTATTTTACAAAATAAATTTATATTTTTGAAATAAAAATTTAATTTATGATCAAACAAGTTATAAATTTTCTACTTTATAAGGATTTTTATAGAATGTTTCTAAATTTTTTTTAATTCTTCTGAATTTTATTTTAATTTTATTTGGATTTTCATTAATTTATTTTGAGTTTAATTTTTATTTAAAAGAATAAAAAAAATTATTTTTGAAATTGACGTGGCAATTGACGCAACAAAGTGTGCTTACATGTCACCACGTGGTGCATGCATGCGTGTGCACGAGTGTGATTAGTGAGTTAAACATTTGTTTCAAGATATAAACTAACCCCCTAAGCATGCCCTACCTTTATACACAAATTTTCGCCATGATGTTTTTCATGTGAGACTATTTTTCTTTCTTTTTATGCGCATGCGACGTGGAGCAATGGGAAGCGTTCTATTCGCGAATTTAATCAAAGTCGTTAATCTCCACTTATGTCTGGCATTTGATTGAGTGAAGATTTATTTTGAAACAATTTAATCTGAGTCATTCATCTGAGGAGTTATAATGGCTGAGATTAAATACTCCCGATACACTCCTATGGACAGGTGGCTGCATCTCGAGCGCTCGATGAACATCAAACCACAGATGTTACATGACGCTTCTTCTTCATGTATGACAGGGTGAAATTTGAGCGTTCCATCTTCAATCAAAAAAAGCAAGACTTAATGGTGATGATTCACATTCAAGCATTTTATATGAGCTGTTGATTGAAAATGAAGAGGCAAATCAAATGGTCATGCCCCATTTTTGCAAAATATATATGCATGTTCTTTGACAATGTAAACAATTCTTGGATGTTATGAGCAATTGAAATGTTTAGAGATCTAAATCCTTGATTTTCTTGCTTTTCTCCTCTTCTAGACTGATTTCCACGTCCAAGGAGTGTTTGAAAGTGAGATTTCATTGAGAGAATTGGGAGAATCCGCCTCTTGAACACTCAATTTTTGTTTTTCAAAATATGGAATTAAAAGCCTTGATCTGGCGATGAATTGGATCATTTTGAGTGTGATTTCGGGCTACATTACATGTTTCCTCCCTAATCTTTCTTGCTAGAGTATTAGATTTCAATTTCAAATCATAGATTAGTCAAATTTCAATTACTCTTTTCTCTCTCTTCGCGATGAAATTGTCTACCTAGATTTCGCTCCTTGATTTCTCCTAATACTGATCCAAATCAAGCGATTTTTTATTCCATGGATTATTCTTAGAGTCTTGTTTCCAAATCTACTAAAATCCTTAATTTTTCACCTCAATTCTTCATTTGATATGATCAAATTTAAAGAACACCTAAAAAATTATAAATTTTTTCATTCATTTGACCCTTATTCATCATTATACTACTTGATTCTTGATTTAAACTTTAAATTGGAGAGTTTTGTAATTCTTTTGACATGCAATTCTGTGTTTTTGACAACCACATGAAGTCGTCTCATTAGAGATCCAACCATTCAGAGACTGTATGGATACTCCCAGAGGCAAGACAGTTGAATAGCTTATAGAACTCCCTCGAAGAAACCATGTAAGTATGTTTTCTCATACGTTGTAGATGATAAGATCATTTGTTCTCGGTGCCTCAATGTTTTGAATATCCGATTCAATCTATTCTGCTGCATTCAATGTTTTGATCAAATTTCGGAAGGCTTATAGACCTCAAAAGCGAACACATAATTCACTTAGTCATTGCATATGCTCATAGAATTTATTGCAAACATCACAAAAGAATGGCTATGAATAAATTTTATTTCAATGAACATAAATGAGATACATGGAAATGTGATTGGCTTATAGGTCACATAATATTCATAAAGTATAATACCATTAAGGGATTCATATGGATTAGTTCAATCAACTCTTTCTCCAAATATTACTCACTATATATCATTGGTACATTCACACATATGACAATAGGATCAACCATACTCATCATATGAGTCAGATCATATAGTGTTTTTTTTTCCAGATAGTTCGATATATTTCTTGAATATCCCACGAATAAGAATCTTTAAAATATATTTTTAAAGACTACCAATCACTATATTATGATCTCATCAAAATTGACAACATCATTGTGTATGTTGATAAAATTCATTGTAAATACCATGCAAGAATGAAAATAAATAAATTTTATTTCAATGAACATAAAAAGAAATACATAGAAATTGTCATTGGCTTATACGACACATAATATTCATCACTCCTATCATGAAGCTCATTCTAAATAGGATTTTTGTCTACACCCTTGATACAAATTGTTACCTATTATTATTTTTCTCTAATATACTTGATTTAAATTAGGGTTCTAAACTAGAGGGATTTTTTTATCATTTCCTTCTTGAGAACTATTGACATTAAAATTTAAAAATATATGATTAAGGAGAGTATGTGCATAAAAAATGCATAAGAGTCATAGAATCAACAAATTAATGCCAGCTTTCTTCAGCCTATAGTTTCATACACATAGATAAATTATATGTAAAACAATAAAAAAATTCTCATAAACCCCATAATGAAATTATAATGTAAAGGTTTTTTTTAAAATTATGATGCTTGAGAAACAAAACTATGCCCAAGGATATTGATTAACAACTAGAATCTGTTGCACAAAGTTTGTCAACTTTTTGGGCTCTCATGTCATATAAAATATAAATTATGCCTAAACACAATTTTTTATTTGATCAAACTAATTATTATGTCAAATTTTGATATTCTTTTTCAAAAGGAAAAATACCCCATAAATAACTTTGATTCAAGACTTTGAGCTCAATGAAAAATTTTGTTGGCTTTCACGAGCCTACTTCCATAGGAAAAAACTAGAAATTCTTTATGGGACCTAACATTTTTTCTTAGTTTTGAAAAGTTCTCCCAATGACTATTTAATATGTAATTAATCAAAGTTCTCCCAATGCCTAATCACAATCAAAGTTCTATAGTTTTGAAAATTATTATGTAAAAGAAATATATTCTCCCAATGACTTAGACTAATGACTAAGCACCTTACGAATGATTTTGTTTATCCACCTTCTTTCGTATAGATTGAAATAAAGATAAATAATATATATATATATATATATACATGATTTTTTTCTCACATTCCAATCAATCCACTTATAATATGAAAGTTCTATATTTATTTAAATTATTCAGCAAAGAAAATATACTCCGCCAACGAACTCGGTTAACAACTAAAGGCCCAACGAATGATTTTGTTTATCAACCTTTTTTAGTATAGTTTCCAACAAAGATAAATTATATAGATAAATGATTTTTTTTTCTCACACTCCACAATATCTAGTATAATATGAAAGTTCTACATTTTTGTAAAATATTATGCAAAATAAATGTACTCCACCAATGACCTTGAGTAATGACCAAACACCCTCATGAAAAATTTGGTTTTTTGACCTTGTTTAATATAATTATATAGGTAAATGAAAGTTCTATAATATGAAAGTTCTATGCTTTTGTAAATTATTCTCCATTATAAATACACTCTGAACAATGACCTTCATTGACAACTACAATTCATATGAACAATTTTTTATCAGCTTTATTGAGTTTATTTTTATATAATTTTATCTCACCATGATATGAAAGTTTTACATTTTTGGTAAATTATTCTGCTAAAAACACTTGCTCTCAAGAAGGCAGCTCCCATGAGTAGTATAAAGGAAGACCATTGGTCCAGCTCTGGGGGATCCTCCCCTCCTGAGCCTGTCTCACCCTTGTCTCTTCCTTTGCATGCCCTTTCTCTCTCCTCTCTTTGCGCGCCTCCGACGGGCAAGCTCCGTAATCCAATCTCGATCATTCTCGGTATCCCTCTCTCTTTAGCTCTACTATATTTCTGTCTCTCTCACTTCTTGATGTGGTTTTTGAATTGTTTTAGATGGATTGCTCTCCTCTGAAGTCGTCGGGGAGATATCTTTTCAGCCCCACCCTCCACTGGAACTCCAAGTTAGAAGAATACTTCATAAGCGCCTACGGAGCAGACCAATTTGCTAAAATCTCTAAAGCCCTCACGTAAACTCCATTTGTTTTTTTCTCTCTTCATTTTCTCTCTATAATTTAATGCTCTTACTGCAATGCCCACTAAAAGTCTTCATCAAAATTTGTCGTCTTTTTAGGCGTCCTTCTTCCTACTCTTGCATCCGGGTGAACTTTCTCAGGGCCACGGCCGAGGATATCATTAAAAAGCTCGCGTCTTTCTTGAATGAAATCAAATTCAGCGATGCTTCAATCGAAAAATGTCCTTTCCCCTGCCTAGACTATGTTATATTCGTCCAAGGTAGTGGGCCCCACTTGATGAACTACGCTGATATCTCTGATGCACCTCTGAAGGAGGTTATTGTCAGCCGAAAGTGTGCCGAAGCTGTTCTTCGAGGAGCACAGGTTAAATTACACTCAGTTAGAATCGTATTTATTTCTATATTATCTATATTTTTTATTGGCCAAATTTCATACGGATGTGACACTCATGTGGACTTCATATGAATATAATCTATTTGCAACTTACTGGATCAGGATTATGCCAATTTTATGATTATACATCTAAATAAAATAAGAAAAGTCATTTACTCTGGCAGGTATTTGTGCCTGGTGTTTTGGCATGTAGTTCTCATGTTGAAAAAGGCGATGTTGTTGCTGTTTCAGTTGCCATAGAACAGCAAAAAGCTTGATGGTGAATGGGTGTGTTGGTTTGACTCGTGGCACCGTCTTACAGGGCCTGGAATCTGGTACTATTATGATTTTTATATTTATTAGACGACATTTGATCCTTCTGGTTACTAATGTTAGTAATTTCCTCCTTTATGAAATACAGATTTATTGATAAATGGGAATAACACTAGTATTCAACTTTCTTGTTTATAATTTTTGCTTCCTGCTCCATCAGTAGCCCGACCATCATTATGATCAGATCATGAACATCACAGTCATCATCTTTTCTGTTGATTCATTCTTGTCATTCTCATTGATATCTTTTACAGTTTTTGCATCCACCAACACCAGTCCCATCCTCATGTTATGATGAAATCATCTTGTACACACTATTGTCGTCATCATCCTCATTGTCGTCATCATTGGAATGTTCATCATGATTGTGATCACCAGCACCAAGGGTACAGCCAACAACCTCATAATTGTCAACCAAAATAACAACAGCATCACTGTCATTGATTCTATCTCAACATCATTAGTGTCATCTCTTCACCTCTCCTATTATTTATAAAACTTGTGACATCTTGTTATAGCTTGTGCGTTGACTCCTCATTTCCACATTAAATTTATTTTATCCTGATAGCGTTTTATGCTTATTCATTCCAGATCCTCAGTATCATGAAAGAAAAGGTTTATGTATTGGACTTGGTGTAGCAATGATGTCAAGGGCCGGAATCTTCCGTGCTTCTGGAGGAATTGCTGTTGAAATGTCTCGGCGTATCTACACTCTTCCTTCTTTCCACAGTAATCTACCAAAAAATACTAAATTTTCTGTTCTTTATATTCTTCAGCCTTGTCTATGCATTTCATTTTGATAGATGTTTTGGAGGGAGAAATTTTTCTTCAAAATCTGCCCAGCATCGTCACTGCTCATGCCCTTGGTAGGATTTCATTTGTTAGTTTCTAATTTTAATTTCCTCCGTTACATGATTCATGAACTTCTTTGAAACATCAATTTCTTACATTGGCATTATGATGTCCTTAAATGTGCTGCAAGTGCTAGAATAATAGGAATTGATCAGTCAAACTGATTCAAAAGTTATATTGCCCAATCTTTTATGTATATCATGTGCAAAATTCATCTCCACTCCCCCCAAACATAAAATACTGACCTTGTTTTCATGAACTTCTAATTTTTTCCCTTGAGCTTATCTTTTTAATGTGATCAATTGTCTATATTGAATGTAGCTACGAGTATGAGTTGTCCTCCAATTATTGCATGCTTAATCAAGTATGAGAAATTGATCGAACATATGATTGCCAAACTGTCCCTAAAGGAATCTATGAGAGAGAGAAAAAAAGGGAGAGAAGGAGGGGGAGAGAGAGACACACAGATAGGTTGTCTCCTCTGCCTTCTTGCTCTCTGTCTCTTAACATTTGGTTGAAAGTGGTTGGATATTGCTCAAACTCCGGCCTACCTCAACTTAATCTTCTATTGTTGATTGCTGGGTTTGACCACCACCCTCCCCCCCTCTGGGAACACATTTAAATTCATATTGATTTATGATTTTTAGGTCAAGAGATCAATATCAAATACCCACTTAGTTATGTAACAGATGAAATATTGGGTGATGCCTCATTTGTTGGATCTGAATCATAAAGGGTACATTCTGGTATGATCCTCAATCGGAGTCAACTCTAGAACATAGCCTTTTTAGAGGTGGTTGTAAGAGTATTCTTGTCATATGCTGGTCTTCATCTTATGCCAATCAGTACGACATCTTTTCACTCTAAATGTAAGGGTAGGTGACCTAAAAGTTGGTATTTGAGGCACTTTTCACCACCACAGCCATTGGCATCTTTGCCCCAGTGACGTCTGCTCTTCGCCGAGAACTTGGAAAAACCAGCAGAATGTGACAAGAATTGCATCAAACCAAAGAGGAGAGATGAGAAGAGAATTTCAAAACACAGGTCACCCATCATGGGCATGGCAGGTTACCCCAGAAAGATCTGAGTGGGCCATCCTAACAGCCTTCATGCTCCACGTTGAAGACAAGATGGCTTTTAGAGAGAGTGTTGATGGACCCCTCCCCTGCAAGTCTTATGAGCTGATCCATCTTACATAGTGGAGCCTTTGAATACTCGCCTGGACATCTGGAACAGGGGAAGAAAATAAGATATGATGAACCCTGAGGCCTGCAGAACAAAGAGAAGAAGAGTTGAGGAACTTCTCGAAGTGTGTACCTGATATCCCCACATCCCCATTATATCTTATAGTATTTGACGTAATGATTGGTGTCCTAACAGCTGGTGCAAGACTCAAGTTTCTATGTTTACATTCTGGAACGCCTCTTTGTTCTTGCTGCAGTTGTGTCATATTTGTGGTTAATATGAAATTCTTTGGTCATCCTCAAAATTTTGAATTGTTTGCAATTCAGAAATTGGTCGCTCAATTGTGGTCATCATTGTAAACAGTAGCCAGATGAAAAAGATGTCCTCTTCATCGACCCATTTAGCGCGTACACTGTCTTGCCTCATAAGCCAGTTCTTTGTGTAGCGGTGACTAATGTTCAATTTCATCCGCGGGCCAACCAATTTCTTTGAGTATTCTAGATCTACTCTTTGTTCTTGAAGTAGTTCTATTGTCTTTGGTTAAATCTGTCAGAAGATTGGGGTTCTTTGGTCATTGTCTGTATGTATATGTAACTGTTGTAATTAGCCATTATGTAGTAATCCTATATATAGAGGGCATCTACAATGAGTAGAATATTGGTTCTTCTTTTCTCTCGTGTTTATCTCTTCTCTCTGTCTGATTAATCTAACCCTCAGAAAGTAAAGAGAGAGAGATCTGATTCTAACAAAATCTACAATTCCTTAGTTGTCCTTCAGCACTGAATGCAGACAAATATTTCGTCCCACAGATTTTAATCATTCTCAATTCACTAATCTTTCTGTCAATTCTGGCATCATTGGATCTAGCAACCAGGAGAAAATTATGTTCTATTCATCAACTCATTTCATGTATACTCTTTTCATCTAATGATCATAAAGTTCACTTTGATTGTGATGTTTGTTTGACAAACTGCAGTCACGACTATAGGTTTCTACCTGTTATTACCCCATTTGCATATATACAGCAACCACAGGTCTCTGCTCAAGTTCCTAGGCTGTGAGGCCTTAATTTTGAAAGTATAATAATCCCGAGCCTATTAATTAAGGCTCAGGCTGAAAGGTGGGGTGTATAGGGAGATATCACCAGACTAGGAGAGTGAGGGAGAACCTCTTGCATTGATGCTCCCAATGTCCCTTTCTTGATTCTTGTTTTCTATAACAAAATTCTTGAAAGGAGGTTGATCATTCTGATTTCCAAGATATTGTCTCTACCACTATCACTGAAGATGCTTCTGGTGATGATTGTTCAGAGATGAATGAATACTGGCTTACCTGGGCCAGAAAATGCAATATTCTGAGAAACAAAAGATGACTCCTCTACTTTTTATCCAGTTGCATGCTTGCAGCGGTAATTAATCCACTCCTTTTCACGGTTCGAAGAAACCTGGTGAACAATCCACAGAAATGGCTGATTCATACAAACAATTGCCTTTGTTTTTCCTTTAGGTTTCCTTTGAAACTAAGTGACTGATCCATGCAGCGAGAAAGATCTTGGCAGTCTCTCATCCATTGAGAAGCTCCAAGAGACAGTTTGAACACAAAGAAGAAAGAAAAGAACAGAAGGGAATGATCCCACATATAGATCATGTGCTCTGCTATCAAGTTGGAGTAGGAAGCTCAAGTTCCCGGTTTTTAAGGATGTGCCGTAAACGCAAGAAGAGAGTTATCCAGAGTTAAAGC
Organism: Lemna minuta; assembly: GCA_024174645.1. Classification (NCBI taxonomy): domain Eukaryota; kingdom Viridiplantae; phylum Streptophyta; class Magnoliopsida; order Alismatales; family Araceae; genus Lemna; species Lemna minuta. The sequence continues at coordinate 769,239 of CM044105.1, forward strand.
TTACTCCTCTTTTACAGTATGTCCATTAAAAGCCTTCATTGGACCCCCATATCAGACCTGATATGCCAAACGGCTATATACAACAGACTTATCCCATCGAATAATAAATGCCAATAAACACAATAAATATACATGATCTTCTAACAGTCTTCGTTGAGAATGTTAGGTTATTAGATGATAATGCCCTCAAAACTGTCCTCTAATGAGGGCTATTAATGAAATTTTGTGATATATGTTGTTAATTAAGTAATTATTTGTTTGGTGATTGTATAATTTTCTAGATCCTCGTGAAGGAGAGCGCATATTAGACATGTGTGCCGCCCCAGGGGGGAAAACTACTGCAATTGCAACACTGATGAGAGATAAAGGGGAAATAATTGCTTTAGATAGATCCCACAATAAGGTATTTCTGTTAGATTTTATCTTTATGCCTGTAACCATCAACAGTCAATTGCTGTGTTTGTTAGACTTTATTTTTACACAAGTCCCGCAGACTGACAGTTCTTGTGTTCATGCATTAACCAGATCTAACAGCCCTTATAAATCTGGGATATTTCCCTAAAGGTCCGGTTGATTTCATCTTCATGTCTCTACCCATATACTGTCTGTTGCTGCGTTCATGCTCTCGACTTGTACAACATTATCTTGATAGTTGGCTTTGATGTTGTGTGATGTATCTTTGCATATGTAACAGCGAATTATCAGTACTAGCAATCATGACCTTGTGAACTCTGAAATACCCAGAAATATGATTACTTTCCTGATAGAATTGTTTTTTTTTATGTCATCATTTATAGACATTCTGTTATTTTGTTTATGCTCTTATGTGGTCGAACATTCCCCAATTTATCTTTAATATTTCCCGTATCTGTTAGACTTGTTTTTGCATTTGTACCCACGGTCTGTGTCCTCATCAGATCGGACTTGCCTGAGTATCTTATTATTTCCCTTTTTGGTCTGTTAGATTTTTTATCTTTCTCTGCATCTGTTGACTGTCAGTAATTGTGTTTATATACCGATAAGATTTAACATGCTTGGAATTATCTTCATCTTCCCCTTTTTGTATGTATCCATAGACTTCAGACATTGTGTTTATGCCTCAATGAGGTCCTACAGATAAATCAATTTGATTAATAAATCTATTAGCACTGAATCCGCAGGGTTAGTTTATAAACCAGTCATCGTGATACCAGTTTTGAGGAGTTTCCATTGTAACAGAGGCCATTGATAACCTAGGTTTTCCATTATTTGTCTTTGGCATTCACTTGACTTTTTTTTGGGGAAAAACTTCACTTAAATGTTTTATGGTCGAGGATAAATATAGACTTGACCAGAAAAGTTTTACCATGTTCAGGTTATGGCCATTGAGGAGTTGAGTAAAGAGATGGGTTTGACCTGCATTAAGGCTTATAAACTTGATGCTCTTAGATCAGTCAAGATAAAGGAAGAAGATATTGAAGTTGATGCTCTGGCACACTCTGTTCATGAAATCTCGTGCAATAATGCCAGAGATACAAGGACAACTGGTAGTTTGAGAAATCTTTATGTATTTAAATCTTTTTGAGAAAACCTAAATTTTGAAATGCTTCGATTCTTTCCTGCTGAAGAAAGTTTGAGTTTTTGGTGTCTTACTTTTTCTCCTTATCTCTAGCTACTTCTCTCTAATCTCCCAGAAACTAGTCTGACGACTGGAAATAAAGCAAAAAATGGTCCCAGAAAATCTTCTTCCCTGTGTCCTTTCTGTCCTTATTACTCATCTTATCTCCAGTGTTAAACCAAGCTCCTCACTCTTGCCATGCAGAAGCTCCAAATATGAATTGCTTCCTTGTTATCAGCATTCCTGATAACTCTTACTCCTTTCTTGTTTTGGCCTGCCTTGCTCTCTAGTTTCTTTCTCTAGATCTGGTTGATTACTCCCATGGGAAAAACCTAGCTTATTAGTTTGTCGTGAAACATAACAAATTCTCTCCCGCTGCTGACAGTTGGGAGTTCTTAAAATCTCACTTTCACTCTCCAAATCTGGTGTCTTATCCTCTCATGAAAACTGAGCTTCTTACCCTTGGGAACATCGAGGTCAATTAATCACTACTTTCATATTACTGTTCTTTGTACCTTACTACCTTTTTGTGAACTTTCTCTATATTTTCTCTAGTTTATCTATCTAAGTGCGGTAAATTATCCCACAAACATTCTGAGCTCCTTGCTCTGGGATAATCTGCAGCTCATATCAATGTTTCTCAGTCTCACTACCCTCTTGTCTGTTTTCTCTCTATTTCTCGCTTTTTTCCCACTGAGCAGCTTTCTCTCAAGCAACAAATTGCTACCTTTGTATCAAAGTTGTTGACAAATCTTACTCCTTTCTTGATCAATTTCTGTATTTCCTTCAAGATTCAGTAGAGTGCGCCATAAATAGGCTTTCAAGATTCCCTTACAGATGGTTAAAACCCCGTTAACTAACTAATTTTACTAAGGATTCTCCTTCCAACACTCTTTGTAATTCTTGAAATAGTTATTCCCTTCTTGGGATCTCCCTCTCCCCACGTCACTTTACTCTCTACTAACTCTAATTCTTGCATGTGACCCTCAAAGACAAATCGATTCTCTTTGATTGCAAAGGATGAACTAGCACATTCATATCAGAGTTCTTGATAAACCCTATTCCCTTCTCTGTTGTGATCTCTCTCCCTCTATAGTTTCTGCTTTCTCTCTATATATCTGGTATATCATTCTCCATAACAACGCGGCTCCTCACTCTTGAAAGACAAATTACCACCTGCCTTTCCAAGTTCTTGACAAACCTTGCTCCCTTAATCTCTCTGTCAATATTTGTTTCTTTTATCCTTCTCTCTAAATTGGGTTCTTATCCCCAGAGATAAATGGAGTTTCTAACTCCGGGAAAACAAAAAACGGCCGAGGAAAGAGCAATGGCATTGGAGGGAGAGTCGAATCTTCAAAGGGTTTTCCTCCGAATTACTTTGATCGTGTCCTCCTTGATGCTCCTTGCTCTGCTCTTGGACTGCGCCCCCGTCTTTTTTCTGGAGAGGTAAAAAATAATAATCCTTTTAAATCGTACATCTTTTGGTTATGAAAATCCTGATCTTTACTATTGCGAAGCATTCCATTATTTACTTTCTTTGCTTTTCAAGTTCTTCATTGCATACTTCAATTTTATCAGCACTTTTAAAGTTCTTGATTGAAAAATATGCCCCACTTCATGAGCTTCACCGGTAAAATGCGGATTTGATGAACTATATTTTACACCGAAATTATAACTCGGATAATCCATGGAATGAAATAGTTGGTTATTTAATTCGTAGGGTTGATGTGATTCTCTATTTCCATTTCAGGAAACGATGGAGTCCCTGAGGAACCATGCAAAGTATCAGAAAAAAATGTTAGAACAGGCGGTGCAACTCGTTCGCCCTGGTGGAGTTTTGGTTTATTCGACGTGAGTATACATATTTTCTCTCTCTAGAAATATATGGTTACATTAGGTGGATTCCAATGCACAGGTCTCTCTCCCCTAAGCTAGTGGGGTGAAATTTGCTGCTCAGAAGTTGAGTTTATATCTGCCGATCTCTCTCTGTAGATCATCTGGCTGAACTCTAGCTTTTACAGCAGCAGTATACCCCCTTCCCTCTCTCTCTCTCTCTGAAATTTCAAATTGATTAATAGTGATTGAGTTTTGATATTGAGAACTGAGATCGATCCAATCGATGATCACGATAGTCAAATTTCCTCTGTCAATCACATTGAATCAATCGGAACACCGCTTTTAGTTTAATTTTGAGCGCTGTGATCAAATTGAACAATTGCTGCGATTCTTGATCATTACCGGGCAAATGCACTGCCAGGGTACATCTTGATCGCCGACCCAATCCAGATTGTCGAATGTAATCGCTTCGGAGCTGCTTCATTCTCTCCCTCTCTCTAAATTTCCTGCATGGTTTCTTTATCTTGGGCATTTCAATCACGTGCATTCGTATATCTCTCTGAATATCGGGTTTTTCAAAGTAGATTTTCTTGGATTGCGCTTCTTTCCCTCTATACTTGGGTTGCTCTGCGTCATGGTTTAATCCACAGGTCTAATGTCTGCGTAAATCTCTCTGGTTTGGTCAGATGGAATCATAGTTTATTTTATGTATCTGCTCTCCTCCTCTCTCTCTATATATATCTATATATCTCTCTCCCTCTATCTCTATCTATATATCTATCTCTCTCTCTATCTCTATCTATATATATATATATATCTCTCTCTCTCTATCTATATATCTATCTCTCTCTATCTCTCCATCTACGTAGCTCTCTCTCTATCTATATATCTATCTCTCTCTATCTCTCCATCTACATAGCTCTCTCTCTATCTATATATCTATCTCTCTATCTACATCTCTCTCTCTCTCGCTCTCTATCTATATATCTATCTCTCTCTCTATATCCCTCTATCTAGATCTCTATCTACATCTCTCTCTCTCGCTCTCTATCTATACATCTATCTCTCTTTCTATATCCCTCTATCTAGATCTCTCTCTCTCTCTCTTATGTGGATGAGCGGAATCATCGTTGCAAGCAGTGAATTCCAATCTGCATAGATATCTCTCTCTCTGTGTCAAGTGCATTTTACTCTTTGAATCTTTTTTTCAGGTGCACGATAAATCCAGGAGAAAATGAAGCTTTCGTCCGTCACGCCCTTGACAAATACAACTTCCTTTCCCTGGCTCCACAGGTCAACGACTCTTCATCTTTTCTATTTCCAATGTTCTCCACATATATAATTTTTAATAAAGAAGTAAATAAATAATTATAACTTCAATTAAATATTTCTAATCAGTAATTGCTTTGATAATATTCAGAATTTTTTTCTCTCAATCGATCTATGAATTTTTTTTCTTTTCCAGCATCCGAAAATTGGAGGGTCCGGGTCTCGTCGGAGGTTGTGAGCTCTTCAATGGAGAATTCACCGAGTGCGTTTCTCCCCTTTCTCTTTTTTTTGTTATCATTCCGTTTCCCTTTTAATTTTAGCTGATTCAATCCATCAGCAATCAGCTAAAATTCACCGTAATTTCCCGATTCGATCCGGAATGATAACAATTGCCGAAGATTGATCTTCACAGAGATTGATTTTGTTGCAGGAAATGGCTAACAGAAGAGGAAGCAGATCTCGTCCAGAGATTTGATCCGTCGTCTTCCATTGACACGATTGGCTTCTTCATAGCAAAATTCCTCGTTGGGAAGGAAAGATGCCTGAATCTCATCCGTTGAAAGAGAATCCTGTTGAAATTTTCGATCCAGAATGAGTTAAAACTCTGATCCACTTTTTAGAACTTAAACAAATCGGAGGAATTACTTGGACGGAAGGAGTCCAGGGTCCACTTTCTTTCCTCGACGTGTTCATGAAACTTAAGATAGCGGAGAACTTACGCAAAGATCAGATGCCTGAATCAGATCTGTTGATCCCGACATCTCATGTCGCCAAATTTATCTTGATAATCAAGAACGCGATGGAGCTAGAAGGGAAACTAGGATAATCTGAGTTTGTACTGGAAATTTCAAGTGGATTCTGGGTCAAACGCTGCCTCATATCAGATTTCAACAGCAACAGATCAGATTCAGGCGTTTTATCTTCGAAAGAAACTTTGATTATGACTCAAGAAATAAGAAAATCTCCGGGCCGTTATCACAGTTCCTCCGGATAATTTCCTCTTTTCCTTGATCGTGTTCGTAAAATCTAATTGAAATGGAGAAATTTCAATTGAATTCTGGACCAGACGTAGCCGCAGAGACACAAGATTTCAGTATCAACAGATCAGATTCAGGCGTCTTATCTTCTGAAGGAACTTCGATCATAGCTCATAACTAAGATAACCGCGGATCTATGATCAGAGAATCGCAGGTTTCCTTCTTTCCTCCATCCTGTAAGAATACTAAAGAAGGAATCAGAGAATCTCTTAGTCATCGTAATTAAAACCTTCCATGGAGCAAACTTCCTCCCGAAGAAACGACTCCCCAATCTGATTGGAAGCACAGATCGACCAATCATCACATCCGAAATACATAACCGCGCCTGGAATAAACCCCGCGGACAAGAAATCCACCGCCAGATCCACGATCTTCGCCTTCGGAGGCGCAGTATAAACATAGAAATCGCTCTCAGGCCTCGAAATCGCTCTTCTGAGCAGGTCTATTAGTTTCTGAATAATCTCCCAACGGCCGAATTTCGCTTCGAGGACGTAGTGATCGGGAAAAACGACTCGTATAATCGTCCAGGGAGCGGCTGCGCGTTCGCGATTCTCGAAGTGCGAAGATTCCAACGCCATCGAGGTTTTATAGACTCGGACTTTGCGTCCGAGGGAGGAGACGAGTGTTGGTACTATAGATGGCGATCGGTCTTCGTCGGAGAGTTTTCTCCTCTTTGGCGGAATGCCTACCGCCATCGATGAGAGAGAGATGGAGAAAGAGAGGTGTCGTAGAGGGAATCAGACTTATTTATATAGAGGAAGAGAGAGAAACTATCAAGTTCCGTTCAAGTTTCCTCTAATGCAGCTGGGCCGGAGCCTCAAAGATTTCAAATGGGCCGAAATCTTTCCGGGTGCTAAAGAGAGGAGGAGAGAGCAACTTTTAACTTCTAGCTAGGGATCTCCAAAACCGAACCAGACACCTAAAAACCGATCCAAACAGACACGGGCGGTGGCCAAAAATTAGTAAAACCGAAGGTTTTGGTTCGGTGTCGGTTTTCGCTTCCGGTGAAACCGAAAAATTTCTCTTTTTTGGGAGGGCGATCTGCATGGCGGAGGATAAAGAAAAGAAGAGTTTCCGTAGGTAACACAGTGGGGGGATAAAAAAATTTGTCCTTCTTCCTCCCCGCGAGGGAGGGAGGGAGGGAGGGAGGGAAGGCGGGCGGGCAGGAGAGAGGGAGGGCGGGAGAGAGGGAAGGAGAGATGGAGGGCGGGAGAGAGAGAGAGTGATGGAGGGCGGGAGAGAGGGAAGGAGAGATGGAGGGCGGGAGAGGGGGAGGAGGGAGGAAGGGAGGGAGGGAGGGAGGGCGGGAAAGAGAGCGAGGGAGGGAGAGAGAGGGAGGAAGGGAGGAAGGGAGAGAGAGGGAGGGAGGGAGGGAGTGAGAGAGAGAGAGGGAGGGAGTGAGAGAGAGAGGGAGGGAGGGCGGGAGAGAGAGATGATTATCTAAAACTATTTTGTTTATATTATTTCTTTAAATATTTTTAATAGTTGAAATTTATCTATTTAAGACCTTTATCTTAAATTCTTGATGTATTGTATTTTTTGGTAAGAAGTGTTAATCTATTATCATTCGCTTGTGAAACATAGATTTATATATTTACGATTTATGGAGTGATAAAAACCTTATACATTTTAGTTTCAGTTCAAATGGCATATCACCGAAAGTATAGGTTTAACCGAACCGACACTGAAAAATACCGTCACCGATACCAAAGTTAGGTATAGGTTTAGGTTCTCATAAAAAACCGGTACGGACACCGGAACCGGAGAACCCTACTTCTAGCGTATATTTTTATTGGGCTTCAAGCTTTGGGCTTCAAATCTTCACCGAATTCATATAAAGCGGTAAAAGACCGAACACTTGATAGTATTTGGCTGTGCCACTTCGAGGTAACATTCCAATGGGCCGGAAGCTTTCTAATGGGCCTGAAGCTTTCTAATGGGCCGGAAGCTCCCCATATTCATTTTCGTTGCGCGGGAGGGAAGTCTGAATATTATAAGTATTTATAATATTCATGTGATGACGTGGACAACAGAGGACATCACTCCAAATTGATTCTCTTGAAAATGAAAGATTCGCAAATTAGCATTCCCAATTTTTCTGCCTATTTTTGAAATTAGATAGAGAAACGTGATTTTTCTTAAAATTCCGGGATTTTCTGAAATCATTTTCAGAAATTTATCAAATTGATTTCCCGAAGTTTTCCGATTATTTGCCTTAAAAAAGTGGGGCCCACTGCTATCCGTTTCGGATTGTCAGGGGGCCCACTGCGTTCTCCGCCGTCTCCGCGAGATCCGGGATTTAGATTGCGTTCGTGATCGTCTCGAGATTGGGCGGGCCAGATCTCCTCAGGCGCCCTTCTAAAATTTGTTAATCGCAAAAATATCCTCGATTTCGAAAATTTACTCGAAGCTCTGCTACGCACTCCAGAAAGGCAGAAACTCCGTCCTCTGAGGGTTCTTTTCAAAACAGAACAAAAACTTATAAATGCAATAATTTTAAAGAAATTTTTCAAAAATGATGGACCATTTTTTGTTTATCTTGGGTTTTCGGAGCAATTAAAAGAAGTTTTCGTACTGTTTCGTCATCTCTAGTTTATTATTGGATTTTAATTGAGATATTTCCTATATCACTTATAATAAATTATTTATCGATACCATACAAATATCTGGAAATCTATTAACGTTAAGAAGGGTAGAAAAGCAAAAGTAGTGGTCATTTTAACGAAAACGGATGAAAGAGGGGGTAAAGCGTAATTCTGTCTACTTCCTTCATGTTGGTAGGTCGTGGTAGTTGTTAGGAAGCAGATCGAGCGAGCGAGAGGAGAGAGAAAAGGGGGAAGGATGAGAGAGGAAGGAAAGCAAAGCTCCCACCAGCATAATCCGGATCCCTCGGCGCCTAATCCGCTGCACTATGGAACTTTCCGTGGCGTGCAGAGCTATGCTCCTTCCTCGCAGCCGGCTATCGGATTTCCGCAGCCAGCCCCGCCCCCGGGAACGATCTCTTCTTCTTCTGGTCCTGGTTTCTATGCTCATGGATATCAGGCTGTTGCAGGTGAGCCTATCTAAATATATATATAGAATTTTTGAATGAATTTCGATTTTCGACTTCTTCGCCACTTGTTTCGATCGGAAGATTGATTATCTATCCTAAGTGAATAATTCAATTTATTTGAGAAATTTTCTTTATGTTTAATTTTGAGATGATTTATATGATAATTTTTTAGTGGCTCGTTCAGTTTATATTAGAGATTTTTCTTTATATATAGGTATGAGATGAACTTCAACGTTCAAACTCTTGATCACGACAATGATTTTGATGAGGATATCGAGAATCTGGTTTATATGATTATCCTGTAACGATTAATTCAGTTCATTATAGAATTTTTCTTTATACTTCAGTTTGATATGGGTCTTGATTTCAAATTATTGGTATTTTATTTTGATAGGAATATCAAGTATCTGATTCATATAGTTCTTCTAGATTGACTTATTCAGTTTATTCGGATGCTTGATCTATTCAGTTTATCTAGATACTCGATCTAGTGACTAATTTAGTTTATTTTTTCTTACTATTTGTGTTTGAGATGAGCTTAGATCTTGAATTCTTGATCTTTTGCTTTGGTCAGAATACGTAGTATCTTATTTGAATGAATCTTCTGAAGTGAATAATTGATTTTATCGTCTATTATTTCTATAGATTTTAGTTGAAGTTTCGATTTCAAACTGTAATTCTTTTGCTGTGATCTGAATATTATGGATCGGGGTTATACGATTCTTCTATTGTGACTAATTCAGTTGATCTATATACACGATCTGTAATGATTTCGTCTTGTGAGATGTATTTGCTCGCTCAATTATTAATTTATCTTCGTGATGTGAGATCCATCAGGTATAGTTCACTGTACATTGACTCTGGACCAAGATCACATATAGTTGGATTACAAATAAAAATCCTGGAACTTCCTTTTTCTAGTTACTCAATCTGTGATGATTTATTTTTTTAATATCTATGTGCTCGTTGGAATTTTATTTCTTCATCTTCCTAGTCCGAGTTGCATCAGGGATCATTCATAATATGTTAATTACAATCCGAGATAGGGTATAGCCAGTTCACAAATAAAGATCCATATTCAATTAATCCAGTTAACTTATCTTCCTGTTACAAGGTGCATGGTGGATCATAAATAACCCATTCACTACTATCCAAGATTGCACATGGTTGGATTGCAAATACATAGCCTGAAATATCTGTTTATCCAGTAGTTACTTGGTCTTCTATGATTTCTTTTTAACAGACTTTTGTGTTTGTTGGATTTTTTTAATTTGTCTTTCTTGTACTAGATGCATCATGGATAGTTGGTAATTCATTCATTGTGAACCCAGATCTGGGACTGATGGATTACAAAAGATCGGGTATAACTGATTATTCTGCAGTGACTGATTCTGTTTATCCACGTACTCAATCTGTGATGATTTCTTTATATGAATTCTATTGTCTCGTTGGATTCAATTGATCTATTTTCTTGGTTTGAGATGCAGCACTTACTGTTTATTTCATTCCTTATCCCTGACTACAAATGAGAATCCTGAAATTGTTCTGAGGAAATTCACAAGATTATCTGTCATTAATATTTAGACATCGCATAGTATTCTCCCATGTTATTATGTTTGGTACTTGATCATATTATCCTCTGGTTCAGTTCCAGGTTATGCTGTTGTTGAAGGGCATCCAGTGAGACGAGGTCGTCTATGCTGTTGTGGCATTGGCGTGGGCTGGTTCTTGTGAGTACTGGACAACTCTCTCTCTCTCTCTCCTCTCTCTGTCCTCCCTCTATTTCTATTTTTTTCTCTGGATCTCTCTCTCTCTATCTCTTTCCCCATCCCCTCCCTCTCTATTTTTATCTTTCTCTTTGACTCGCTCTCTCCCCTCTGCATTTCATCACACATACTACATGCATCTCTATCCCACTCCATCCTGCCTTTCTTTCTATCTTTCCCTATCCCATCTCTTTCACATAGGCACACACTTCATTTCTCCTACTCTGTTCTTCTCTCTTTCACCCTGTCTATCTCTCTCTCTCTCTCTCTCTATATATATATATATATATATATATAGATATTTCCATCACCAATGATGATCTTTTATTTGATTCATTTAGAATTTATTGTTTCTGATATTCCCTCCAAATGATTGCTAGGTTTATTTTGGGGTTCTTCCTTGCTTCTATTCCATGGTATATTGGTGCGTTCCTTCTCCTATTCACCATTATCGATCAAAGGGAGAAGCCAGGATATGTTGCATGCACCATTGCTGTGAGTTCGATGGCCATCAATATCTACTCCAAAATATATTCCTCAAATGATCCCTTTCCTTTCTTTCTCTCATTTTCAGGCTGCCCTCGCGTTGATTGCTGTCATCATCGGTGCGTCTAAGGGTGCAGATGTATGGTGATGTGATCTCTATCTCTCTCTCCATCGCCATGAATGAAATGATGAATATGATGTATATTTTTGTTCAACTGCTAATATCGCCTCGTGTATTAATCTCCGTGCATAAATGAGGATGTCAATTCAGGTATTCGTTCATATGGAATAAAAATTGAGTAATTCCTTAACAAAATTACCAAAATTGAGCAATTGACAGGTGTAAGTAGATATTTTTGAATGAATTCTGGCTCCCTGGTAAGTGAGGTTCATGAAAATGGTCAAATGGCTTCTTCTTTTTTCTGAAGAATTAATGCAATTTTTAGTTTTGTCATGGATTACAGAGGAAGAATTACTCGAAAAGGAAGTCATTTGGTTTTATGATTCTTCATGCTTAGCTGTTAAAAAAATTTCTCAATTTATTTTATTTTATTCTGAATTTATTTTAAACTTAATATGATGAAATGTGAAATCAGAGGGATATGAGAAACATAAGATGGGTGTATAGAGCTGCTATGCCTTAGTCGGATTTCTCACTATCCCTCATGCTGGAGCTTGATTACATGCATGATCAGCGTGGACCATAGAAAGATAAATTACTCTCTTGAGTGATGCCATGAGTGGCTTTTCATAGGATTCCACAACTTGATTGACAATGATGAAAATGAGTTGAAGAAGAGAGAGAGATAGAGAGATGTCAAAGACAAAGCTAAGGGATGTGCCTTTTGTGTTTGAGTTAGAGATGACATCATACTGTTTCTTTGTTTTTGTTGTTTTTGGTTTATAAATTACATTATCGTTTAGAAAATTAAATTTGTGAAGTTTATATGTTGAAAGTTTATAGAAAATTTTCAAGCCTTACATGAATTTCATTAATTTTCTTGATTTTTAAGATTTAGTTAGACCTTAAAAACGGTAGAAATGGTTCCCTCATAGGTGATGTAGTAGCATGCTCACATGCAATGCTATGTGGCACGAGGATGATGCTCGATTGGGGGAGTATGGTTTTAGATTATATCGATTGTTTGAAAGAGTTCTTTAAGTTATCAGTCAGAAACCTCGCCGTAATCAAAACAAGGTAAGTCAAATGTATGTGCATGTGAATTGAGTGTGAATAATCTCATCTTAGTCAAACAAGGTAAGTCAAATTATCTTTTGAAGACTTCATATCATGTCAAATATGCGATATTCGAGAGATTCTGTGACTAGGGATTTATAAATCATAATCAAAACACGATCATCTTTCTACAAGATGTCTTTTGTGCCTCAAATTAATAAATTATATACGCAAATATGTTCTTAATAAACTTGATTGACAATTTAATATAATATCATTTACGCATTCATATAAATCAATTCAGTAAACTATTTTTCTACATAGCATCTAGTATCGACCCTTCGCAACCTCACATTGATAGCTACAAGGTCAGCCATAATCATCATATTAGTTAGATCAAAGAGAGCTATTCTTTCTGGGTAATTTAATATTTTTCTTGAATATCCCACGAATAAAAATGTTTAGAATATATATTTTTAAATGTATGATATTCTAGAGATTTTGTGGCTAAAGATTTATAAATCATTATCATAACACGATCATCTAATTATAAGATGTCTTTTGTATCTCAAGCCAAAAGATTATAAACGCAAACATGACATGAATAAACCCGATTGACAATTAAATATAATATCATTCACGCATTCATATAGATCAATTCATACAACTCTTTCTCTACATAACATCTACTATTGACCTTTAGCGACTCTACACCGATAGCTATAAGATCAATCATAATCATCATATGAGTTAGATCAGAGAAAGATATTCTTTCCACGTAATTTAATATCTTTCTTAAATATCTCACGAATAAGAATGTTTATAATATATATTTTTTAGAAATATAATATTCTAGAGATTCTCGTGGCTAAGGATTATAAATCATAACCAAAATACGATCATTTATCTACAAGATGTCTTTTATATCTCAAGTTACAAGATTACATACGCAAATATGACCTTAATAATCTTGATTAATAATTTAATATAATATCATTCACGGATTCATATAGATCAATTCATAAAACTCTTTCTCTACATAACATCTACTATCGACCCTTGGCAACTCCACATCGATGGCTATAAGATCAATCATAATCATCATATGAGTTAGATCAGAGAGAGCTATTCTTTCCGAGTAATTCAATATCCTTCTTGAATATCTCACAAATAACAATGTTTAAAATAAATATTTTGTAAATATATAATATTCTAGAGATTCCGTGGCTAAGGATTTATAAATCATAACCAAAACACGATCATCTATCTACTAGATGTCTTATGTATCTCAAGTCAAAAGATTACATACACAAACATGACATTAATAATCCCGATTGATAATTTAATATACTATCATTCACGGATGCATATTTATCAATTCATACAAATCTTTCTCTACATAACATCTACTATCAACCCTTGGAAACTCCACAACGATGGCTATAAGATCAGTCATAATTATCATATGAGTTAGATCAGAGAGAGCTAATCTTTCCGGGTAATTCAATATCCTTCTTGAATATCTCACGAATAAGAACTTTTTAGAATATATATTTTTAAATATATAATATTCTAGAGATTCAGTGGCTAAGGATTTATAAATCATAACCAAAATACGATCATTCATCTACTATATGTCTTTGGTATCTCAAGTCAAAAGATTACATACACAAACATGACCTTAATAAACTTGATTGACAATTTAATATAATATCATTCACGGATTGATATAGATCAATATAGAGAACTCTTTCTCTACATAAGATCTATTATCAACCTTTGGAGACTCCACACTGATGGCTACAAAATCAGCCATAATCATTAGATAAGTTAGATTAGAGAGAGCTATTCTTTTCGGGTAATTCAATATCCTTCTTAAATATCCCACGAACAAGAACATTTAGAATATAAATTTTTAAATATGTGATATTCTAGAGATTCTGTGGCTAGGGAGTTATAAATTATAATCAAAATATGATCATTCATCTACTAGATGTCTTTTGTATCTGATAACATGCAATCTTAACATGATAAAACATGATTATTAATGCAAATTAAGGTATAAAATATTCCATTTGTATGCATGTTATCATACTTTGAGTGCATTTCTATCATTTCATGCAATTTTAAGTTATAATCTCAAAATGCTTTAATTTAGGGTTAATTATGACCAATTAAAGATAAATGATTTTATAACCTATCTTTACTTGAGATTATAAGTGGTTTTTAAAGTTAAATAATGAGGGAAATCATTTTTATAAACATTCATTTAATTTTCTAAAGTTAAAATCTTAAAGAAATGAATGTATTTTTGAAATATAAATTAAATCTCTTTTTATTTAAATACTTTGACTTTTTATAATGATAGATAATCGAATTTCAGAGCCAATGAAAAAAAATCTGGATTAATTTGGAGTTGTATTTTGAAAGTTATGAATTTTCTAATTTTTAGGGATTTTTTTGGAATTTTTTGAATTTATTTTCGATTTAAATCTATTTAAAAAAATGAAAAAAAACATTAAAAAGGGGGTTTATTTTCACGCGGGTCTCACGTGGGTGCGACGTGGCACTGGGGCCATGTGGCAAAGCCACACGGGCCCACGCGAGCGCCTGCGTGGCGCGGAGGTGACACATAGACGCATATTTATATTTCTCATATATAGTGTTTTATAATATATATAGGTCTTCCGATTATCGGAAGATAATTAATTAACCCTCTAAATCAGTGGACATTATAAACCTGTCGATTCTCTTTAATTTTATCCAAGTGGGACTATGTTCACTCTTGTTTTAAACATTTCATGCGACGTGGCGGCATCACAAGCGTCGGATCAAAGGCGCGACGAATGACACACGTGGATCGCGTGGACACGAGGTCCACGGATCACAGATCAAGCACGTGTCTTAAAAGCGGCATTATAACGGCCACGATTTAACGCGCGGAAAAGCATCACGATCGTCAGATCGCGATTCAACGGGCGCAGTTTGATGCGTTTTATAACGCATATCGCGAGGATTCATCCGGAGCGTCCCTCCGCGATCTAACGTCCACGATATATTCATAACGGTTCATTTTGATGCATTAAATCTGGACCGTTGATGAGGATTAAACGCATCAATCGGACGGTTATGCCCAATTAGCATATAAAATGAGGCGTTATTCGGTTTTTGTAAGACATTCTCAGAGGATTTCGCTCAATCGACCTATCTATACACATCTATCCTTGAATCTCTCATTTCTAATCTCTTCTAGACTCGATTTCGCGTCCACGGAGTGATTAAAAGTGAGATTTCGTCGATCGATCAAGGAGAATATCTCTTGAACACCGATGTTCACGTTCGAATTCGTGGAATGAATAGCCGTTGATCCGGCGATCAATTGGATCGATTTGATCGTTATCTCGGGTTATAAATCATGTTTTCCCTCTAATCTATCGTCATGTATCATCAATTTGTAATTTAGGATCATAATTTAGTTTAATTTCATTTTTAATTTCGGTTTATGTTCTTCCAATTTTGGAAATTTCACCTCATTTCGCTCTTTGATTTCTCCGCGATTACTAATCCAAATCGAGTGATTTTTGATTCCGTGGATACATTTTTTAGTTATCTTTCTAAATCTACCATTTTCCCTAATTTCTCACCTCAATTCATCATCCAATTTGATCAATTTCTAAAAGATCTCTAAAAATATCTTAATTCCCTGTGGATTCGACTCTTATTTACTATTATACCCTTCAATTGGAGATATTTTTCATCAAATTGGTAAGTTCGGAAATATTTTTTGACACGAGACCGTGTGAAATCAACGACCTCGCGGTCCCGTCTCGTTAGTATCCCAAGTCAAAAGATTACATACACAAACATGACTTGAATAAACCTGATTGATAATTTAATATAATATCATTCACAGATTCATGTAGATCAATTCAAAGAACTCTTTCTCTACATAACATCTATTGTCGACTCTTAGAGACTCCACACTGATGGCTACAAGATCAGCCATAATCATCAGATAAGTTAGATTAGAGAGAGCTATTCTTTCCTGTTAATTCAATATCTTTCTTGAATATCCCACAAATAAGAATGTTTAATAAATATAATTTTAAAAGACTAGTGATGACTGTATTATAGTCATTGTATATGCTCATGGACTTTATTACAAACATTAAAAAAATCTGACAATAAATAAATTTCATTTCTATGAGCATAAATGAGATAACTAGAATTGTGTTTGGCTGTTAGGCCACATAATATCCATCATCATAATCAAAAGCATTTATGCATTTGATTTTTTGATGGCAAGATGCAATTACATGTGCCATTAAGTCTCTCTTTCTTTCTTTGTAAACACGTATTAATATAGGCAATTGACGCCTAGATCTCATGGTACATGTACTCTCCCTCTCTCCTCTCTACACCTCTTTTTTGGGAACAACATGGCTCAATTTAGAGCCATCTCATACGATTTAGGGGTCATTTCAAAAGCCTAGAACTGCTGCTATTGCCTTTATAAAGCCCAATTCTCTTATCTTGCATTTCTATCATTGATTGAAGTAAACTTGGAAAGGTATTCTTAATCTTCTTTGAAGTCTGGTGATCCATAGCAATCATGACATGCTCTTGAGCAATAAACTCTCCAAATGGGGTCAAATATGCCCCACAAACATCACTATTGGAGAAATAATTATAATTTTGATTCTATTTAGGTTTTTGAGTAATTTGGTCAAAAGCCTTCACTATAATTTGAAATGGTGCAAATGCTTGCATCCATTGAGGTCTACAAAAAGGAGCTTCTTAGATCTATGCAAGACTATGTTTAATTTTTGCATTTTGATTTTAATAGTTATTTTCTCTCTCAAAACTTGTATAGTTGATTACTTAGCAATTCTTGAGCTGATTTACACCTTCTCAGACTTGTTTGAATTGATTTTTCATTCTCTACATGATTCTCTACATATATATATGTTCTGATCTCAATTTATCCTCTAATTTTTCTTGAATTTTTGGCACATTCTTGATCTGTCATTATCAAATACAATTCCTAGTGGATTTGATCCTTATTTGTTGCTATACTCAAATTTATCATTGTTTTAGGGAATTATATTTGATTTGTAATTATGTGGTTAATCATTTGTTTTTAATGCACACATGGTTTATGCTCGTCAACATCTAAATGTTTGTATATATTGGTATGCATATGATGCACAAAATGAAGGTATCCATATAAATCTATGCCTGTCATTTGGTATTTATTTGCATATATGTGTGATTATATTAGGGGACATATATATATAGATCTATATTTTCATAATTCTATATTCCTAGTGGATTTTCATAATTTCATAATTATGTATCCATATAGTATATATGGAATACATGTAATTCCCATTAATTTTTGGAATGTAATTTTTTCATTCTTCAGTATCATAATTATACCTTAAAAACGAATATTAAATAATTATATATTTAATATTTTACTAGTCAATAGGGTGGGCAGACGATTCCGGGCGGAGATTCTACATGACCGATGTCTTATGTGTTGTATGATCTAGAAAATTAACCTAGACACCGGAAATGTCTTCATTTTGCATCTAAAAGCCAGACCCCATGCCCTAAAAAAATGAGCCTGCCAGGGAAGTGAAGACATCAAGTGGAGATTCAGTTGAGGTGGCGATAGAGATTGGAATCAAAGCAGATGAGTGCATTTTATTAGACTCTGCATGGGACATGCAATCAGTGCTAATCAAGTGAATGAGTGCAATGGCCTTTCCAGAAAAAAAATATAGGCAGTGGAAAACAAAAACAAAGATGATTTTGCTCTGCTTTGGGGAGAGAGAGAGAGAGAGAGAGAGAGAGAACCCATTTGTGCATTGGGCCTTGTTTTGTAGATGGAGAAGCATTAGAAACTTCTAAGGTCTGTAATGCAGTTAATTGAGAGGCAAGAGAGAAAGAGAAAATGTGGACTAGAGAGATGGAGAACTCAAAACCAATTAGAAAAGTGAGAGGGAGAGATAGGAGAGTGAGTGGCAGAAGAGAGAAAAAGAGAGAGTGGGAAAGAGACGAGAGAGAGAGAGAGAGAGAGAGAGAGAGAGGATAGAACGAGCAGGAAAACTGTGACAAGGCATAGAGAGACAAAAGGCGGGAAGAGAAAAAGGAAGGAAAAGACTCGTAAAAAACCCATACTGATCCGGATCGAGATGGATCGAGATCGGATCAACCCGTCAATCCAATCTTCCCACCCTTTTTTGTATCCCAAGCTACAAGTCCTTATCGTCCCTCTTCACTGCTTCCAAATTGACATTGATACAGAGACTTTTTAGCTAGGGTTTGAGGATTCATTATTTCTCCTCCCCGTCGCGTAGAATCTTTTCTGTCGATGATGAATTCAGTTTTTACCTCTATCTTCTGTGATCTTCGTCACTCGTATTTTTCTCGCATTCTAAGAGATAAGAGAGTCTTGATTTCAACATGCTCGAAGAACTATTTGGACTGGAGGATTATGTCCATATGCTCAGGTCAAAGGTTTTGCATTCATCTCTTCTCTCTGTTTTCAACTTTTTGTAAGCCGATTGGTAGCTGTTTTTGTTACTCGTATTCGTCGATCTCAACCTCTCTTTCTCGCACTTACATGGAAGAAATCGAGCCATTTATGATGAATTCAATCCGTGCCAAGCAATTACATAGCAATAAAGTGCAGAATTCATACAGAGAGAGCGGTACATAAATAGAGATAGAAAATGGACACAGAGAAAGAGAGATACATCGTGAACGATGGAGAGGTTACCGCCAAGGATCTCTAAAGAGCGAGGAGGAGAAGAGATAGAAAGAGAGGGGGAGAGAGAGAGAGACATAGAGAAAGAGATAAATTGAGAGAGAAAGGGATAGACAGAGAGAGAGAGAGAGAGAGAGAGTTAAGCTGTTTGAGTTTGAGAAACCGGGGTAGTTTGAGCGACAACTTTGGAGGGTGGATATCCCACACCATGGCGCTTGGTGGGAAAGAGGAGGAAAGCAATGCTGGAAGCTCCTCCCACAAAAACAGGAAGCACTAACAGTAGCTTCTGGCCACCCTTGAATGAAGGGTACAAGCAAGAAACCGTATTGGGGTCCAGCAAGCTGAGAATTCCAAACACAAGGAGGGAGAAAAATGCATGCACGAAGTCATTTGCTTTGATCCTGTACTTAGAAAAATCTCTGAGCTCCGGATTTGGGTCGCCAAAAGAAGCAAGACCCGTGAAGGTGACAATTCCTTGGTATACTTTATCTCCCACAGCGTAACTGTCGGTGAAGCAGGTGAAGGCGCATAAGAAACCCAAGAGGGCTGTGAGAACGACGCTCAAGACTTTGTCTGAAGTTTTGCAGACGCCGTTGTTGGTGATGAAAGGGTTGAGAAACTGAAAGATGAAGACGGTGCCCGTTGGGAGAAGTCTCACGAGGTCGCCTAAGCCTTGGAATGCCTTGCTCGGCTGAGCCTGAGTTTTGGGCGGTTGAGCGTCAGCCATCTCTCCCTTTGTCTCCTTGTCCGTCTGATTCTGTATGTGGCCACATATATATCGCCCTCTCGCTCTATTTTTTAGTACATTCTCTCTCTACATCTCTCTATTTTTGGCGTCGTCTATCTACCTCTCCGTCTTTCTCACTCTACCTCTCTCTCCACTCTCCACCGGCAGCTTACCCACTTCTCTATCGCCATTTTTGTTATTATTTTTCAATCCTGTGATTTTTTTATCTCCCTCTCAATCTAACTCTATACATCTAGCCATTCTCTCTCTAGATCTCCCTATTTTTATGCTTGTCTATCTTCCTCTCTCTTCCCTCCCAACGGGCAGCTTACCCACTTATCTCTCTATCTCTCTCCCCTCTATGCATTTCTATTATTTCGGTCGTTTTGTATTTTATCTCCATATGAGTCTTTAAATCTTTTAATTCTCTCTACACCTCTCTCTCTCCTTCCCACGGGCAGCTTACCCACTTCTCCCGCCCCCTCTCTCTCTCTCTCTCTCTCTCTCTCTCTATCTATCTCCCCATTTCCATTGTTATTTTTTTTATCTCATCTACGATTATCTCCCTCTCGCTTCAACTCTATACATCTATCCATTCTCCTTCTAAATCTCTTTTTTTCGTACACGTCTGTCTACGTCTCCCTCTCTCTCTCCCTCTACCTCTTGCTTTACCACTTCTCTCTCTCCATTTCTGTTATTATTTTCGATCTCTAACGTTTTTCTTTCTCCTTCTCACTCTACAGATATTTCAACATTCTCTTTCTACATCTCTCTATTTTTAGACTTGTTTATCCACACCTCTCTCTAACTCTCTCTCCTCCCCCAAGAGCGGCTTAACCACTTCTCTCTACAATCTATTCGCCCATCTCTCTATCGTTTTCTCAAGATTTGTATTATATTTTCTATGTATCACTTTCTCTCGCTCCGCACGAGTAGCTTACCCACTGATCTCTCTCTCCAAATTTTATTACTCTCGATCTGCGTGTCCTATAATTATTTCCCACCCCTGTGTCTTCTATCTGTCATTTTTCTATATTATTTTCTCGCTCTATCGCTTTCTCTTACCTCCGAACGAGCAGGTTACCCACAGGCTCGGTGGTTCGCCTGGCGCTTAACGAATCGATAACAGTTGCAACGACATTCGATAAATAATTGCGAAAGTCAACGGGCAGAGAGAACTACAGAAGGCAGTTTGCCCGTTAGATCTAGATGTGGAGAATCGTTGACCAAGCAACACTAGCCAGCCGTTATGCGCACGTGGGTCGAGTCTAATCTCTCTCTCGCTCTCTCTATCTCTCCTCCTTCTAGGTTATCAGCCCAGGTCAGGGCAGACCGACAGGGAATGGAAACGTAACCAACTTTCAAAGGGTTGCTGGACTAAACAGGGACGAAAGGGAGAGAGAGAGAGAGAGAGAGAGAGAGAGAGAGAGAGAGAGGGAGAGAGAGAGGGAGAGAGGGGGAGAGGAGAGAGGGGGAGAGGAGAGAGGGGGAGAGGAGAGAGGGAGAGGAGGGAGAGGAGAGAGGGGGAGAGGAGAGAGGGAGAGAGGGGGAGAGGGAGAGGGAGAGAGAGAGAGTTCATCCCAGGTCAAAAGGAGTGGAGGGTGGGGTCTTCTCTTGTTTTCCCTTGTCTTGATGTTGTCTAGTTATTCAACTAACCCTACAAGCCCCTCATCTGGGGCATTTTGATGGGTCAGATTCTCTCTCTCTCATCCTCTACTTCAAATTTGTCTCAACTTTTTCTGAGTTTTTAGGAGTATAAAAGACCCTTTTAATAGGTTTAGCTCATTGAGTTTTTCCCTTGGGCAAAGATGTGAATCCACTGAATGGCCAGCTAGCCAGGCACTTTTGGTGGGTCAAATTTTTGCCTTTAGCCTTGAAATCTAGAAATTCCCAAGAATAGTAAAGCTTAGAAAATTTAGATATCCTAAATGTAAGGCTTTTCAGTCAAATTTTCTTCATGATATCATTTTATTTTCTACCTGTAATGAATCCCAAAAAGCAATTCTAAGACAATAAAAGGTTAGTTCATTATAATCAAACAGTTTTACCCACTTCTCTTGTTATTTTCTTCATCCTCCTCCTCCTTAATGCACATATAAAATCTAGAAACATAAACAAAGTTAACCTCAACTCAATTTACCATGAAAAATATCAACCATGATTAATCTACATAATAAACCATAAAATTCTTTAAAGTGAGACATCAAGTCAAATGACTAGTTGTTCATGACAATATCACAAATATACTCAAAACGCATCCTAACTGTGTAAATTATGCATGAAATTTGTAAATTGACGTGTACATTCAAATATTAGTGGCATGTTGTTGAAACCCTAAGGACGATTGCTAAAAACATTATGTGAAAATGGTTTTAGATTGATCAAGAAGGAAAAAAATGTGTGATTATATTCTCACATCAAAAGGTATATTGTTGGTGAGAGAAAGAGATAAATGTGGACAAATAATTTTTCTTCTATTTAATGAAAGAAATTTTGATTAATAGAAATGAAGCTTGACCTAATATCAATGAATCAGAATTTCTATTCCATGATTGAGATTTAAACATTAACAACTTCAAATTCGAGAAGTTTGTCCTCAGCAAATAAGTTCTTGGGATAAAAAAAATCCTGCTGAATGAGGAGAAATTCAAAGAGTTGAAAAATCCTAGTCATTTCATTACAAAACCAATAAACCACCAAAGTGGATTATTAAGTAAAAGAATCTATGGAAAAGAAAAAGTGAACTTTATGCTTTTTGAAATTATCAAGTGATCAACACTGCTGCTACAAAAACACTAGTGCTCTGATACCATCTATGACAGAGTTGATGGGAAAAATTGAGAGTATACCTTTGACCTAGGAAAAAGCCCCATATGTGAAGAAAACAAATGCTGAAAGCAAATTAGTCTATGCAAGAGGTAGAATTTCAGGGTATAATTACTAAATTCAGCTTAACATGGTCTTCAATCAACACTTTCCGCATTGGTTATATTTTTGCGGGAGCCGCTTTTGATGAAATTTTCTTGAAGAGCTCTTTTTTACTAAATGGGAGGGATTTCCAATGTAGCTTAGGAAATATTATTTGAATAAAATTTGAATGGGTTCATATCACAAAAGAATGGTATCTTTGAAATATTATAAAAGATGAAACCTATCGGATACCCTGAATTAGTTTTAAATTTTAAATAAAATCATCCATTTTATTAAAATCGGATGTATCTAAATAATTCTTCGTCTTCTAACAATATCTTATAATATAATGGCATTGAAGTAAAAATGTATTTAAATAGATATATTAAATTTTCTTTATTAAACACATTAGCTTTTAAATAAATGTAGGTTTACTTTGTCATTGAAAGATTGAGATTATATAAATGAGAAATTTAAAATTAATGTAAGTTAGCATACTACAAGCACCAAAGGTTAATTAAAGTATGGGATTTTAATTTAATTCAATTCAATAGAAATTGTGTATTTGATGATTGAATATTGATAATAAGGCAAATATTTAAATAAACATGGAAACAAAAAGAAATGATCCTAAATAATAGATAATCAAAGAGATTCTTATTTTATTTATAATTTAACCAAACTAAAAATAAAGTAGTGATAATTAAATTTTTCTTTCCAATTAAATATTGTAATTGGATTACTCTTATTGATTTTATCCATACTTTTAGTTTAGATACTTGTTGTAGTGTGATTGTCTAAATACCAGATATGTATATTATAAAGCGGTGAAAGTGAAATTTAAAATGCCTTTGAGTGCTTTTCATCCTCTTTTGGAGGGAGACTTACAAAATAGTCAAGGTAGAGAAACACTCTCTCTTTTTGAGTTTTGTGGTACTTGATAACATGCAACTTATACTTGTATTTATATGATTAATGATACAAATTATGGCATAAAATATTTCATTCCTATGCATGTTATGATACTTTGAGTACATATTTATCATTCTATGCAATTTAAACATATAATATCAAAATACATTATTTTAAGGGATAATCATGCGTAATTAAAGTTTAAATTTTTAGAGTAGATTATTATCATTTTATATTTGAGATTATAATTAAGTTTTAAATAAAAATAAAAATAAAAAATATTTTTATAAACGCTCATTTATTTTTTCAATTTTATTTTCCAAAAAATGAGTGTATGTTTTAGTTAAAAATTTAGTCTCTTGTTATTCATTCAATTTAAATTTTTAGAATAATGGATTATTGAATTTCTGATTAAATAAATTGAAAGGTGATGCGCGACTGCCACCTATGCACTAAAAGACAAAAACATTTAGTTTTACCTCTTCATCTACTTACCTTTACCGCCTCTTTTAACTGACTTACCTCTTTCTTGTTGACGACGCTTTATTCCTATTGGTTAATTCTATGAGTGTGTAAACCCTATAAATAGAGATTTTGTAATAGGAAAATTAATTGTAGAGAGATATAGAAATTTGCTATCTTTGTTTATTGAGTGAGAGTCTTTCTCACTTCTTCATCTTCCTCTCTTTCTCACTCTCTCATATGTGTATGATCTTGAGTTGCTTATAAGAAATCTCTCGATGATATTGTGAGCTTACTTCATCCTTCAAATCGTACAAGTGGTATCATTAAATTTAAAATGGAGTTTTATTTTAAAATTTATGACATTTCTAATTTTTTTAGAGATTTTTGGAATTTTTTTGAAAATTTTTTTGGATTTATATTAATTTAAAACATTAAAAAATGGTTTTATATGTGGGCTGACGTGGTGAGCGTGCTTGCATCTCACAATGTGATGACATGTGCGCACGCCACGTGGCACACAAGTGTGTGCTTCATTAACACGCACAGTTTGTAGTTAAGTGCCTTGTTAGCACATGAGCTAACTGCATATAAAACGCTGCCATTATATCAGTGTCATTTCACTTTAATTCTTCCCATGTGAAAACTATTGCTCATCTTATCTGTTCGTAGGTGAAATGGCATAATGTGAGGTGTTTGATTCGTGGAATTGATGGCGACCATTAATCTTCACATACTTGAGGGGGTATGTGGCGCGATGCGATTGGATGTCGATTCGACTTATAACTCGGGGATAAATCCTAGCCATTCATCATGAGAGTTATAACGGTTGAGATTAAAAGTGATCGGTGAAGTCACATGGATGCGTGGTTGCATCTCTAACACTTGATGAAGATCAAATGACAAGTGTTACATAACACTTCTTATTCATGGACTACGTTGCAAAAATCTTAGCACTCCATCTTTGAACAAACGGATAGGAATTAACGATGACAATTCACATCCTAGCATTTCATCTAACTTTTGATCAAAGATCAATCGTTAGATTGAACGGCTACACCCAACTTATCTCTATTTATACTCTCTCTCTTCAATGGAAAATATATTCTTGTATGTTTTGATTGATCAAAATTTTGGACATCTCAATCCTTGAATATCTTGTTTTCTTTCTCTTCTAGACTCACTTTCCACGTCTAGGGAGTGTTTGAAATCGAGATTTTGTCAAGAGAATAGGAAGAATTTGCCGCTTGAACTCCAAATCTTTATTCAAAACGCGAAACAAAAAGTCTTAATGTGAGAATTAATTGGATCATTTGGAGCACAATTTTGAGTAAGATTACATGTTTTCCTCCTAATATTTTGTCCTAGAACAATACATTTTGATTTTGATGTATCGAATAGTTTAATTTTATAAATTTTAATCAATTTCTCTCTCTTTGCAATCAATTTTTTCTCTTTGATTTTGCTCCTTGATTTCTCTGTGGATTCAAATTGAGTGATTTTTATTACGTGGATTCGTCTTGCTGTCTTGTTTCCAATTTTTTACCTCAATTAATTTCTTGATTTGATTAAATTTTGAAGACATCTAAAAAAATTCATGTAATTCTCTGTAGATTCGACCCTTATTTACCATTATACTAATCAAATTCATAATTAAATCTTCAAATTGGTAAGTTTGCAAATTATATTGACACGATGAAGTGTAATTTCAATGAGCGTATGAAATGATTGCATCAATACTCATAAGGATTCTTTAGAAAAAGTTTAACAAAAATATTCATCTGCAACATGTTTAATGCACTTGGGTTCAACACTAAAACCATTGCCCATTCTTTATGCTTTTCTATGATCATTGATCACCATAAATCATTAATACTATCATGGTAAAAGATAACTTTTATGATTCTTTGATGATTCTCAAGGACTCCAAGAGTCAAATATACATGGAGAAAGTTAAGAATTTTCATTAAAACATTGTCAAAAAAATAAGGAGGGATGCATGTTGAGAATGTGTATTTTTACGAGTAAAATGGTAGGGGAGCATAATAGAGGAGATATGTGCATCCAAAGTGATTTAGAATGAACATAATTTTATGATGTCTATTCAATGATATGGTAAATTTGGGTATAAAATAAATTCATTAGCTTATGACTTCCTTTGAATTGAGGCAGTGTGTTTAAAATGTTACAATACTTGTTAGCAAAATATTTTGGTCGAAAGGAAAGAATCTCTTGATGAGGCTCTAATTCAATGTATCAAAGAAACAAAGTACAATAGGGGAAAGAAACAAGTCATTCTCTACTCTACATCTCTATGACTCTATCACATGATCATAAATTGAATCAATCTTAATAGTTAGAGGGATGCCTCAAGAAATGAGGGAGATGAATCTCTTAAGGTCAGTTATATGACACCTTTAACCTTAATCCTATTAGGAATCAAGGTATATAATGGAATCATATATGCATTCTAAAAATGAGTTAGTATCATAGTGATTCTAGGATGGCAAAAAAATAGAAATGATCACGAAAAAGCAAAAAAAAACGTGATCATATCAACTTATCATGTGGATTCAAATCCACAACCTCCTTTGTGTTACTGCAACCTGTCCCACTGATGAACTAGATTGTATGTGTTTTTCATCATTTTTGTGCATCAATTTTCATGTAATAAAAGTATAATTTCTTAGTTAGTATAGTGTCAACAAGGGTTTTGAATGCACATGGAGTTGAAGTAATGAGGTTAGGCGTTCAAAAGAAAGAGGAAGGTGAGGAATATGCATGGGTGAGAATGGAGCATGTGGAGGTGAGTATGAGCGATAATTTTTAGCTTCTTCTTAGAATTAAGATTGAAATTAGTAAAGATATGGAGCGAATGAGATTAAAAGATATGAAATGAATATGATATGATGGCAAAATGAGAAGGATGGATAGCATAAGAAATGGATCGATGCATGATGAGGGCAAGAGTAAGAGATGCATGCGTATATGATATCAAAGCTACTAAAACTAAAGAAAAATAAAAATAAAAATAAAACACATGTCTATTTGCATATGGAGATTTTCACAAGCCAAAATCCAATCCAGATCTTTATAAAAACCCCATTGGTGTGCCTGTCCAAGGCCAAGTGATGCTTGATCCACTCCAATCACGATCTTTATGTATTTCATGGCATGTGAAGTTGAAAAGAATGATGCATAATGGGGACATATTCAATTTTTTACCTAATTAGCACTTAATAGGTGCAAGTTAAGTATATGAGCAGAATGAAATGATGAATGCAAAAATATCATAAAAAACATGATAACATATATTATATTGGTATGAATTATGTGTTAAAATATATTTATAATGATGAAAATGAATGCATCAATTACACGTTATCACTTACCTCTAGCCATATCCACATGGTTCTCATCTCGATGGATCCTCTCCTTATGTTTTTTTGAGAGAGACTAAAAGACAAGGATGGCTCTAGGAAATGTAGTTGCATAGGCACCCTAAACGCTACCTCTTAAAGACTTTATATAGAATTTTATATATTTCTTAAAGTTATGGACATGTGAGGTGCGAAGCTATGCCTTATGTCCCAAAAAGTAACAGGGTTATGCTATTGATGAAACGATTTTTTGTGGTTGTTGAATTCACACGAAGTCATGTCAAAATAAAAACAAAACTCATTAATTTTATGAAATTTACACGAATTAAGAAGTAGTGAATAAGGGTCGAATCCACGAAGAAATAAGGGAATTTTGAGATATCTTTTGAAATTAGATCAAATTAGATGATGAAATGTGGTGCAAAATTAGGGAAATTAATACTTTTGGAAAGAAGACTTGAAGGGGAATCCATGGAATCAAAAATCATTGAATTTGGATTAACATTCGTGGAGAAATTATCAAGTGAATAAGATCAAAATGTATGAAATTAAAAATCATGAAAAATTGAAACTAGAATTGAAATTAACTAAAATTTATGATTTGAAATTAAAATTTAAAGCTATACGAAGAAAGATTAAGATGAAACTTGACTTCTAACCCAAGATTGCACTTAAATCGTTCCAATTACTCGCAGATGTAAGGCTTTTTATTCCGGAGTTTGAAAAAATGATCGATGATATTCAAGAGTTAATTTCTTCCTATTCTCTAAACGAAATCTCACTTTGAAGCAATCTGTGGACGCTGAAATTGATCGAGAAGCGATTGGAAGCAAGAGATTCAAGGGATTTGGTATCTAGATACTTCCATTACTCGAAAACCCCAAGAATGATTTACAATGTCGAAGAACATCTAAATTTATAGGGAATTTGGACGTAACCATTGGATGAAGCGTTTGATCTTTGATCAACAGCTCTGATGAAACGCATGAGCGTGAATCAGTATTGTTAAGTTATGGCCGTTGGATCAAGGATGGATCACTGATATTTTGCCACGTTTCGCATGAAGAAGACACATGAGAAGCCTTCCGTCCAATCTTGATCTAACATTTCGGATGGTTTATCGTCAGTTTTAATCTCAGCCGTTACAACTCTTTTGATGAAAAGCTGAGATGAAATCATTTTTAAAATGATTCACCAACAAGTAGAAATGCGCCACGTTCCTCCTAATTTAAGTGGCAATCGACGATTCATCTTGAACGTGTGAATCAGACGCTCCTCATGATGTTACGTCACTTGTGCACGTTTAAAACAAACAATGTCCCACATGAGAAAAATCAAGAAAACGTGTGTGTATCTAAGGTGTATGCGAATGAGGAGTTAGGAAAAATCCTTAACATGGTGCTTTCTTGTTATTCACATACACACACACGCCCACACGTGCACACACGTGCACTCACACACACGCACACATGTACACTTGTGTGGCACATGGCGGTCTCATATGTTGCCATGTGGTGTCGCTCTTTCGTCCACACCACGTCATCTGCCATGTCAGCATGCGATAAAATTAATATTTTAAATAAATTTAATTCAAAATAAATCAAATTAAATTCATAAAAATTCTATAAAATTCCTAAAAATTAGAAAATTTATATTTTTTAAAATACAACTCAATATTAATCCAAATGTATTTCATCGGATCATAAATTAAATTATCTATCATTCTAAAAAGTCAAATTTAATAAATAACAAGAGAATAAATTTCTATCTAAAAAATACACTCATTTCTTTTAGAATTTAAAAAAATTAAAAATACATGAGTGTATATAAAGTGATTTTCTCTTATTATTTAGAATTAAAGACTAATAATAATCTCAAGCAAAGATGGGGATAATCTAATCTATAAAATATTCTTCTTAATTTAACATAAATAATCCTAAATTAATACATTTTGATATTATAATAACTTTTTCATAGAATGATAGATAAATACTAAAAAAAATATGATAACATGCGCTAAAATGGAATGCTTTATGCCTTAATTTGTATTAATAATTAATTTTTTCATGTTTAATTTGCATGTTATCAGCTATCTACTCATGGAACTTTTTTTTGGAAGTTATCATATATATATGTGTGTGTGTGTGTGTGTGTATCCCCTCATTTGCACAATAGTGTAAATGACATAGGGTATGGTCATTAAAGTTATGATTAAAATAATAAAAAATCATTAAAAAAACTCCTTTTATGGTATCTCACTTTTTGCCTTAGTCAAGGACTTCAATAAGATTTACTCGACAATCACCTTCATGGACATGTTGATGTATCCTAGCTCAAAAAATTTTGAGTCTTGTGGTTAGAGAGTTGTAGGTCAAAGTTAGAACACAATCATTCAGCCACAGTATGCCTTTTCTATCTTAGGTCTAAAGATCCCCATACAATTGTGACATGAACAAGCCTAATTAATAGTTACACATAACACCATCCACATATTCATAAAGAACTAGTTTAGTGAACTCTTTCTCTAAAAAACACCCAATGCCTTGCCTAAGTGTCTACACAAATGGTCACAAGATAAAAAATTCTCATCATATATGGAGGGACTGCCAACACTATTGCATCTAGATTCTTGAATTTCCTTCTTGGATACCCTGTGAATAGAAATATTTTGAAAATATATTTATGGATAAGTATTTACCATAGTATAATCTCACTATGATTTTTTATCATTCCTTATATCTGTCCTCATAAACATCAGTTATGCATTTTAATGATTATAGACTTTATAATAAGATGCATATTATGAATTTCTCATAGGCCACTTATTACTAACAAATCACTACATGCCCTCTATAAGTATTCTTTTTCTCTCTCCATCCATCAAGAAGGTCATTTATAGAAGACATTAAAAACAAAATAAACCACATTTAAATAAATTAATAAAAAGATAAATTAAGCTTAAAATATTCTAAATTTCTAATTTAATGAAAATTTTTATTAGATGGTATTTTCCTCATGATTTCATTGAAATTTTCTACATATAACTTTCATGGAAATGATATATTCCTTCTAAAGTAGATTCTTTTCAACTTTGCAAAAAAAAAACTGCACATTCCCCTCCTAAAAGTAATCTGAACTCAATGCCCTGGGGAGTATTTAAATTTTTAATGGAAATATGCTTTGATAGTGTTCAAGTAGAAGTAGGGTCAAATAAATTTAGTCAACCATCGCATTTTTTCACAGAACTGCTTTCAGAATGAAACTCATTGTACAAAATTCTTTTATGAAATTTGATGGATATGCAAGATCGGTTTATTGCCATACTCTCATTGTTTATTTGTGATCTATATCAATTTAATCATAGATAAATAACGTTCCATAAAAATGAAGAAATATAGCATCCAAAGAAAATTTGAGTAAACTACTTATCAACCAAGGGAAGATTTTTTACTTGTAAATCTTGAAATATTATTTTAGTAAAATTATATTTTTCTTAGAGTCAATGTCAATATAAATTTTAGAAAACTAGGACTACGAAATTAGAAATTGTGCCTCACACCATTTTTCG
This sequence comes from Lemna minuta, assembly GCA_024174645.1. Classification (NCBI taxonomy): domain Eukaryota; kingdom Viridiplantae; phylum Streptophyta; class Magnoliopsida; order Alismatales; family Araceae; genus Lemna; species Lemna minuta. Next base: position 800,193 of record CM044105.1, read on the forward strand.
TATAGTGAACCTTTCTAATGAGTATTTACCATAAAATAATATAAAATACTGAAAAATTTAAATCTTTGATACTCTAGTGTTATCCCTAATACTAAATTCATTTAGGCCATAATTTTTTTAATAGATTAATTGAAATGATAACTAGTTATTTGTATACTTATACCTACATACTCTTGAACACAGATTCACTTTTTTTTTCTCTAGTTTTTTAATAGCATTTTATATTGATACATTCATCATTCAATGATATGATTTATTCAATAAATTAAGATACTTTGAATAAATTTGAACTTTGATCTTTAACTATAAAAATAAAAATTGGAAAAATTTTCCCAAAGATAGATAGGGCAAGGAAGAAGTATGGAGAAAAAACACCATTCAAATAACAATAAGCATTGGGAAGAAGAGACTTTTCATGTATCAAGTTTAATATCTAAATCCCTATGGAGAATGGAAAACAATGAAAAGATCAAAAATATCTAAATCATTCAAAGAATGTGATAAAATTTAAGTTTCGTCTCTCAGATATATATTGGGGTTCAACATAGAGTTTCCAATTCTAAAGAGCCACTTTATTGAAAATTATTAAAAAATGAATGGAAATAAAATTAATCTAAATCAACTGAATCTAGGTGTGGAAGAGCAGCAATTTTTCCGAACTTGTGGGCATAGGAATCCTTAGAGGGTCATTTAAATCTAAAAAAGTTTAGACATGGGTAGTTCTTGACAGACAAAGGTCAGTTATTAATACAACAGTTTCTTTTTTCTAATTCCATCTCTATCTCTATCCTCTTTTCAGGATCATGTGATTTTGGGGTTTCTTTACTTATATGAAGTCTCACGGGGGCATGTGCTTTCTTTTCCTTCACCTGAAAATGATATGTATGTGAACTATTTTTATTCTCTCACACTAACAAGTTTGAGCCCAATTTATATTCCTAATAGAAAGTGTTAATAAAATCCATTAGTAAATTCATAGTTATTAATGAGGGATATTATATGGCCAAAATGTCAAATCATACTTGCATGTCTCATTTATATACATTAAAATGAAATTTATCTATTCTTATTATTGTGTGATGGTTGCAATGAAGTCTATGAGCACATAAAATGACTAAGTGAATTTTGATAAGATCATAATACAACGATCTATAGTCTTTAAATATATGTTCTATACTTTCATATTTGAGAGATATTCAAGAATGACATAAAAATATCTAGAAACAATAGCACTATGTGATTTGACTCATATGATGAGTATAACTAGTTGTATATCCATCGGTACAGATACACCATGGCTAAATGGTGGGCACTCGTTGAAAAAAGAGTTCACCTAATTGATTTATATGAATCCATGAAGGGTATTATACTTAACTATCACTTAGGTTAATTCATGTCCTAATTGTGATATGGTCTTTAGACCGAAGAAGCCAACTACATCTTATAAATTGATAATCATGTTTTAACTATAACTTATAAATCCCTAGCCATGAGATATGACATGAAGTCCTTGACTATGATTGTGTGATTAATATAAGATCATATGCCCTCGATAGTAGAGGAGATTAAATCAAATAATGAGATGTGGTTAAATCCTTAGATAACGTAGTAGAAATATTATAGATGTTCTCAATAATTTCCTCCATGCATCAATACTAACTTGAATAATAAATTAAGGTTTGACAATTGACCATACACTACATCATTTATTGGTCTCGTACAGAGGAAGGATTATACATACATGATAATTAATGATAGCAATGTTATATAATAGAGTTCTTATACACTCCATATTTCCTAGAGCACTTGGTATAGTTTGAAAACCTTCTCTTTATTTTCTCTCTCTCGTGGTGAAGAGAATTGAAGAGGAGATCCAATCTTCCAACTATTGTGTGGATACTATTAGTAGATAAACACTTAAGTAACTTCAAGGACTCTAATGAACCCTGTAAGTATTAACTTAATTTATACTAGATGATAGGATTATGGGCTCTCACTGCCTCTATGTTTTGATTGTTTGATTCAATGTCTTCTATTGTGTTATTGATGAGACGAGACCACGAGGTCGTCGATTTCACACGATCTCGTGTCAAAAATTAATCCGAACTTACCAATTTGGGGAATTAAGAGTGAATTGAAGGGTATAATGGTAAATAAGGGTCGAATCCACAGGGAATTAAGGTATTTTTGAGATATCTTTTGGAATTTGGTCAAATTGGACAATGAATTGAGGTGAGAAATTAGGGAAAATGGTGTTTTTAGAAAGAAGACTCAAAGATCTATCCGTGGAATCAAAAATCGCTCGATTTGGATTAGTAATCATGGAGAAATCAAAGATGTAAGTAGGATGAAATTTTCAGAATCGCGAAGAACACAAATTGAAATTAAAACGAAATTAAACTTAAATTGAAATCCTAAACCTAAAATTGATGATACATGACGATATATAAGAGGAATAAATTTTTTCTAACCCGAGATAACGATCAAATCGATCCAATTGATCGCCGGATCGACAGCTATTCATTCCGCGAACTCAATCGTGAACATCGGTGTTCAAGAAACAAATTCTCCTTGCACGATCGTCGAAATCTCTCTTATAAACACTCCGTGGACACGATGTCGAGTCTAGAAGCGATTACAAGAGAGAGATTCAAGAGAGAAGGGGTTTAGATAGGTCGATTAGATCAAATCCCTCAAGATTACATAGAACGACGAAGAACTCGTCTATTTATAGGGCAAAATGGGGGAAACCGTCCGATTGATGCGTTTAATCCGCATCAACGGTCGAGATTAAACGCATCAATACGAAGCGGTAAGGTTAAATTGCGGCCATCAGATCTGCATTGGACGCTCCAGATTGATCGAACGATATGCGTTTTAAAACGCATCAATTTGTGCCCCTTGGATCGCGATCGGACGATCGTGATGCTTCCCGGGAGATTAAATCCCGTCCGTTATAACGCCTTAATTAAGGCACGTGCGGTTGATCTCTATCGGTGGTCCGCGCGTCCACCCGATCAGCGCGTGTGATGCCGCCATGTTGCTTCAATCGTAGCCGTTATAACTTTTGAGTTAGTGCACGTGCATTATCAGATTTGGTGGTCCGCGTGTCCACCGATCGGCGTGTGAGATCGACGCGCCATCCCAATCCAACGGTCCTCGTCGCGCCACGTCCTGCACGTTAAAACATTGTGTGGATTAGTCCCACACGGACAAAAACAAACAGAAATGTTGGGTATATAACTCCCGACATTTTAGAGGGTTAATAACCTTTCCGAAATACGAAAAGCTGAAGACCCACTTATATGTACGATAACGATATAAATAAACTATATACTATATATCATGCGCCACGTAGGCGCTGCGCGGGTCCGCGTGGCGCTGCCACGTGGCCTTGCGTGCCACGTCGCATCCACACGGGTCCCGCGCGAAATCTAAACCTTTTTTAATTTTCATTTATTTATTTTAGAACGGTTTTAAATAAAAAATAAATCAGAAAAATCTTGAAAAAATCCCTAAAAATTGTAAAAATCATATCTTTCAAAATACAACTCCAAATTAATCCAAATTTCTTTCATTTGATCTGAAATTTAATTATCTATCATTCTAAAAATTCAAAATATTTAAATAACAAGAGATTTAATTTATATTTCAAAAATACATTCATTTTTTTAAGATTTTAACTTTAGAAAATTAAATGAATGTTCATAAATATGATTTCTCGCATTATTTAACTTTAAAAACCATTTATAATCTCAAGTAAAGATGGGTTATAAAATCATTTATCCTTAATTTATCACAATTAACCCTAATTTAGTGCATTTTGAGATTATGACATAAATATGCATGAAATGATAGAATGCACTCAAAGTATGATAACATGCACATAAATGTAATGTTTTATGCCTTAAATTGCATTAATAATCATGTTTTATCATGTTAAGATTGCATGTTATCAGTTATATGTTTTGTTTGAATTTCAAGGGCTTTTCAAGCTTCAAATCCCACCAATTAATTGCTAAGCATGAAACAGTTTTTGGTCTCCCTCATAATCCAATAAATCACAATCATTATGAAAACATGATCAATTGAATGTGGATTTGGAGTGGATCAAGCCATTTTGACTTGATGGCTGACACCTAGACACTACAACTTGATTCTTCTTCTCTGGCGTCATATGTTAGTACAATTCAGTCTAGAATGACAATATCAACCAAAATTTTAGTTTTTCCATTCCTTTGTGCACTTTAAATTAAATCATTATTAATAATTTAATTTCTAATAAAAATACAATTTCAAGGATAAATTTTCTTGAAAAGCATGACAAAAAAATAGTTGATCTTAGAAAACATCACCACTCTATGTATATTTTCCTACATGGGGCCTATATATTTTGATTTATTTTTTGCTTTTGTCTTGCACAAAATTGCATGGAAGTTATCATACACATTTACTCCTTATCACTGCACGGATTAAATTCAACTCTTTTGATAAGAACAAATGCTGCAAGTTTAATTTGATATAAACAATCTATGTGCACACAATAAAGTATAATTACAAGCACATTGAAATTTCCGTGTCTCCTCAATGACTATAAGAAAGGGAATATGTTACAAAAAATTTATCATCATATTTCTTTCTACAAGGTGATGTGTGAATGAAATTTGGCAACCTAGAAACCCACTATTTTCATTGACCATTTTTAGGGATAGTCATCTCCAAGCTCAATTCCACTTCTCCGCATTCAACATTCTTGAGCCTTAAAATCATATTTTGGACAACTTTCTCAGTGTAGAAATATATCTTGCTGTCACCCACTAAGGAATTATTCTTTTCAGCCCTCACGACACTTATGATGTCACCATTGACCATACTTCCTGTAAGTGACATTCTGGCATCAAGAATTGGTTGAATGTCAATCTCTGCATTGCCCATTGGATCATCACGACTGAAGGTATCCTTGTCAAATACTGCCTATATTTCCCAAAATAAGCAGAGTTATATTTTAACTTCAAATTTATCTGATCACTAATTCAAATATAATATGCTGCAGCAAAAGAAAATAATAAAGGATATCCTTGAACAAAACCATAATACTTCATCCCTAATTTAGGCTTCTAAAAAGTTTATGCCTTCAAAAAACCCACTGATCTAGACACCATTCATGTTCATGAGATATTTATAATAATGAGCCATACTATGATCGTGAAGAACCCACGCTGTTAATAGAGATAAAAATTCTATCCATTAATTTTATATCATGCATTATCATACAGTCAAATAAGCAAAATGAGCCAAATGGAATTAAAAAAACACATTTTTTCCAGAGGCTTTAAAAGATTTTCATGGTAATCATTTCTAAATAAATGAAAATTTTAATATGATAATCATAATGCACACACTAACATTTGCGATTAATTTTTTTTTTTTTTGAAATTTACAACGTAAGATCACCCAAAATCACTATTCAACATGTACAAGTTCCCTACCCAAGAGGTCACACCATCTCAAGACGGCCTAGACCCTTTACCCTAGAGTTATTCTTACCACTTTGCTGCCCCTCTTCCATGGAGGTCACCTGTCCTTGCACTACCCAAGCCTTAGCATGCTTAACTCTAGAGTTCTTCTCTACCCTAGTGTCCCTTTTTATTCTTAATAGGGACATCTTGTGTTCAAATGATGCATGGAAAGTCCCCAATCACTCTGAAGATTTGACCAATTTTCTATAGAAAACCATCTCAAAGTGGGATTGGAAAGACAAAAATATTTCAGTTGACTTTATAGATATATTTTTACCGTGAATGAGATTTTCAAAAAAGAACTAACCATAAATATAAAAAATGAAATGGAAATGAGCCTAATTCAAATCTACAACAGGCTTACAAGCTTGATACTGGCATTTGTATCTTGTAGAAAGAATGTAAGCTCCTCATTCCACTCGGGGTTGACATTCTTCTTTATCACTTTCGTCTTAACTCTCTGGGAGAAAATAAAAAATACCAATAATCACAATTTGAATTTACTTTAAATAGCAAATTATAAATAGGTTTTCTTTTTTGGTGAACCCGATATTCCAACTAACAGTTTTTAAATTTTTTATGATAATTGAATTAAAGAGTATGATGGGCTGATCCATTCCTTCGATAATGGCCGGGCCTAGGGTGATTTCTGGCTAGCAGGGACTTGTTTTTCCAAAAGTGCAACAGTCTCTAGCAAGCCAGTTGAATTTCATAGTCAAATCCAAAAGTTTGACTATCTCTCTCTCTCTCTCTCTCTCTCTCTACCTCTCTCGCTCTTGCTCTATCTCTTTCTCTCAACCATATGTGATCCCTCTCTACAGTCTCCCTTATCAGTATAATTCCCTTTCTCGATAGTACTCCCCTTCTATCCATCGCCTCTTCTCCAACTCTCTCTCTCTCTTCCCACCACTTCTCTATCAGTACAGCCCCCTATCTAGTCTCTACACGGAACGAAAGAAAACTTAGACACGAAATCAAAACCCCAACGCGTCAAATTAGCCAGCTGCCTTTGAGGTCAGAGTAAGAGAGAGGCGAACACGGAGTAGATGACAACGCCAAAAAGCCAAGACAAAGAGAGAAGTACAATCCCAACGAGAAAAAAATCCTAGAGAGAGAATTGATCATGTCAAAAAACGATCAAAAAAGCCCGTATATGGAAAACGTTAAAACCAAAGACGATTGCAATCGGCCGAGATCCAGAGAGAGAAAAGAAGATAGAAGTGATACAGATCTAGAGAGAGATGACTAGAAACATCCTCGAAAACGATCGTATCTTGCCCACGAAAATATTGGAAAGGGAAAACCGACAGACAGAAACCGCCAGCAAAGTGGAACCTGAGATTGGAGAGAAACGTGCAGAGAAAAAAAGATAGAATCTAGACAGAGAAAGAAGAAAAAACCTTGTCGTTGCAAGTGAGAACGACGTAGGGATCGCTACTCCTGAGATCTCTAATGGCGAGATTTCTCCCCCTGAGAATTCGAACTCTCAATAGTTCCGTCCTCCTTCCTGCCCTCATTCTCTAAATTTCTCCGCCTTCCTTGTCGCTATGTAAATGGCCGTAACGAGTAACGAAGGCCCGAGATTTTGTTCTGTAGTTAGATTTTCGGGTCCCTTACGGGACCCACACGCTAATGTTTACGGACCCACTGAGCGTCCTTCTTCCCAACTTCGCGCCCCCTTCCCCTCTTCTTCCATCTCTCTCTCTCTCTCCCTCTCTCTTTCGTTCTTTCTCTCTCCTCTTTCTAACTCTCGCTCCGGCTCTCCCTTTCCATCCCTCCCTTTCTCTCTCCTCTTTTTTAATCTGTCTATCCCGCACTGCTGTCTCTTGTATCTTCAGCGGTTCGACCTCGGTATCATATCGTTCTCCCTCTCTCTCAATTCTCAATTCTCTTTCTTTCTCTCTCTTCCGAGTCTATCTCTCTATCTTTCTCCCTCCCTGTGACTCTCTGTTCTCAATCTCTCTTTTTCTCTCTCCAATGACTTTTTTTCTCTCAACTGCCTCTCTCTCTCTCTCTATCTTTATCTCTGTCTCTCTCTCTCTCTTCGCTACTCTGGCGGAGCAACTGAGAAAGATGCAGTTACGACAAATGAGAGAGAGGCAAGGAGGGAGGGAGGGAGGGAGGGAGAGATAGAGAAGAGCAAGAGTGACTTTCGAAAAGATGGCGCTAAAGCCCGAGATACGCTGAGAAGCGTGAGAGCGATATCTCATAAGAGAAGGAGAAGAGGAACTCCAAAAGAAATAATTAGAGAGAGAAACGATCGAAACTGGAAAACAAAGATATGGGAGACAAACAGACGACCTTAAGACGACGAAAAATCTCGATTCCTTCTCCAAAAAAGAACAAAGAAAATTATCGTCTGCATCGAACAAAAACTGTACCAGAAAATAAAAGAATTGAACAAAAAAGACCTGATGAGCCATAGAGAGAATGACATAGGGATCACTGCCACGAAGATCTCGCTTTGCGAGGTTGAGTCCTCGAATGATCTTCACTCTCAATAGGCCCATTATTTTCGGTGCCTTCACTCCCTTCATCTCTAACAACTCTCGGTTCTTGCATATATTCCTCGTCGACAACTCTCTGGGCTCTTTTATTTGTCCGGTGGACGGCAGGCAGTAGATTACAAGTCTGCATCAAGAACTTGGCGGTTTGAATCATATTTTGGCAGTCTTTGAGGCAGGCCGATTTGACCAGGGCTTTCATAGAATGGGAGGTCTTTGGAAGCACGTGCCCAAGTGGCTAGTTTTCGTAGAATTTTGAGGTTATTGAGCTTTCCACTTGGGGTTCTAGCCACACTGTGAATCAATGAATTTTGTGCTTTTTGAGCTCGCCTCAAGATCTGATCAGATAGGGTGGTATGGTCTGTTGGAACGTTTGGTGCTGGTTGGGCATCGGCTATCATTATCATACTCGTATATCATTCTTCTAATACGATATTGATTTCTATTTTTGGATAACTAGTAGAATTCGATAAATTCCCTTCAACTAAATTGATTTCTTGATAATAATAAATGTATGGTCTTTGATACATTTAAATTAATATTTATTTACAAATTTGAACATATGATCATTAATTTCGTCAAATACTCATCCTTTTCTTCGTGTATCCCAAAATTCTTTTTTTTTTCAAAATTCATATGTGGGTTGAATGCCAAGTTAATTTGATATTTGGTAATAAATATTATTTTCTTAAGAAATAGAATAAACCATAATTCATTCTTTTTGGTATGATATTAAACAAAAATAGGAAATAAATATACATATAAATATATATATTTATATATACATATACATGCAATCTGTTTGAGGATCTTCACTACGTTTATAATTACATGATGATACATACAACCAGGGATTTTGGAAGCCCAAAATTTTCATTTACCAGTTTTAGAATTAGTCAACTCCAACCTCAACTCTACTTCTCCACACTCAACGTCCCTAAGCCTTAAGATCATATCTTGGACCATTTTCCCCTGAGAGAAATATATCTTGCTCTCACCCACCAGGCAATTTTTCTTGTCGGCCTTCAAGACATGTATGACATCCCCATCGCCCCTTGTTCCTGTTTGTGACATTCCAAGTTCTAGAAGGGTTTGAATTTCAATCTCTGCATTACCCATTGGGTCATCACGGCTGAAGGTATCCTTATCAAAGACAGCCTACATTTCCCAAAAAGAAATAAAGATAAAGAGATCAAGATACACTTTATCTATATGAAATTTTGCTACATATTCAAATGCAATCGTAAAACTCTTGATTCACTTTATATAGTATTCTTCCTTCGTTCATCGACATACATCGTCCGCAAACATGATTAAGTACAACATGTGATTCAAACTACCTTTATACTTGAATTAAATAATTCACATCATGATTATAATCAGTTCAAAAGAGTCAAACGTAAGATTATCATAACATTTCTTGGTGAATGATGTAGGATGCCTTTCTGATGAATCTATCGAAATTCAGGGGATTTGGCCATGTCACAAATTCGGAGCTACTTAACTACTTCACGTGATTTTGCCCATACCTCTTTATCATGGACGAGAAGCTCAAAGAACGATGAATGATGAAGTAACAGATCAAATTCAACATTCAAAGAGACTCACCAGCTTGATACTGACGTTTGTGTATTGCAGGGGAAAGGTCAGCTCTTCATTCCACTCCGGGTTGAGATTCCTTTTGATCACTTTGGTCTTTAATCTCTGCGGGAAATTTTAATGAAGAATTATCGATGATGACTTAGAAGGAGAGACAGAGAGGAGAGAAGACCTAGAGAGAAAGAAAGGGTAAGATATTAGAAAACCGAAGGATCAGCAAAAGGAACTACTCTAGCAAAGAAAACGGACAAAAGAACATACCATAGTTAGTTACAGAAAGCTAAAGAAAATAGGAAAGAGAAGGGAACAGATTGAGGAGAATCCGATTGAATGGGACAGAAAACTAGAGGGAGAAAGGAAGGAAACAGATTGAACAGGGAAAACAGACAAACACTAAATGACATCCCATGTAAAAAGAGAAATTAAAGAGACCGGGAGAGAGAGACCTTTCAGATTTAAAGAACAAGATACTTTCGGTGGATACAACTGACAGAATCTAGAGAGAGAAAGGAGAAGAACCTTGCAGTTCCAAGTGAGAACAACGTAGGGATCGCTGCTCCAGAGATCCCTGACGGCGAGATTTCTTCCCCTCAGAACTCGAACCTTCAAGAATTCTTCCGCCTTCATCCTTATCTATTCGTCGTCCCCCTTTCTTCGTACAAGTGCAAATGGCGGCAAATGAGTTGACTATCGAGTGGTCTGGAAGAGGTCCCCGGAAGGCGCGTACAGTGGGCCCTACGCGGGAGGCAGCTTCTTTCACGCGACCTGGTGCGAAAGAGTGAGGACATTAAAATGATATGGACTGACGTAACTCCGTCAACGCCGCGTTGGCTCGTCAAAGAAGTTTATATACATTTGCACATAGCCCTTGGCTGCCAATCTAGCCTTGTATCTCATGACCTATCCTCGAGAGTTTTTCTTCAATTTGAACACCCCTTTGAGTCAAATGTGTTTGCAACCAGGAGGTGGAGACATCAATGTCCATGTCTGATTTCTTTTTTATTGCTTCCATTTCTTCATCCATGGCCCACCTCTAGACATCCTCTATTGACGCCTCATCATAGCTTTCCAGCTCTTCTTTCGCTAATTGGAATAATTTTGGATCAATCTCCACTTGATCAGAGTCGTTGTAGATTTGCGCAAGGTCCTTGTATCTTCTCAGTGAATTTTCTATGATAATAGGAGAGTTGTCAATTTGTATTAGGCTTGGATTCTCATTATGGTCTCCATTTTCTATTGAAGATTCTTGTGTTGGCATCATCCCGTCTTCCTTATCATCATCAAAATCAATGAAGTTAGAAAATATAGGAGAGCTGAAAGTACCTCCCATTCGCTGATTTCTAGTCATGCTCTAATCCCATTGGATCTCTTCCTCAAAAATCACATCTCTACTTATGTGAACTCACTTGTTGTTAGGATCATAGCACCTATAGTCCTTCGTTCCAACTTCATAGCCTGGAAAAATCATAGGCTGGCTTCTATCCTCAAGTTTCTTTAGTTGTCCACCTAATTTCTTGATGTGAACTAAGGAGCTAAAGATTCTCAAGTGGTTGACTGTGGGCTTTACTCATGTCCACGCCTCAAAGGAAGTCTTTACTGGACTCCCCGAAGGTGAACGATTTGGACATAAACACAGGTGTTGACCGCTTCTCCCCAAAATTAAAGCAATACGCACTTGCATTCCAGCCTACTTCTCACCATAGCCATAATGTTCTTTTTTCCTTTTTTAGACTATGCCATTTTTTGGGAAGAATATGGTGTTGTGAGTTGGTAATTGATTCTGATATGATTTCAAAAATTATAGAATTCAATGGAGTTGAAATCTCCTCTATAAGTTCTGAAAGTGCTGACTTTTAGACTCTTTTGGGCTTCAGCTAATCCCTTTAACCTTTCAAATGCGTTGAAAGATTCCACTTTATACTTCAACACTGCAACCCACATTAAGCGAGAGTGATCATCAACAATTAATAAGAAGTACATGCTTCCTCCAAGTGTTGATCAAAATATTTGCCCAAAAATATCTGTATGAATGAGTTCTAACGGCTTACTAGCCCTATATGATACAAGAAGATGGAAAAGGGCTCTGTGGTATTTGCTAGCCAACCAATGTCGACATACACTTTGTGGAATTTCAATGCTAGTGAGGCTGATGAAACATTTTCATGTAGCCGTTGAAAACACATGATTGTGTGTCAAAATAATTACCAAACTCACCAATTTAAAGTTCTAATAAAAAATTAATTAGTCTAACGGTGAAAAGGGTCAAATCCACAGAGAAATAGAGAATTTTTTACGTATTCTTCAAATTTGATCAAATTATATGACAAATTGGGTTGCAAAATTAAGGATTTCAATAGATTTGGAAAGAAGACTTCAAAATGAATCCACGGCATAGAAAATGCTTGATTTGGATCAATATTGTCGAGAATTTAACGAGCAAAATTTAGGTAGAAAATTCGATCACAAAGAGAGAGAAAATAACGAAATTTTATTACATTTGACTAATCTAGTATTCGAAATAGAAATCTAATGTTATAGGAAGAAAGATTAGGAAGAAAACACACAATGTAACCCAAAATTGCGTTCAAAATCATCACCGGATCAAGGCTTTTCATTCCACATTTCAAAAAACAAAAATATAATGTTCATGAGACAAATTTTTCCAATTCTCTCAACGAAAATTCACTTTGAAAGACTCCTTGGACGCGGAAATGAGTCCAGAAGAAGTAGAAAGCAAGAGATTCAACGATTGAAATATCTTAATGGTTGAATTGCTCAAAACATGTGAGAGTGATCTTTTTGTCAAAGAGCAAGAGTTCAATCCCTTTTACTGTCAACTATTGTAACTCTCTCAATGAACACTAGGATTCATCGAGAGTTATAACTTTCAACCATCGTCGAAACTAGTCGCGCCACATACCCAGTTTACTTAAGTAAAAATTAAGCGTTTAGATTATATCTCTTTCTTTTGCGCTCATCCAAAAATTTTTATGTCATCACATTGCCTGCATGGATAATTTAGTCCCACATTTGAAAAATATATATATTTGGGGGGTAGAAATAATAAGCAACTTCTAGATACCAAATTAAAAAATGGATTTAACGATAATGCTCTCCTTAGCTATTGCCACATGTGCGCCACCTATGTGGCACTTGGCATCCTCTAGATTCGCCACGTGATGGCACACAAAGCATGCACACCACATAAGCACATTATGTTAGCATACACCTAAAAACCCTTTTTTGACACTTTTTAAATAAAATAACTAAAAAAATTTAAGGAAAATTCAAATTAAATTTAGAAAAACTCTAGAAAAATCCGTGACAATTCAAAAATTCATATATTTAAAAATAAAACTCATTTTCAGTTCAAGTTTTCTTGTTTGGTCAGAAATTAAATAATATATTATTCTATGCAATTTAACTTAAGAAACAATGAGAGCATAAATTTTTACCTCCAAAATACACAACTTAGAAAATAAAAGTAATTAATTTTAGAGTATATGGGATAATATTTTTCTCTTTTTCTTTTGCATTCAAAAATCAATTAAAATCTTAAATAGAAGTGGGATAATCAATTTAACATTCAAATCTTGATTTAATGCATAATTAACTCATTAAATAATGCATATTGAGATTCTTTATAAAAAGTGTATAGAATGATGAATATGCACTCAAAGTATGATAACATGCATCAAGAACATATGAATGGTTTAAAATGCATTAATAAACATAAAATTACATGTAAATGTTGCATGCTTTTAGCAGGCCAGCTTGAAGGGGAATAGGGAGTGGGGTGGGGAGCCCTGGGGGTTGCCATGTGCTATATGGGACATGTGGTTGCATAAATGAGGAAAACTACTGAGGTCACTAATCAAGAGCGTGAGTAAGTTAAATCAAAAGCTCGTGTTTAAAATTTGATTTGAATAACCCAACAAGTTAGTATTTGATACTAGGAGACTAACAAGGTGAGGAGAGACTCCAAGGGGGCTTTTTCTTCTTGTGACTAGTACAGAGCATTTGAATATCTTTTCTAGTATAAAATATTCTAGTGCATGAGTAATGTGAGGGTTGGAGCATAGAATCGTCAAATAACTAAAATATTTAGAAAAACAATAATATTCAAATGAAATAAATTTGCCCCCTGAGGAAAATTCACCATCCAATTAGGGCAGATCGATATTCCTCAAAGGCATCCATCCTAGATCAAATGGCTGATTGATCAAACCATTTGAAGTACCAAAAATTTGCCTCTTGATTTTTAATTATGGCCATTGATCGCATAAAGCAAGAAAATCTGTCAATCATGCCTAATTTTGAGATTGTTTAAACTCTCTCTCTTCAAGAATATATGCATTCTTAGAAAATTTGATTGATCAGACCATTAGGACAGCTTCTTCATTTAATCTAGTGATGGGATCATGTTTGAGACTCATTTTCGTGTTCATAGAGCATTTACAATCATGGTTTTCATGTGAAATTTGGGAGTAATCATATCATGAACTTTGATCTATCACTTTGAAATCATGAAATAAAAAACCTTTGATTCGGGAATTAACTAGATCAACTTCATTGTGGTTTTGGGTCAACCCTTGCCTTCTTTCCCTAATCTATTTTCATTTAGTGCTAGATTTTGATTTATAATCGTAGATTAATAGAAATGTCATCAAACGTTGTCATTTTATCCCTCATTAAGAATCATTTTCTCTCTCTAGCTTCTCTCATTTATTTCTCCTTATATTTAAATCTGATTTTCACACTTTTTTATTTTTAGAGAGATCCTTGAGTTCTATTTCTAAATATATACTTTTTTTCCAAATTCTCACACCAATTCATCATTCAATTTCATCAATTTCTAAAACCTCTTAAAAAAATCTTCATTCTTCATGGATTCAATCCTTTCTTACTAATATACTTGGTGAATCTTCTTTAACTTTATTTTTAATTTTGTACATGTTTCGACCCATCAATGTGTATATTCAATGACCACACAAATTCTCTTCAAAATTCACAAATTATGCCTTGAATTTTTTAAGCTTTGATTGAATGTTCTTTGACTAAAATCTTGATCCAACATGAATAAGGTCAAATCTGTTGACACCTTGAAGAAAGGAATTAGAATCTTAGAGACATCAGTAATTTAGCTTTGCTTTTTTCTATTTCAATTTGTTTGTTTGGTTTTAACAGGATTTCTCTCTTTTCATGCACAACTTTTACTATCTAATTTCTGTCTAGGATTTCTCCATTATTTCTTATTCAATTTATGCAATCTTGGACTTGATAGAAAGCTTGTTCCATCTATGTTATGAATATATAGTCATATTAATCATGTCACTCTTTTTTTTCATCTATCATATAATACTTCTATGTGTCCAAAATCTTCATGTTCTCAAAATAATCTTCATGGATTTGACCTTGGCTTATTGCAAAATTAAATTTAAATCTTTATTTTAGAGAGTCGAGGATTTATATTCACATGTAGTTTTTATCTTTTAAAGAATGAATTTAAATTTCATCATGGAGATTGATTTAAGAAGAAGGAACCCCTAATAATATAATGATGAAATGGTTCTATTTCAAAGAGGGAGTAAATGAAGAAGGTGGGTTGGCAAAGATATATAGATCACTTGAGGATCTAGAAGCCTAGACCGGGATGCATGTTCCCATGTGGCGACATGTGTGTGTACCACATGGCACACGCGTATTCATGTTATTAGCAAACATAGTTAGTGGTTAAGTGCCCTGTTTAGGGCAAGAGATAATTGCTAAAGGCATTCTCCCTTATATACGCATCACATCCCCTTAGATCTTCTAATGTGGAACTATTTCTACTTTATTTCTTTGTATATGATGTGGTGTGATGTGAGACGTTTGATTCATGGAGTTAATCGTGAATGTTGATCTCCACTTTCTTGAAGGGGGACTTCGCGCATCACAATTCAATGCCGATGCATTTTGTTTGAATGGCACGATCAGAAGGTTATCTATGTTCTTTCCGCATTTAAGTTTAATTATCTCTCGAAGGGTTTTCTTGGCTTGCTTCTACTGCCTTCAGACGAACGTAGACATGATAGAACGGAGAATAGGATCGCGACTGCTGATGCCGCATCAGATTTGTCACCGTTTGTGAGCTGTCGCCCTAGGCTACCTCACGACGATTGTTCTGTTGTTTATTCAGATGTGGACCGAGAGGGTCCCAGTCTTAACATCGTCGAGCGTTTCCCCGGGTCGTCCAAAGTTGGTATTCCATCTTGGCACGTCTACTTGTACTTAGGGTAGGAGGTCATCCTAGAGTCTAAGGTCCACACATTCTTATCGGGTCGGTCCGACTGCCCCACCCACTGGACTTCGCCCTTCATTGATCAGGTATGAGGCTTTATACCCCATCCTTCAATCAACAACTTAGATAAAATGCTTGGATATGAATCTTCATCATTAAGTCTCTTTCGTGTGATCAAAGATGATGCATTGAGATTTCTTCATGTCGCTAGTGAAGGTAGATCGTCGTGTAATGTGTGTCATTTGATCTTTATCAAATGCCTCAAATTTGGCCACGCATGCAAGGAGTCCATTGGGCATATTCAATCCTAGACATTATAACTCCTCAGATGAGCAGCTACAATTTAATCACAATTTCTTATAGAAATTGTCATCAAATCGCATTACAATATGTACCCCTTCACCTATGTGATTATTGACAGTTGCAATTAAACTTGAAAATCAGACACTCTTTGTTTTCCCATGTCACCTACGATAAAAAAAGAAAAATATAGTCCCAAATGGCAAAAATGATTGCACAAATCATGTATAAGTATTGAGGTGCATATACAGGTTAGGTTATATCCTTAAAAAGGATACTTAACCACTTTATACACACACATACACTCACAAGTGCGCCACGTGGTGCATGCACACAACGACACAGCATGCACACAGTCCACGTCATCGCCAGATCAGTGAGCCATAAAAATAACAATTTTTAATGTTTTCAAATCAGAAGAAATTCAAAATAAATTAAAAAAATCCAAGAACATTCTAAAAAACTCTAGAAAAATCTTTAAAAAACATAAAATTCATAACCTTTAAAACACAACTCCTTTTAATCCATTTTTTTTCATTTGGTCAGAAACTAAATAATTTATCATTATAAAAATTTAATTTTATCAAATAAAAAGAGAATAAATTTTTATCTCAAAAATATACTCATTTTCTTTGGAAAATAAATGAGTGTATAAAAATATTTTATTCTATTATTTTCAATTAAAACTTAATTATAATCTCAAATAAAGATAAGAATAATCTACTCTAAAAATACTCTTTAATTATGTATGATTATCCCTAAAATAATGGATTTTGATATTATAACTCTAAATTACATAGAATGATAGATATGCACTCAAAGTATGATAACACGCATAAGAGTAGAATATTTTATTCTCTAATTTGTATTCATAATCATCTAATTACCGATATATTGTACACTACATGCCCTCAAATTCAAGGAGTGTATCACATGTCTCATGTAGAAAAATGAAAAAAAATAAAATTGGAGCTAAAATTCAAAAACTAATGGAAAAAGTAGTAGCAAGTATAAGAACTTTTTTATGAGATATTTAGTGGGCATCACTCTCTCTTTAGCCCTCTCTATTTCTACCCTTGGACTTATGCTAATATTTATCTCTATTTTTACAATATATTTAAATCCTTTGTTCTCTTTTTAATAAAAAATGTGTTAGGCTTCCTTCATTAACAGACATATATCATATATTTATTGATTCGTTATATCATATATCATGTAAACTTTTATTTTTTATTGAGTGATACATGTTGACGATGAGATGAAGAAACTCTAGAATCGTATATGGAAATGAGAGTACATAGGTCCTTATATAGGAGAAGATGAGAGGAGAAGATAAATGGGCCAAGAGCCCAATATCACTATCGGACACTCCCCCTCAAGCTAAAGCATATGAATCAAACATGCCCAGCTTGGTACACGTGGTGTCATATGAGATCCAGGCTAGACTCTTTGTGAAGACGTCTGCAAGCTGATGTGATGATGTCACATGAGGAGTGGAGATGACTCTGGACATAACCTTGTCTCGTATGTAGTGGCAGTCAATCTCAATGTGCTTTCTATGCTCATGAAAGGTGGAATTGCCAGCAATGAAGATAGCAACTTGATTATCACAATTCATGGGCATTGGAAAAGGAGATGAAACGCCGAGATCTTCGAGAAATGATCAAAGCCATACCATCTCCCGCGCGGTCTCAGCCATAGCTCGATACTCGGACTCTGCGCTAGAGCATGATACCACCTTCTGTTTTCGGGATCGCCAAATGACGAGGTTACCTCCAATGTAAGTGCAACAGCTGTAGTAGATTTACGATCTCCCTTGTCACTTACATACCCCGCGTCAAAGTAGGCTTCGATACGGAGATGATCGTATCATTGTTAGATGAGCCCTCTCCCTAGGGCTCGCGTGATGTATGCTAGAACCTGCAGAGCACCCTCCTAGTGAACTCGTCGAGGTTCCTACATGAACTGACTCAAGACACTAACCACGTAGACAATGTCAGGGCGAGTGACGATGATATATATCAACTTGTCCAACAATCTCTAATAGCAGTTAGCATCCTCAAAGAGTGGAGACAAAGTATCCCAAAACTGTGGGCGAGCATCCATGGGTGAGGTCTCTATCTTGCACCCAAGAAGTCTTGTCTCCTTAAGCATGTCAAGGGCATACTTCCGCTAGGTCAAAGGGAGCTTCTCTTCTTGATGAGCAAACTCGATCCCAAGAAAGTATCTAGGACTCCCCAAGTCACGAATGCTGAGGTCTTGCTATAAATAAGTCTTCGTATCAAGAATATCAATGTCATCACTCCCAGTCAAAATAATGTCATCAACATAAACTGCAAGAATGATAAGACCACCCTTAGTCTTCTTAGTGAGCATAGTGAGATCGGCCGCGCATGATGTGACACGAAAGGCAGAGAGAAGGCCACTAAAATTAGTGATAACATGCTAATTAGACATGATAAAACATGATTACTGATGCATATTAAGGCATAAATGATTTCATTTCTATGCATGTTATCATATTTATAAGTATTTATCTATCATTCCATGAAAAAGCCATTATAATCTCAAAATACTTTAAATTAGGGTTAAATATGATGAATTAAAGATAAATAATTTTATAACCCATCTTTACTTGAGATTATAGGTGTTCTTAAAGTTAAAATAATGAGAGAAATGATTTTATAAACATTTCTTTAAATTTTCTTAAGTTAAAATCTTTAAGAAATAAATGTATTTGTGAAATGGAAATTAAAACTCTCATTATTTATTAATTTTGGCTTTTTAGAATGATAGATAATTAAATTTCGGATCAAATGAAAGAAATTTGGATTAATTTGGAGTTATATTTTAAAAGTTATGAATTTTCTAATTTTAGGGATTTTTTCTGATTTTTTTGAATTTATTTTCTATTTTTAAAGTATTAAAAACAATAAAAAAGGCAAAAAAGGGGCTATTTTATCGTGCGGGACCCACGTGGATGCGACGTGGCACGCAAGGCCACGTGACAGAGCCACGCAGACCCATGCGAGCGCATGTGTGGCGCGGATGTGACACGTGTGTATATTTATTTACTCGTAATATAGGGTTATAGTACATATAAGCATCCTGATTATCGGAACTCGCTAACCCTCATAAAACGTCGCCCGTTTTATACTTGTTCGTTCCTCGATTTTCTTTTTCTCCTTTTCACTATATTCCACTCTAATTTTTTAATGAAGGCGACGTGGTCGAAGGAGATGCATTGGATCAAAAGCGCAGTGAAGATAGCGCGTGGATTGCGTGGACGCATAGTCCACCGGATCACCAAATCACACACGTGGCTTATTGGGGAGTAAGTGAAATGATCACGACCGTCCATCAAGGAGATATAACGGCCGAGATCAAATCGCGATGAAATGCATCAGGAGCATCGGATCGCGATCCAATGGCGGCGGTTTCACGCGTTTTATAAAGCATACACAGGTGGCTTCATCAGAGCATTCCATCGGAAATCGGACGATCATGACTTAATCGTAACGGTTCGTTTCATCAGAACCGTCGATTAAATCCAATCGGACGGTTACACCCAAAAACAGTATAAATAGAGATGTTCTTCCAATTTGTAAACGATTCGAGAGCACTCAATCAAATTGATCTGTTTAGAAACCCACTCTCTTGAATCTCTCAATCCTATCCTCTTCTAGACTCTATTATGTGTTCACGGAGGGCTTAAGATTGAGACTTGGCCAAAAGAAGAGGAAGAAATCGACGCTTGAACTCATGATCGTAGTTTTTTGGGGTTTTGATTAAAAGTCTTGATCCGGCGATTAATCGGGTTGATCCAATCGCAATCTTGGGTTAGTGGAGGTGGTTTTGCCTAATCTTTTATCAATTCATGTTTAATTTTCGTTTAGATTAGTAATTTAGATTTAATTTTGTTTAAATTTCGCTAAAATCGTTCTTCCGATTTTCGAAAATCACTCCCCACTTCGATCTTCAATTTCTCCGCGAAATCAAAGTCAAATTCGATGATTTTTGATTCCGTGGAATCGTCTTGAAGTTCTCTTTCATAATCTACCATTTTGCCCAATTTCTATGATCAATTCATCATCCGATTTGATCAAAAATCAAAGAAATTATCATAAATTTCCTTAATTCCCAATGGATTTGACCCTTATTTACCATTATACCCCTCAATTCGAGATATTTTCATCAAATTGTTAAGTTTGGAATTTGTTTTGACACGAAACCGTGTGAAATTGGCGACCTCGCGGTATCCTCTCGTCACTTGGCAAACCAAGCACGTGGACTCTACTTGAGGTTGTAAATAGCT